>CM069904.1:109343837-109494865 GCA_036172215.1 Camellia granthamiana | reverse complement strand
CCTATCCCTTGTGAGGGTGAAGCACTTCTCTCTCTCTCTCTCTCCTTCTTTTTCTTCTTCTTCTTCTTCTTCTATCCAATAAGGTTACTGTTCATGTCACTGTTCACAGTGCTTAGAACAACCACCCAACTGCCCATAAACACTAGTGTTTTCATTCCCAAAACCCTACCCTTTTATAAACCCTTAAGCTTCTATTTTTTAAGTATTTTTTGCGGCCACAAAATTTCACCAAATCCAGCCCTATAAATCTATTGTAGTATGATTAAACTGGGTTCACTGTAGGAAAGTAATCCCTATTCATCCTACATCATCTCCTTACTTCAGAATTGTACTTCCCTTTCATTTCCTACTACTGTTAATGGTGCTAATGGGTCTGGTATGTTTGTTATGTTTGTTGGATTTGTCTTACCGTCTGCCATGTCTGCTGTCTCTATTCCATCTGTCTTTTATGTTCCTCAGTTATCTGTCTGTTTATTATCTATCAGTAAGCTTTGATGCCTCTGGTTTAATGTTATCTTTTCTTCTTCTATTTGTTCTTGAATGTCCAAGTAGCAGATTGGGTTCAACTGTAGAGTGAGAGACCTCTATGTTGTGGTGAGCTTGCATCTGTCTATGGCTGCCTCTCCAATTGCCTTTTCCTCTTTTCAATTAGATTCTCTGTCAAGTCCTTTCTATTTGTGGCATTCTAGATTAGGGCATTTGTCTGCTAACTGCTTACAGCCTTTGGCTCAGTCAAGTATATTGGGTAAAGTTTCTCCTAATCAAATTACCGAGTGTCGGGGGTGTAAACTTGTCAAAATGATAGCCTTATTTTTTCGTAAAAGTACTTCTATATTTGATATACCATTTTCTTTAGTTTATACTGATGTATGAGGTTATTTTCCTGTTCTCACCAAAAGGGGTTCTACATACTATGTGTCATGTATTGATTACTGCACCCGTTATACTTGGGTTTATCTTATAACTCATACGTTTGACTTCTACCAAATATAGGTCACTGCACAGTTTGGGTTTACTACTAAATTGTTACAGTCTGACTTGGGTGGAGAATATTTTAAAACTAAGTTCTGTAAGTATTTGGCCAATTTGGGTACCATTCACCAAATTTCTTATAGTGATACACCTGTCCAAAATGGTCAATTTGAGTGTAAACATCGTCATCTCATTGAGACAACTAGGTCTTTCCTTCTCTTTGCCTCTATTTCAGTTCTTTTTTAGGGTGAAACAGTTCTTACTGTGCTTTTCTTCTAAACTTTATGCCTACTCCCCTACTCTTTGGTCGTTCTCCTTATGAGACTCTGTCCTCCCAACTTCCCAATTACTCCCTCTTGCGTATTTTTGGGTCTGCTTGTTTTGTCCTTTTTCTTCGTAAAGATAGGACCAAACTTAGTACCCGGTTTGTTCTGTATGACTTTTTGGGCTACAGTCTTACCTATAAAGGCTATTGCTGTTATGACCCTGTTTCTCGTCGCCTTTATGTCTCCTACCATGTTGCCTTTCTCGAACGTCTATCTTACTTTAGCTTCCTTCTATCACTACGCCGTTTTCCAAAGAGGATTTGGTTCACATTGATCCATTTCCTTCTAAGTCCCTCCGGATGTGTACATCTCTATTATTTCCCATGAGCTTGTTCCCTCCACCACCTCTCTTGCTGAGTCCCTCTCCACTGACCCTCATGAGTTTGTTCCCTCTTCTCCTCCTCGTCCGTTGTTAGTCTATTCTCATCACAAGGCTCTCCCTCCACCAGTTGTCTCTGCCCTTACTGTCGATCCTTCTACCTTTGATGACTTTGATCTTGCCAATCGTAAGTATCCACTTCACATCCGTAAACAGGTAGTCAAACTTGGTTTTGCTAAAACATGTTTTTCTTCTTCGTACTGTACCTTTTTGTCTGCTATTCACTCTTTTTTCAGAACCCCAGTCTTACAAAGAGGCCTGTCAGGATCCTAATTGGATTCAAGCTATGGAGGATGAGTTGTTTAACTTGCAGAAGACGGCTACTACTTAGGAGCTGGTTCCTTTGCCTGCTAGCAAGAATCTGGTTGGTTGCAAATGGGTCTATAAAGTCAAAATTCATTCTGATGGTTCTCTCGAGTGCTACAAAGCACGCCTGGTTACCAAAGGTTTCTCACAGGAGTATAGTATTGATTATGAGGAAACCTTTGCCCCTATTGCCAGGATGACTATTGTCTGTACTTTGATTTCTGTTGCTGTTGTTCGTCATTGGCCTCTTTATCAGATGGATGTTAAGAATGCATTTCTTAATAGCTATCTCACTGAAGAAGTGTACATGTGTCCTCTTCCTGGCCTTCTTCATTCCTTTGGACAGGTTTGTCGTCTTCGGCGTGCTTTGTATGGTTTGAAGCAATCTCCTCATGTTTTGTATGATCACTTTCAAACAGTTATCACTGAGCTTGGGTTTCATCCTAGTGCCCATGACTCAGCTTTGTTTTTCCTCCACACCTCTGCTAGTTTTGTTGCCTTGTTACTGTATGTGAATGATATGATAATCACTGGCTTTGATTGTTCTGCTATCTCTAAGGTCAAGCGGCATCTTTTCCGTACCTTTGAAATGAAGGATTTGGGCCCATTGCGGTATTTTCTTAGTATTGAAATAGTTTCTTCTCTCAAGGGCTACTTTCTGTCTCAAGTTAAGTATGTCAATGACGTTATTCACCGTATCAGTCTTATTGACACTAAGATTTCTAATACTCCTATTGAGCTTAATATGAAGCTCAACACTGATGATGGTGTCCCTCTAGACAATTCTACTCTATATCGTGAGCTCGTGAGTTGTATAGTCTATATGACGATTACTCGCCTGATCTTGCCTATGCTGTTTATGTGGTTAGTCAATTCGTTTCTGCTTCTCGCTCTACCCATTGGGCTGCTTTAGTTCAGATTCATCATTATTTTTGCAGTACTATCTTTCAGTACTTCTTGTTGTCTTCTACTTCTTCCTTAGACTTGATAGCATATGTTGATTTTATTAGGCTGGTGATGTCACTGATCGTAAATCCATTTCTAACTTCTGCATGTTTCTTGGTAATTCCTTGATTTCTTGGAAGAGCAAGAAACAGACCATTGTTGCTCATTCTACTGCCGAAGCGGAGTACCATGCTGTGGCCCATGCCATTGCTGAGATTGTTTGGCTTTACTGTCTCTTGTCTGATTTGGGTGTCCCTCAGTTTTTCCCGACCTTTCTCTATTGTGACAACTGCAGTAATATTCAGATTGCCCATAACACTGTCTTCCAAGAACGAACGAAGCACATTGAAATTGATTGTTACTTTGTTTATCAGCATATGCAGTTTGGCTCCATCTTGCTTCCTTTCGTCTCTTCGACTTTGCAATTTGATGACTTATTTATCAAGACTCACACCACTGCTTGGTTTCAATTTTTTCTTGCAAACTCTTAGTGTTTTTGTTAAAACGCCCTGAGTTTGAGCAGGGGTGTGAGAATATTGTGTGAATATTTTAGATTGTGATTGTGTAAATATTTTGTTCTTAGGATTATTCTTATTTCCTATTTAGGATTAGGCTTAAAATTGCTATATATATATTAGATGTACAATTTGTATTGTTTTACAATCGAATATACAAATTCATTCAGAAATATTACATCCCTATCTTATATTGTTTCATCAGGATTTACAACATTAGGATTTTGATTCATGATCCGATTTTTTATTTAACAACTATGATTACATAACAGCATTGCCAATTCTTATATCTTGCCCATCGAATTAATATGCAAGATGCATTTGCATTGGTGTGTGTTTGCATGTGTATTATTTCATTCTTGTCATATGATTTGCCTAAACATCGTCGAAAACTATATACTTTAATCTCGTTGAGCTCGAGTTTGTTTTGCTTGGGCCATGGGTTTTGTTTATGCTTTCAGTGCATATCTTTATTCATAAATCCATTTATTATTGGTGACAAGTTTTTATTTTTTTAATTACAATGGGGGTTTTTTTTTTTTGATTGTTGTTGTTGTTGTGGTCAGGCTGTGGAGAATAATGAAGATATGAAGCTTAAAGCAAGAAAAGAGCTTTCTGAAGTGCTACCAGTTGTGGATAAGGTCTGCTTTCACTTGGATTTATTGAAAGATCTTAAAAGTAATGAGCACCTAATTCAATTTTAATGGTAAACTTAGATTAGGGAGACTGGAAAACCCAAATCTTTCACATTATAATTCAAATAGCTTGTTGACTTTGTCTGATGATAAATGGTTGGGGACTAACTTGAGCTGCAAGATATGGGTTCCCTTTGAAGATGAGAATAGATTATGGACGTGCGTCACAAGTGCTAAAGGATCCACCAAGCTCTCAATTATTTTGCCATTGATGCAAGAGTTGGAGACGCTAATTTTCTCTCTTCCATTGATCATTTAAGCTGTTGATCATTTTAGTTTTTATGTTTTTTGATAACAACTACAACTTTATTAAAAGGAAAGAGAAAAAAGAGATACAATGAGGTTAAAGGAAGAAAGTCCATAAAAAGAGAAAATCTGCGTATCACATACAACCAGCCAATTTGCAGCGATTGGTTCATTTTCAATTTTTAGGTTTTTTTAAACTACCTTATTAGAAAATTCAACTAATTCTTCTTTGTTTTAAATAATTTAAAAACTTGTTCCATCCTCGTCCTGTTAGTATTTTAAACGGCTTAGATGTTGATTAAAAAAATTTGACATTTCACTTTCAAAAGTTGGATTTACTTTTCCAGCATGGAAAATAGAATTTAAAAAAAAAAAGAAGAAAGTATTATAATATGTTTATATATTTGTATTCTTTGGCTTGTTTGTGATTAACCGTGGTCCCGTCACTTGGGTTTTTGGATAATCTTTATTTTAATTTTTCAGCATATTTGCTTGTTCAACACGCACATGAAACATATATGTATGGCTGGTTTTTTTAGTCAATACTAAGAAATTTGTCATTTTCTCAGGTGAAATTAGGTGAGCCTGGATATAAAGAAAGGTATTATGCTGAGAAATTTGATGTATCAGATCCTGAAAAGATCGTTGAAATTAGAAAAGATACAGTAAGTTCCTTTTAAGTTTTGTACCATCTCAAAGAATGAAGTAGGTAATATGTGTTTTCCAATTACTATGATTGTTGTATCTAAATGGTGTGGAGAATGTCCAACACCCCCCGCCCCCCCCCCCCCCCCACCTTTTTAATAGCGCTTGGCTGACTTGAAAATTCATTGTGCTATGTTTCTATGAATTTCTTTTCTTGGCATGCTAGTTTCCCCAAGTTTCAATTCCCTGACCATGCTTATCAAATTGTTTCACTGACTCCTCTATGGAATATAGATGTAGGGTGTGCTTTTTCCGTGATGTTTTGCAAAGATCCAAGTGAAGTTCAAAAGAAAAGCTTATATCACATGAGTTCCCCCCCCCCGCCCCCCCCATCAGGCACCGATTTTCTTTAGTTATGCCCAAATGGATTCTTCTTAATATTTTGATACTGTTAGCCAAGGAGAGGTTCAAAAGACAAGCTCACGGCACATGAGTTTCCCTTCACAATACCTGGTTTATTCGGTTTCTTACATTTCTTCATTCCCATCTGAGCCTTAGTATTGACTTTATCCTCTGTACCAAAACAGCTTGAGTGTCCCCCAGTCGCGTTATGGCAATAGAATAGAGCTAAGGCACTCTTACGATATGCTTGGTTTGAGTTATGCTCGATGGGTTTCTTTTGAACTAAGATATTTGATATACATAGAGAGTTTCAAAACAAAATCCTATTTCACATGAGTTTCACTTCTGAATTCTGGGTTAAAACAAATTTCCCATATAGCCCAAAAAATAGACGTACACCACCTGGTCATACTATGCCTATCCCTCTAATGAGTATAGTGCACTATGTAGCTGCCTAAGAAATATCTTTGTTACATGGACTCTCCTAAATATATGGAGTACCCATGTTGGACCCTTGACACTTGAGTAAAGGCATGGGATACTTGTTCCACATGTGTAGGTGTACATTTATCCAATACGTATGTCTAGTAATTCAAATTTACAAGATAATTATGCATGAATTTCCCATATAATGCAAGCAACACTCTATGCTACATTGTAAATAATATTGTCCAACAAATTTAAAGATGAATATTAAGAAATATAATTATTTTGCCATGTTTTTAGACATGGGGATTAGATGAATTTGACACTTGGACACATACTCAAGCCGATACCCATACCCGAGCCTATGTAACATAGGAAATATCTACCAGTCACCAATGAGAGGAGCAGTACTTAAAAATAAGCATAAATTTTGGGGTGGTATATACCTTGTAGAGCTTCCTACCTTGTCTCCATTCTTAAAGGAGTAGCCAATCATTTCTTCCCTTGTATGTGTGCTTTTACTTGCCTTTTTCTCTCTAAAATGTATTCCAAGAATGAAGTTCAATGATTTTTTTATTTTTTTTACTGTATGGCTAATGATGCTTTTTTCCACATTTAAATGTTTTCACACATAATGAATGGAGTATCAAATTTCATAACCACATTTTGTACATTGTAGTTATAAAGTTTATATGATTGCGACGCAACAGGGATTGCATTGGATGATCCTAAGCTGTATTTGCAGGTTTTGAGATATGTAGAAGGTTTATGCTGGGTTTGCTGGTATTACTACCAAGGTGTCTGCTCATGGCAATGGTCAGTTTCTGATTTATAGGAGACAGCATCATAATTTGTTTTACCAATAATGTTCGGGACACTAACAATCATATTAACTAGACTATTTGGTGAATGTGAACCCTATGTCAACATGCGATTCTTGTATCTTAGTTGGTTTGTTTGTTGGTATATTTGTGAGTGTTCTAGCATTACTGTTTGTTCTACTTGTTGAATCACGGAGATAATCAGTCATCTGTGTATGTGTATAGATATTAGATATTAGTACATATGTTGATGATAAGCTTCTGTAACGACATATGGCAAAATAAGAGGCTGTCCACCCATATTGTGCTGTATATGTTGTGTGGGTTGGATAGGCAAAAGAGGGGAATTTTGCTTTGTGTCCTTAAATGGAAGTCAGGGAAAGCAGTCCATGAATTCTTCACTTTATTTATAAGATGTTATTGAGACCAAGTATGTAGACATGGGCAGATGCTTAATCCCCATCCCACAACATAGATGATATAAACACTGTTTTAATTAAGGAGGTTTATGCTTTTGACCATTTTTTTGTGTGGGATGCTGTTCTTCAACATACTTCTAAAATTTGCTTACCTGTTTTTGTTTCAGGTTTTATCCATACCATTATGCTCCATTTGCTTCTGATCTAAAAGGTCTAGCTGATTTAGAAATAACATTTTTCTTGGGAGAACCTTTTAAGCCCTTTGATCAGCTCATGGGAACCCTGCCAGCTGCAAGGTTCATATTACTTCCTATTTTTATTTTTTAGTTTTTCCCATCTGCAGTTATCAAATATACTTCTGATTTCTTTTATTTTTTTATTTTTTATGCTGTATTTGGTTTTGTGTAAGCATCTATCTTTCATGTTACAGTTCTAGTGCTCTGCCTGAAGAGTACAGGAGATTGATGACTGATCCAGCATCACCAATCCACGAATTCTACCCTTCTGGTAGTATTACTCGATTGTCATGTTGTTCTATAATTTATTTTTGAATCTTTTTCTCCTGTTCATTTATTGTTGGGGTTCTCCTATTTGGACAGATTTTGAGATTGACATGAATGGTAAACGCAAAGCGTGGCAGGTATGGTGTTGTCCATCAGCAGAATATTTTATGTTCCCTAATTATTCTTCTTGCTGGACTACTACTACTACTAGTACTGCAGATATTGTTGTTGGCTTTTACAAGTTATCTTGAATTGTTTTGTGAGGGTCAGGGCATTGTCAAATTGCCATTCATCAATGAGAAGAAATTGCTTGCTGAAACAAAGAAGCTTGAGGACACTTTAATCGGTATGAAACATGGGATTGTTTTTTACCCCTATGCTTTGATTATATGATGCACATTATGATGGATAATATCGTGATTGTTTTGCTGAAGAAATGTTACAGAAGAGCCTGGCTTAAGGAAATCCTTCTTGCCAAAATTAGGGAGACTCCAAAATAGACGATACTGGTCACCTTTTTAAGATATTCTCTAGGTTATTTGCTGACAAGAATAGTTGTTACCCTTCTTGTCAGGCTTATACTTTTCCAAAAATGGTGAACGTATGAAATAGTCTTAAAAGCTTAAACTGTTAGGAAATAAACCCAACATTGTATGTCAAATATCCAACAGCCTTCCCCACATCCAACCTTGTTTTGCACATGGAGAGACGAGCAAACAACCCCAACAGGGTTCAAAGAAACAAACATACCAAACGAGGGATCAAATGCAAATGGAGAGACTTGAAATCAAGACCTTCCAGGACCAAAAGCTCTATATTATGTTAGATCAATACTTGTCTTAGAAATTTAAACATGGATATTAATAAATATGATTATTTTGCCATGTTTTTAGACATGAGAATTAGATGAATCTGGCATTTAGACACATACCCGATACCCATTCCCATACCCAAGTCCATGTAACATAGCAAATGCCCCTAATTCCCCACCCCTCCTGAACCCACCCAAACACCGATGCCCCTACCGAGGCTTGAACCCCCAACCTCCCCTATGGAAGTGTTGGGTTGATGCCTCTATCCCACAAGGCCATTGGCCAAAATTCTCTTCGTTGTTGATAAAAAAGAAACAAAAGACTAATGTTCTGAAAGGTCACATTTAATCCCTCTAGTTTTATCATTTTAGAATCAAATTACATTGAATCCCTTTTCGAAGAAGGGTGAGATGTTTGTGGCTTCTTAATTTCCACTCTTGTCAGATGATTGGAACAATAACACTCACACGATCTCAGAATTATAAAATTTGCTTTTTGTTCTTTTTATATATAATTTTATTTTGTGCTAATCAAGGGCTTGATACATGCAGGAGGAAGAACGAGTTCGCAATAGTGTGATGCTGGACTTGCTATATGTACATCCTTCTTATCCTTTGGCTGCCCAAATTATACCATACTACCAATTGTTTGATCAGTTAACCCCACATGAAAGATTTCTTTGGCCAATTGACACAAACATTAGGTTAGTTTAATTTATCTGTTCAGTTTTTGATTGTTGTGTTCACTGTTGGAATAGGCTGTTTTACAAACTTTATTTGTTGTCAATGTTTTGTAGTGAAGGAATGAATGGATATCTGTGGTTATGCGAGAGGAATGGGTGGAGGAATGTGGTTCCTTCCCCTGTCAATGGCTTGCAAGATATTGAGAATAACCGGATTTTGTAAGTTCCCTTTTGTTTTATTTATTTATTTATTATTATTATCATTACCATGTTTTGTGGACCACTTTATGGAGTGCTTTCCTAATGTGTTTCCATTTTGCAGAAATGCTACCTATCTGAATCCTCCGCCCCATAGCCACATCCCAGAACCTCCTAAGGGCGTACACTTGCCTGAAAAGGTGCGTGACATGTGACATCTGCGATGTAGTAGCATAAATAGGTTAAGTGTCTATTAAATGGCCTATTAGTTGTAGTTTATAAATAGGTGATATAATACTCTATTGTACTTAGCTTTTTGATAAAAGAATATACATTGTGATTGGAGTAGAACTTGGTTTCTCTCTCTAGCCCTTAGGGGTTTCACCCCTAATTGGGGCATTTATCTTCTCTCTCAATTTGATCATTGATTTGCATATGGATTGCATTAATTTGGATGCTCTTAGAGTTGCTTGTAGTAATCCTTTATTTTTTGAGAGAGAATACATTAGACTCATTTATCTACATCAAGAATGGCACTTCTCCACCCGTACAAATGACATTAGACTACTACTATTTTGATTTATAAATTTGTTGTTTCTATTTGCTGCTCTTCCCTTGTGGTGTGGGCATAGGTGGAAGTATTGTGAAGTGTTGTTTTTGTAGGAACATATGCTCATATATGTGGCTATTGGGTTGAATATTATTTATTGTTGATGCTATTACATAGATCCTTTGTAAACAACGACCAATAAGTGCTTTGTTTTACCTCTGCAGGTTTTAAGCCCTTTGGACATTAAATCTTTCCCTATTTTATGGCACGAAGATAATGGTGGCCGTCGCCAGCAAAGCAGAGAAAGGTAAGAATACATTTGACTATTTTGGGATTGTGAATCTGCTCCATCTTTGGAGTAGTTGTACCTCCCTGTCTGGATTTTGCATGACTATTAAGATTGTTATTAGCACATGTAGGGAACCAATTTCAAGCCTTTATTGATCTGTTACTCTTGTAATTATTTCCCCTAGTTGATCAATTACTCTTGTAATTGTTTGGAATGTTACTTTCTTTTTACATATGGGTTTAGGATTTCCTTGGATCAAACTCAATCCTTCCCCTTCGACAAAAAAAAAAAAAAACATTTCCTGTTTGAGCAGCAAAAGGTGTCCCTCTTCTTGTGCCTGACCCCAGAAGATGGGTATTTCTTCTTACGAGGACACTAAGACTCCATTTGGATAGACGTGAATTTCAAATCAAGAGATTTGAGGTTGGATTTATAGAAATATTAGAGTAACTTAATAGAGGTGGATAGAAAAACTAGTAAAAGATGTATTTTGGTACTATCTTTGTAGTTAAATGGGGAATCCTTAGCACGATTTCAAATAACTACTTTTGCAGAGGTATTTCAAATGCTTCATGATAAAGCTGTTTAATATGATCTTCAAATACTTTTTTGGGTGAAATCTTCAAATACTTGGGTACACTATCAAACCTAAATTTGAGTTATTTTTCTTGCTTCCTCCTGATCTTGCTAGCCAGTCTAATTCTTCCAAGATCAGATTGAGAGATTGTTAGATCCACATCCTTCCCCTTGCATTGGAGGATCCTGCTATGTGGGAGATGGATTTGTTGATATAGCTGTAATTTTGTGAATTTGGCTTTTTTCGAAATACACTTCAAAAGGAATCAGTGCATGAGCTTTTAATGAATTTGAAAGAATTTGTATGGAAGTTGTGACGAGTCTGTCTTTTAATCATATTGACCTACACTTGCAACACTTCCAAATCTGAATTCTATCATAAGTACATATCTAGCTAGGATTCTCTCTCTCTCTCTCTCTCTCTCGCTCTCTCTCTCTATATATATATATATATGTTGACAAGTGACAAACTGTAGTAGTATTTATGATTTTAGTTAAAAGTAGTCATATGAGATCATTGCCACCATCAGCGTCATTATTATTATTTTTTGTTTCTAATGACAGCATATCTTGACATACCATTAATTTCGTTTTGATGGCATCTCCTTTTTCAGGCCACCTGTACCTGGGGCAATATCCAGTGCTCAGTTGGGAGAAGCAGCGCATCGTCTGATCAAGAACACACTGAATCTCAAACCCAATCACAAATCTTCTGAATCTTCGGAACAAACTCGGTTAGGAGAAGCAGCGCATCGTCTGATCAAGAACACACTGAATCTCAAACCCAATCACAAATCTTCTGAATCTTCGGAAACAGACTTCATATACAAATTCCCCAAGCAACCATGTAATTAGAAGGCCAAGGCCAGCCAGACCCACTTGGTATCAAAGGGCCTTGATTGAGGATCCAAGTTTCTCATGCAGAAACTATAATCACCCTCGAGCAATAATGGGTAACCCTGGATTTGTGCTCTCTCGGTGCAAATTGCAAGCCAACAGATTTAATCAAGAACAGCAACGCAACTTTAGGGCTGAGATGTCTGCTTTGACAATTGGCGATGACAGAACCAGGCCAAATGCATTGGTGTCTCCGAGGATGCCAAATTCAGAGCAAATTCCAAATATTCGGAACCAGTCCTGTGCGGAACATTGGTGCACTTCCATCTCCACCTCCCAAGCAGATGATTGGACCAACGGTTAGAAATACCGGAGTGTATAGTAAGCAACAGAACACTTCATCAGCTGCAACATATGGGAAGCAGGTGAAGAAAGTTTATCGGGTCAAGAGCCAGGGGTCCCCACCAGAATCTTCCTGATGCTGGTTATCAGCACCGATGTATGTTGTTGTAATACTAGCATATCAGGCATTCTGCTTGCAATAGCCTCATCCAAGAACACAACGCCAAGCTCCAAGTGTGACATGTCATCTTCAAGTGCAACAAAGAATACCATCTTCGCAAGTTAATAGGTGTGTGCTAGTGTGGGAACATCGTAGACAATCGAGTTTTCTTGATGGGGGGGACATGGATCGAGTCCCCATAGCATTGGGTGAAAAAAAGAAGAAAAAAAAAAGAAAAGAAAAGAAAAGAAAAGAAAAGAAAAGGAACAGGTAGGAAAATGTTCTAGTTGTTCTGATTGGATTTACCATAGCTGACAATATCCCATTCACAGCCTTACCCTCTTCTAAATTTCCCCTTTTTGTTGGGTTTGAAGAGGATTGTAATTACCTTAACTTGCTGCTGGGATTAGATATGTTTTATCTTATTGTTTTTTCCCCGTTCATAATTTCATTGACAGGTTCGTGACAGGATTAGGAGTAATGTTGATCCCACTGTTAATTTGTGGGGAAAATGTGATCTATACCCAATTTGCTTATTGCTTGTGTTTGGACATTACTTGGGAGAGATATTTCTGCTCCAAGTACTTGTTTCTTGACCTTTAGAAAGCTTGGAGATGTGGAGAACTATGAAATCCAACCCAAGCATGTTTATCTTTATAAGAACAGTGCATTTCGTGCTTTGATTGTGAACAGGAAAAAAAAGGGAAAATTTATATGTAAATGACCTGGATATTATTTGGATGATGTTGATGCTTGCTTTCACAGTAGTGTTTTGCAGGACAAAATTACCCTTTGTTTCAGCTTAGTAAAACACAGGCATTGTATCCTTATAAATTTGAGGCAGATATACTTGAAAATGTATTTTGATCATTGATTGATCAGGTTTGGATCTCTGTAGTATCTACTATCAAGTTTGTTTTTATTACTTTTGTAAAGGTATTTTTGCAGCGTTTTGTTTCCCTATTAGGGTTGCTAGGGACTCATTTTTTAGGAATTGAATGTTGTTTTGACATTGAAAATGCTACTGATTTTGTATGCTGGAATGAGGCCTTTTAACATCAGGGAGATATCACCTTAACCACTGCATTGCAGACTAAAAAATGTGATGTATCACATGCTGATTAAAAGTATCGGGCATTTAGCTAAATTTTCATAAATTTTAGAGTATCTGATATCTCAAGTCACGTATTTTTTTTTTTACAAAATTAAAATTATACTATTTCTTGCACAGCGTTATAATATAATATAATATAATATAATTGTAAGGATAAATACAAAAATATTTTTCTAATATTTTGTTTAGTTTTTTTATAAGAACATTTGAGTTAAAGTAATAAAATTTGTCAAATTAATATCTTTATTGTTTTATTCATGTTCTCTATAACTATATAAAAAGTAAGGGTTAACAAGAGAATATAATTTGGTTCCAAAAAAAAAAAAAGAGAGAGAGAATATAACCATAAGAAAAATAAATATCAATAAATAAACAAATTATTGATTTAAATTAATACTTAATTCTTAAAGGTTAATATTTTGTATTATAAATTATAGAGTGATTTCTCAACATTCTTTAGTTTATTTGTAACTCAATATTAAGTTTTGTTATATTGTCGTATCAATATCGTATATATATTTCGTATTCATATCCATACTTTTGTAGTTAATCTACTAAGATTTCAAGAAATAATAAGGTAATGCTACTTTTCAATTGCATATTTTATTATGCTATTTTGAATCGAGTTGTTTGTGAAACAAATCAAGCCATTTGTTTTCGGTTTGTGTTTAGTATTTATAAAATTTGAATGAGATTGACTTGACACCGGTGACTAGAGGTGTAATTTTGGCCCGGACTGGGCCTAGCCCATGTCGGACCTTATGGGCTCCCGCCAAAAATCGGGCCGGGCCAGGCCGGGGGCTAGAAAACTAAGCCCAGTCCCAGGGTATTCGGACTTTGGACGGGCCAGTGGGTCGGGCCCTTGGGCTTGAGCTTTGAGCGGGTTTTGGCGAGCCTAAATAATTTTTTTAGTATTTTCTACTAAAATTTTATTATTTTCCATTAAAAATAACACTGGGTCTCGGGTGGGCCGGGCTTTCGGGCGGGCCTTGAGAGGGCCGATGGGCCGGGCCACGACCCAGTCAAGCAAGTTAGGTCGGGCTTCAAAACGATGGCCCTGGCCCTGGCCCAAGGCCTTGGGTTGGGCTTGGGCTCGGGCCTTAACGAGCGAACCCACCTTGGGCCGCAAGTAGGCTTCGGACTGCCCGCGGGCCACGAGCCAAAATTGCACCCCTACCGGTGACCATTGTAATACCCTCTTGGGTCTGTTCTGCCATTCTCAACCCTTCTTTCATTCCAACCTTTTTCAGTGTCGATTTCATAACTTCCTATCCAACAGAGCAACCCAACCTCTTTACATTGCAAATACAATTTGTGTTAAGTACAAATGCAACTTGGGTAATTCACTAATATTGCATAAATTTGTAGAAATTATCAATATAGGATTCGTTTAGGATGTAGGTTAGTTTTTTTAACTTTTGGCTATTTTAGTCTATGACTAAAAAGTCTCGTTTGGAATGGATTTTTTGATTTTTTTGAAAGAAAAAATGAAATGATTATGGCTTAGATGTGATATTTTGTCTTATTAGTTCTTCAGCTTATTTTGTCTTTTTGTAACTATTTTAGCTCCATAGCCTTATGCCAAACAAGTGATGACGAACGAATATTCTTTTTGTGACTATTTTAGCTCTGTAATCTAGATCATTTGTTTCTTTTTTGTGTATTAGGAGTGCTCAACGGATATTCTGATTTATCCAAATCAATCGAACCGAACCGATCCACCGCATTTTGGACGGATATGTGATGACGAACGGACGGTTGCAGATTGATTTTTTTTAATCCACCTAATTTTGGATAGATGACAAATTTAAAATTTCTTTAATTATAACCGAACCGTCAAACCGCGATCACACTTATTATTCTCCGTCTATTTTTTTTCATAGGATTGATTTTGATCACATAGACAACCCTTTGGAGCAATAAGATGCAAGGGGATAAAAAAGGGAACATCAAAAGGAGTAAGAACATATATAATGGACTCACTAACCGATTAATCAATGTGCGGTGTTTGAGATTATTGCGACATGTTTGAGAAGTTAATCTTATTAGATTTAACTTTTTGAGTCCTTTCGCAACAGGAGGAAGAAAAAGTAATAAAAATAAAAATGTTAGAGACGTGAAATAAATCATCAAATATTCTATTATATAAGTAAATTTATTATCTAATAAGTCTTATGAAAAAAATTTATCATAAAAAAAGGCCACTAACTGTAACTTTTAACAATAATTTATAAAAATCATGACAAAAAAATGTCACTAATTGTCAATTTTTAACGACATATATAAAAAATTATCACAAAAAATTATTTTTAACAATAATTTATCAAGACTAATTTTCAATAAGATTTGATAAAAATCTCAAATATTTGATTTTAAATAAATTACCAAATATTTGATTGTAATAACTGTTACTAGTCTCACATCTATGTGAATATTTAACATCAAATATTTGATAATTTATTCGAGTCCTAACATTGCTCAGAACAGAAAGGGGAGAAGGGATGCACGAGTATTTTTTCACTTTTATTCTTATAAAATATATTAAAATGATTCTTAACATATTGTATCTTTATTATTTATAATAGCGGTAATATTACAATCTTAGACATAAAAATTCAGAAATTCTTCAAAATATTATACCTATGACTTAGATTAATTTCATATGTAGACTTCATATTATGTCAATTTAATTTTAACCACACAATACACTATTCAGAAAAATCTAAGTAGTTGTGCTTGGGATCAAAACATTTTTGTTATTGTAGTGCCTCAGGTACTCATTAAATTAATAAATCTTAAGGTATAAAATTAAATTAAATTTTTTATTATTTTTAACACAACATTAATACACAATTTCAAAATATCATTGGAGGAATACTCTAATTGATCCTTGATTCTTATGGAATCAAAGCAATAAAGATTCCGTCAAATTGGGAGTTGGCTATAGTGATTGAGTTCTCGTTTGGAAACAGATTTTTTTAGTAACATTTTGATTTTTTAGTTAAAATATGATGTAAAAAAAATTAATATATTTAGGATAACTTTTTGACTTTTTACAAAAAGATATACAAAAAATAAAGAAAAAATGAAATTTTTAACTTTTTGATATGAATTATTGACTTCTTAATTTTTTTAATAATTTTTTGACCTTTTAATTTTTTTAATAATTTTTTGACTTTTTAATTTAAAAAATCACTTGTCAAACAATTACTTATTAGCTTGTGACTTGTGATGAAAAGAAACTCCAATGCGGCGACCGGTGACCCATCCACCCAGTGGTCTCGTCCCACACGCAACAGCAAAAGAAACTCGTGAACCAAACCTAACCACCCCCCAACCCACCACTCCCTTCAAAATATTTTTATTTTTTAAATTTGTCTGAAAAAGTATTTTCAAAAAGAAAAAAAAATTAATTTTTTTAGTGATTATTTTTTAATTATATCTATATATATTTGTTATTTTTCAAATTCATCTATCTAGTAAAAAAAATTTCAAGCTTTTTTAAATTTATCCCAAAAAAAAAAAAAAAAAAAAAAAAAGTAGAGAAGCAACTGCCAAATGAATAGCTAAAAAATGTTAAATATATATATATATTTTTTACTTTCATGAAATTATTTTACATCAGTGTCAATATTTTTATTTTTTACTCTGTATTTAAAAGAATTTAAAATATATATATTTTTAATTTTATTTTTTATCCTTGAACTTTTTAATATTTTTATTATTTATTTTCAAATGCAGTTAATCTAGTCAAACTAATGTTTAAAAAAAAAAAAAATCACAAGGGTTTGACCTCGGTAAATAAAATTCTAACTTTTTAATTATTTAAATATTAAAATATTAAAATTGATTCTAACAATTTATTTATAACAGAGAAGAGATAATTTAAATAATTAGATAATTTTTTTCTTGATTAATTGATAGCTATCTTTTATTATTATTATCATTCATTATTATTCCTCCTCTTTCCTAACTCGCTATCACCTTTTACATCTCTTTTTTTTTTTTTTTGTTCATCACCACTTTCCACTTTCTCAACTTATTACCACCCCTTTAATTCATTCCTTAATCTATATCCACCATTATCATCAAGCACTATCAAAAAAAAAAAAAAATTGGTCTAAATTGTTTCTATTCGGTTAGTTTTAACTAGGCTGGAATTAATATCAAATTAAAAATTTAAATTGAAACAATTAAAAAATTAAAATTTAATTTGTTATCTCAGTGTCAATCTTGATTTATTTATTTATTTTCTTTTTTTTTGTAATTATTTAATAAAACAAAAAACAAAAAAGCAATTGTGGGCCATGGAAAAACACGTATATGTATGACGTGACGAAGACCAGCCCGTGCAGGTGGCGTGCCACATTTTGATTCGGCGTGCCGGGTGACCCATTCACCCAGTCGTCTCGTCTCACAACACGTAACAAACACCAAACAAACTCGTGAACCCCCTAACCACCCTCACCCCAACCCACGAGCCCAACTGGTCCGAACCCACCCACAACCCCAACGCACCACCACCTTCACCCCTCTCTCTCTCTCTCTCTCTCTCTCCTCCGATGGCTTTCGAAGACGAACACACCGTCTTCGGCGGCGAAGAAGACCTCGACGAAGACGACGACGACGAGAGCGAAGACCCCCCACCTGACCTCGACGACGACGACGAAATTGAAGACGAAGAAGAAGAAGACGACGACACTTCCTCCTCCAATCTCGCTCCCGGTGACCCCCCTCCTCCTCCCTCCTCCGCCGCCGTCACCGTCGCCGTCGCCCCCAAACCCTCTCCCTCCACCCCCACCACCGCCACCGCCACCGCCTCTCTCCCCGATCCGAAGCGTCAACGCATCGACGACGTCACGATCGCCGCGGTATTCGAAGAGAAGAAGCCTCTGGCAGTGTTGGACGATTCGCGGAGGCTGTTTCAACGGCTTTGGACTGATGAGGACGAGATCGAGCTTTTGCAAGGGTTTCTGGACCACGAATCAGCGAGGGGGAGGGAATTCGTCTCACCATCATGACACTACGGCGTTCTATGATCAGATCAAGAGCAAATTACAGCTCGAATTTAACAAGAATCAGTTGGTGGAGAAGCTGAGGAGGTTGAAGAAGAAGTACCGGAATGTTTTGAGTAAGATCGGTTCGGGGAAAGAGTATGTATTCAAGAGTCCTCACGATCAGGCTACTTTCGAGATCTCTAAGAAGATCTGGAGCTCCGCCGCCGATCGCGGCGGAGCCGGTGGTGGCGCCGGAGAAGAAGGCGGATTGGAAGATGATGAATCAAACCCTAATCCTAACCCTAACCCTAACCCTAATGCTAATCCTAATTTATTTGATCACAATAGTAACGGTGTTGTTGATCCTAATAGTTCAGAGAAGAAAGGGTCGAGGTCAAGAAAACGATCGAGAGTGAAAATTGAGGAAAAACACCAATTCATCAATCAACAACAGCCTCAACAACAGAACGCAACTCCGATTGCTGCTGCAACTGCGACTTCGATTCCGAACTTGATTGAGGAGACAGTGAGGAGCTGTCTATCCCCATTGTTCAAGGAGTTGCTTCACAATGCCATGAATGGGGCGGGTGGTTCGCGGGGGTTCGGAGCTGTGGCGGCATTGAATCCGATGCCTTTGAGCTTTGGGAGCCCTGCGGCGTTGAATTTTCCAGGCGGTGATTCGATGGATGAGAAGTGGAGGAAGCAACAGATATTGGAATTGGAGGTGTATTCAAAGCGGTTAGAATTGGTGCAAGATCAGATTAAATCGGCATTGGAGGAGCTAAGGTCGATTTGAAGTTGAACTGGATTTGAGTGGTAAGTGCTTGGATTTTTGTAAAACTTTTTAGTTCATAAATTTGTGGGTCATATGATCAATGGTGAATAGTGTAGTGGGGAATTGCAGTCTTGTTCAGATTTTATCTTTTTGGTTTGTTTTAACTTATTAACAGTTGTTGGAATAATTTTATATCTATTTGCTTGGTCTTGGATAGTTTGTTTAAGTTACTTAACATTGTGCATACATAGAGAAATTTATGTGATTTTTATGTGAACTCATGTTTCAAATGCTGTAATTGATGGATTCACATTTTGCCCATGTTATTTGTTACAGTTCTTTAAAATTTATTTCATGAACAAATATTTGTGGCATCTGATGGTGGGTTTGCTGTTAATTTGAGGTGGGATTTTTTGCATCACCTGTTTTTTGGAGTTTTCAATTAGATCATTGAAACCTCCAAAAATAGGAAAAATAGGGTACTGTAATAAATATGTTTGGGGAATTAGATGGTGGGTACAGCTTGGGTAGCGCATGGGTACCTATCAAGTACTTTTGTGGATGTATTGAGGCATAACTGTCATTTTTATAACAGAAAAGAAAAAAGTATAGGGGTACTGAAATATTTATGTTGAGTTTATTCTTAAAAACTTTAAGACTAAAGGGTAATATCACAAATTTGAGAGAACTGTTAGTTCACTGTAGTCTTTACTTTACAAAGTGAGCGATCATATCTTTCTCTATCGGTTGAGCTTCTGTTTATCTCCCTCAGTAATTTCTCTTCGTCGTTGACATTAAACTCTAATTTGTATTTTGCTTTAACTATTTGTAGCATTTGATTTCTAATTGTTATATATCATATATTATTACAAGTTACAAAAATATTATTTTTGTGGACATATACCTGTTACCTGTATCTTTTTATTTTTAATTTTTTTAAAAAAAATTCCATATCGATGTACTCATACCAACATGTGTATTTGTATTATATCCATCTGTAGGCTGTAATTGATGGTCGGCTTGGAGGGTAGTTGCTTGACCCAAAAAAAGGTGACTGTCAACTGTTTTTCACTCTTTTCAGTGTAGTTTGGCATTTTGTTGGCTTGTCTCAGAAAAGAGACTGCAGTAACTCAACGCCTTGTAAAATTTCTTAAGTTTCCTTGTAGTTAGCTTTATTGTTTAGATTAAGGTTGTCTGAGCCAGGGTTCTTTCTGTGATTTAGGTCTAGAAAAGGTTGTAAATTTATCTTATGTATCAACTGGGTAAAGGAATTTATGCAAGATTATCATGGTTGTAATCTTACTTATCAGCTTTTTTTTTTTTTTTTGGTTCTAAAAGCATCTTGCTTGTAATATTGAGAACTACATAATTGTATAGTGGAAAAAGGCTTAGAAAAAGTGTGACGTATTGAAGGAATTAAAATCAGTAACTGGCACTGGAATACCTTTGAAGATAGTCCAACTGATTTAATAAAAAACTAAATTAAGATTCGAGATAGAAGCCAAAAAAAAGAAGGGTTTTGTTGGAGGGTGTGTTACATGGACTCTTCAAAATTAATCAAATACATATGACACACCCAACACTTGGACAAGGGTTTGGAATATGTGTTTGATACTTTCCATCAAACACTTCTTATATATTTGAATTTAACTCCATAACTATGTGTAGAACTGCTATAAAATGAGCAAAATGCCTTTTTAACATTGTATGTTGCATATAACATCATTTATTCTCATATTATAGATTAAAAATATAAAAAATTAGCCTTTTTTGCAGAGTCCGTGTACCTTTAAATTTGAAGTTTGATGGGTCCGACTTCTAGATATGCACCCGTACTTGACACATGTACCCAAGTTCATATAACATAGGTTAGAGGGCCATGGGGGTCAAGTGTTTGAAGAATATTTGGTTTGGAGTTTGTTTAGCATTGTTGCAAAGAGGTGGGTTGAGAAATATTTTTATGGTTGGATTCAGTCCCTTTTGGCTCATTGACAGAGGGCGTGGGAAGGTGTTTTTAGTGCTCTTTGAGGCTTTACTAGTTAGATATGAAGAGAAGGGGATGATGTGATCGTGTGGAAATGAAATTTTGGTCTTTTCGCCCCCTAATGAAGTTCATTCTTCTCAGCCTATGTAAGATTTTGGGTTCTTTTGCTTCATTAAAGTTAGCATTCTTGCACCCTATGTAACCGTGGCTCATCTGATCTGATAAATAGAAATTGAATAATTCTATGTACAAGTTGGACATTGAATCAGTTGTTGATATCCCTTTTTTTTCTGTTTACTTCTTTTTCTGGTTTGAGTTATCACTGTTTAAGTTTATCTGGGGATGGATGCTCAGGTCAGTGATAGGTGTAGCCTGTGGGTCATCACGGCTTGCTTCTGGCATTTGTAGCAATGAGCTCTGAAAGGTGGAAGACATAAGAAATTTAGAGTAAAGACATTCTGTGACTTCTGAGAATGAAAAATTTTGGAGTTGAAGTATCCTTTTCTGACGAACAAAAAAATTAGGTTTTGTGTTAGCATGTTTATTTACTTTTTTTTATATGTAACTTGTATTTCTGCCGTTTTCCTTTGAATAATATTTATTTTGAGAGAGAAAATGGTTTCGGAGTTGTACATATGTATTTATTTTTCTCCAATTGGTAGGAGGGGAATAGGAAAGAAGACTTAGAAGAGTACGTTCGAACACAAACATCGTGTTTGGTAAGGGAGCACCTCAGCCACTTGGCCAACCGTGTTGGACCTTATATTTGATAGCATGTTTGGCAAGACCTTGTATTTCTTGATCAAACCATTTTAAGATTTCTGTTTTGGGGAGTTGTTATTTATATAATTATAGATTTAAGAATGTTAGCAAAAAGGGATGATATGGTTAATTACATCAGGTTATTATACTTACGCTGAGTGTCTGGTCTTTTATCGTTTATCAGAGTTTGTTAAGATCTCGTTTGAGAATATATTATTTTAGTAACTTTTTGATTTTTTTAACGAAAATTTGAAATAAAAAAAATTAGTATTTTGAGATGATTTTTTTGACTTTTTACAAAAAGATGTGTAAAAAATAGAGAGAAAATAGAATATTTGACTTTTATTTACCATGGCATTCGCTATGGGAATCCCCATTTTCCGTATTAATGTGTTTTTTTTTTTTTTTTTTGTCTTATCTCTCAACCTTTGTTTATTTTTATTTATTTATTTATTTACATTTGTTTTGAGAACTAAAGAGTCTCAACTCTGAAGCATTTGAATTTCTGTTACAATTAGGGCTATAGAGGTTAGGGATATGGTGTTGGTTAAAAGTTGATTTTTTTTATTTTTTTATTTTTTTTAAAAAAAAGTGTAAAAAATGTAAGAAATGATGTGATTCAAAATGAGTTAAAAGTTGAAAAGTAGCTTTTAACCATCTTCCTAAAATAGCTCTCTATCTCATAAAAGTTATATTCTATGCTTATATTTATTCTTCTGAGAACTTCTGTGTCCATTTTATAAATTTCTCATATATTAACATTATAGAAGAATATAAATGGATGAGAAGTGTATGGATAAATTTAAAATGTATATATATTTGAATTTAACTATGTGTAAATATTTGAATTTAACTCCATAACTATGTGTAGAACTGCTATAAAATGAGCAAAATGCCTTTTTAACATTGTATGTTGCATATAACATCATTTATTCTCATATTATAGATTAAAAATATAAAAAATTAGCCTTTTTTGCAGAGTCCGTGTACCTTTAAATTTGAAGTTTGATGGGTCCGACTTCTAGATATGCACCCGTACTTGACACATGTACCCAAGTTCATATAACATAGGTTAGAGGGCCATGGGGGTCAAGTGTTTGAAGAATATTTGGTTTGGAGTTTGTTTAGCATTGTTGCAAAGAGGTGGGTTGAGAAATATTTTTATGGTTGGATTCAGTCCCTTTTGGCTCATTGACAGAGGGCGTGGGAAGGTGTTTTTAGTGCTCTTTGAGGCTTTACTAGTTAGATATGAAGAGAAGGGGATGATGTGATCGTGTGGAAATGAAATTTTGGTCTTTTCGCCCCCTAATGAAGTTCATTCTTCTCAGCCTATGTAAGATTTTGGGTTCTTTTGCTTCATTAAAGTTAGCATTCTTGCACCCTATGTAACCGTGGCTCATCTGATCTGATAAATAGAAATTGAATAATTCTATGTACAAGTTGGACATTGAATCAGTTGTTGATATCCCTTTTTTTTCTGTTTACTTCTTTTTCTGGTTTGAGTTATCACTGTTTAAGTTTATCTGGGGATGGATGCTCAGGTCAGTGATAGGTGTAGCCTGTGGGTCATCACGGCTTGCTTCTGGCATTTGTAGCAATGAGCTCTGAAAGGTGGAAGACATAAGAAATTTAGAGTAAAGACATTCTGTGACTTCTGAGAATGAAAAATTTTGGAGTTGAAGTATCCTTTTCTGACGAACAAAAAAATTAGGTTTTGTGTTAGCATGTTTATTTACTTTTTTTTATATGTAACTTGTATTTCTGCCGTTTTCCTTTGAATAATATTTATTTTGAGAGAGAAAATGGTTTCGGAGTTGTACATATGTATTTATTTTTCTCCAATTGGTAGGAGGGGAATAGGAAAGAAGACTTAGAAGAGTACGTTCGAACACAAACATCGTGTTTGGTAAGGGAGCACCTCAGCCA
Organism: Camellia granthamiana; assembly: GCA_036172215.1. NCBI lineage: Eukaryota > Viridiplantae > Streptophyta > Magnoliopsida > Ericales > Theaceae > Camellia > Camellia granthamiana. The sequence goes on along the minus strand of CM069904.1, from coordinate 109,471,261 downwards.
CTTGGCCAACCGTGTTGGACCTTATATTTGATAGCATGTTTGGCAAGACCTTGTATTTCTTGATCAAACCATTTTAAGATTTCTGTTTTGGGGAGTTGTTATTTATATAATTATAGATTTAAGAATGTTAGCAAAAAGGGATGATATGGTTAATTACATCAGGTTATTATACTTACGCTGAGTGTCTGGTCTTTTATCGTTTATCAGAGTTTGTTAAGATCTCGTTTGAGAATATATTATTTTAGTAACTTTTTGATTTTTTTAACGAAAATTTGAAATAAAAAAAATTAGTATTTTGAGATGATTTTTTTGACTTTTTACAAAAAGATGTGTAAAAAATAGAGAGAAAATAGAATATTTGACTTTTATTTACCATGGCATTCGCTATGGGAATCCCCATTTTCCGTATTAATGTGTTTTTTTTTTTTTTTTTTGTCTTATCTCTCAACCTTTGTTTATTTTTATTTATTTATTTATTTACATTTGTTTTGAGAACTAAAGAGTCTCAACTCTGAAGCATTTGAATTTCTGTTACAATTAGGGCTATAGAGGTTAGGGATATGGTGTTGGTTAAAAGTTGATTTTTTTTATTTTTTTATTTTTTTTAAAAAAAAGTGTAAAAAATGTAAGAAATGATGTGATTCAAAATGAGTTAAAAGTTGAAAAGTAGCTTTTAACCATCTTCCTAAAATAGCTCTCTATCTCATAAAAGTTATATTCTATGCTTATATTTATTCTTCTGAGAACTTCTGTGTCCATTTTATAAATTTCTCATATATTAACATTATAGAAGAATATAAATGGATGAGAAGTGTATGGATAAATTTAAAATGTATATTTTGAAGCTCCCATGTGTTTCCTCATTACATGTGCGGGGATATTTACAAAAAGTTTTCACTTAATTGTATTTACTTTTCCAATTCACCATTTATTTGATATTTTCTCAAAACAAAATAGTAACGGGTAGTTAGATATTTTCCCAACATAAAAAAATAAAATAAAATAAAAACTTGGCCATAAATTTCTCTTTTTTTCTTTATTCTTTTAACAACTTTTAGAGCAATAATAGTCACTTTCTTTATGTAATTATATTGGCCAATGCCATTAAAAAAAAATGAATAATTTTGTGAAAAAACATTTAAATCTAACCATGCACAAAATTGGATTGTTTAATTGTCAACCTTAGTCACCATTTTAAAGTTGAAAATGCTCATTTAATTTCTACAATAAAGCCTAATTATGTGGAATTATAAGTTGTTTGTAATTATATTGACCAATAAAATTGGAAAAGCAATTTAAAAAGATAATCAAAACATGAAATTATTCACCGTGTCCACGACAAAGTTTAATTGTGCACACAATTTCTAACTATTTGCACACATAGTTTAGACTTTATTATTTGTATAATAAAATATATTTTTTTTAAATTTCTTATTCATTGTGTATGTTTCTTGAAATATATTAAAAAAGATAAATCAAAAATATAAATTTATTAAAAAAACAAATATATAAAATTAAAGTTATAATATCTTAAATTTTAAAAATTAATAATAATAAATCAACTAAAAAAAGGCAGAATAATAAAAACAAAAATTAATATTGAGGAGGATATGTAATACTTAGAAATATAAGATGAGGTATAAAATATTTAATGGTAAATTACACTGGCCTCCCCTGAGGTTTCTGACAAATACAGCGACCTTCTCTATAGTTTCAATAATTACAGTGACCTCCCCTACTTTACTTGACATTCTCCAGATTCTCCCTTTCTGTCAAATTGGAACTAACGGGATTATTTTTTATATAATAAATGACCTAATTGCCCTTCCATTTAAAATATTAAAAAATATTTTTGGAATGGAGGACATGTTCGGAAGAAACGAAAAGCGTTTGAAACAATATTTTTGGATTTATTTATTTAAAAATATTAAAAAATGTTTAAGAAAATTTTATTTTTTATTTTAAATATATAATTTTTATTTAAATTTTTTATTTTAAATATTTTATTTTATTTTGTAAATATTTTAATTTTTAAAATTTTAATATTTTAAACTCAAAATATATTTCCACACTCATATCATAACCAAACATATAACTCAAAATTCAATTAAAAAATTATCTTCAAACCTCATAACCAAACACATAACTCGAAATTCCACACAACTTTCAAAACTATACACTCAAATCGTAATCAAACATATAACAAAAAAATCAAAATATTTAAAAATATATTTATAAAATAAAATAAAATATTTATAATAAAAATTATATATTTAAAATAAAAAATAATTTTTTTAATATTTAAAAATATATTTAAAATAAATAAATAAATATTTAAAATATAAAATATTTACCCTAAAAAACTAAATTCGAAAAATTTCAAAACTTATAACCAAACAATTTTTTTCTTTTCAAAACTCATAACTCAAAATACGGCTCCACACTCAAATCATGATTCTAAAAATAATTTTAAAAAATAAAATAATTTTTTTAAAAAAAAATTTCTTTTAAAATAGAATTTTGGAAAACGTTTTGTTTTGAATTTTGAAAAGAGTTTTGAGTTTTAAATTAAGTTTTAAGTTTGTGTTTAGTTATGAGTTTTGAAAATAATTTTTGAATTGTGTTTTGAATAAAAACATGTTCTAAAAACATTTTTTTTTTTAGTTATAAGTTTTGAATTGAGTTTTTAGTTTTGTGCTTGGTTATAAGTTTTGAAATTTTTCGAATTTATTTTTTTAGGGTAAATATTTTATATTTTAGATATTTATTTATTTATTTTAATGTGCATTATATTTCATAAATTTATGTGTTGTAACTTTTTTAATATTTTAAATATATTTTTTAAATATATAATTTTTATTATAAATGTTTTATTTTATTTTATAAATATATTTTTAAATAATTTAATTTTTTTTGTTATGTGTTTGGTACGATTTGAGTGTAGAGTTTTGAATAGGGGTACAACTCGGGCGGGCTCAACCCGAGCAACCCGTGCCCAGCCCGAGTTTTTCTAGGGCTTGGGCAACAATATCTTGTAATTTGGACGGCCCTGGGCAAATTTTTGATGTCCGAATTGTAATTTGGGTCGAGCCTGGGTAGAATCAGTGGCTAACCCGAGCAACCCAAACCCGAATTGTATAAATTATATAATATATGTATAAATTAAATTAAATAGATGTCCTTATTTGTTTATTTATTTTTTGGCTGGTCTTTCACCCTTGGATTAGCATCTTTTATTTGGACCATTAGATTAAATTTAAAAAGAAAACCCTACCTTATGTATGAAATAATGAAGCACTGTTTGTTAATATGGAATAATAAACCATTGTTTGTTAATTAATTGCAATTGAAGAAACTTTCAAATATGTTGAAGTTTGTGGCTGGTCTACCATTTCTAGCATGTCTAGCATTTATATGTACCAGTGTTTTATATGTACCAGTTTTTTATGCACCAAATGTGAATGGACTTGTGTATATATATAATGAAGCATTCAGAAGCTGTTTGTGAATTTCGGGCAATTCGGGCTAACCCGAGTTTAAATTATAAAGCTTGGTCTGGGCTTGGACAGCCATGCTCGGGTTGATGGTCGGGCTTGGGTGGGCTTGGGCACTGCCAAACACAATTCGGGCTGGGCTTGGGCAAACCTCCAACCCGACCGAATCCGACCGAGTTGCACCCCTAGTTTTGAAAGTAGTGTGGAGTTTCGAGTTATGTGTTTGGCCATGAGGTTTGAAAAAAAAAATTTAATTGAGTTTTGAGTTATGTGTTTAGTTACGATATGAATATGGAATTGTGTTTTGAGTTTAAAATTTAAAAAATTAAAATATTTACAAAATAAAAAAATATTTAAAATAAAAAAATAAAAAATAAATATTTAAAATAATAAAAAAATAAAATTTTCTTAAACATTTTTTAATATTTTTTTAAAAAATCCAAAAATACTGTTTTAAACGCTTTTTGTTTCTTCCAAACATGTCCTCCAATCCAAAAACATTTTTTAATATTTTAAAAGGAAGGGCAATAAGGTCATTTATTATAGAAAAAGTAACCCCGTCAGTTTCAATTTGACAGAAGGGGGGAATCTGGAGAATGTCAGGTAAAGTAGGGGAAGTTACTGTAATTATTGAAATTATAGGGGAGGTCGTTGTATTTGTCAAAAACCTCAGGGGAGGTCAGTGTAATTTACCCTATATTTAATATATCATATAGATATAGGGATGGTCATGAGTTGGGTTTGGAAACCTACCCCCACATCGAGAATGGGGCAAATCGGGAGGTAGGGTAAGAAACGAGATAATTTTGTAAGTTATAGAATGATAATATTAATAAAAAATATAAATAATATGATGTATTACTGATAGTGATTTATACTTAATAATAATTATAAGATATAAGATTAGAAAAATGAGCAAAATTTAAAATTAAGCATAATATTTTAGTGTTTAATTTATTAAAAATAAACATATTATATATTATATACATATAAATATATTTAATAAATATAATCCGGACGGAGAGGGTAGAACATGATGAGAGAAACAAAACCCGTCCTTGCCCCACTTTTTCATTAGAGTGGAAAAACCCTTGTGAGGCATAATGGGGGATGCGAGAGAAAACAACCATCCCTTAATAGATATATATATATTGTGGAAGATAAAAAATAGTTTTGATTATTAGATGAAAACTAAATCTATATACATGCGGGGAGACCCACAATACCATTGGAGATGATATTGTACATCATTTTGTTTGCACCCATTTTTGTAACTTTTTTGTCGACAATAAATGAAAAGCAACTTACAACATATAGCAATGAAGCTTGAAGATGTTTTACTTCTTGGGCCAAAGTATGTGCAATGTGGTGAAGGCAATCAGTGGGGGATTCTATTTGCACTCAAAAAATCATTAAATGCCCCCAATTTCTCAATACACTCTATCAAAATTATTTAGGGTTATAGCTTACTCTAAATATATATATTTTTTCCTAAATGACCCTTAAGGTACACCGAAATAATAAACAAATCAAAAACCCAAATTACACCACTTTGAAAACCTTTTAAAAAATCCTTAAACAAATTTTTTATTACATATTCCTTTTGTTCATATATAGAGAATGACGGCACCGACAAAAAAAAAACCACAAAACACACGCCTCTCTTCATCTATACCTTTTTATTCTCTTTTAATATGATAATATTAATATATAATAATATCAAATAAATATATATATATACATTCATAGATATGATTTATAGAGTATTTAAATTATTGTTATTTTGATAGTTTTTTCGAAAATAACCCCATTAATGACTGATGCATATAAAATCAATCATGTACGTGATCGTCACATTTGAATATATGGAGCAAGGGTGCGTAGAAAATAAAGAGGCAAGAGAAATCAATCATGTACGTGATTGTCACATTTGAATATATGGAGCAAGGGTGCGTAGAAAATAAAGAGGCAAGAAAGAGAAAGAACAAAGAAAACCAGAGGCAGAGAGATGTTGACAAGATTGGCTTCATGAAAAATTAAGAAGCTTTCAATGAAAATATAATGGCACATATTGGCCTTGTTTGGCAAAGGTTATTTTTTTTTTACTTTTTGGAGTAAAATATACAAAAAGACAAAATAAGTTAAAATAGTCAATAAGATAAAATGTTACATTAAATCCATATCCATTTCAATTTTTTTTCTCACAGACATCACATCCAATTGTAAAAAAATCTAACCATCTTTCTAAACACAAATATTTTAGCCTACTAAAATAGCCAAAAACTAAAATAACCTACTAAAGTTTCCAAATACCCCCATTGTATATTTGTTTTATTTATAAGTAATAACACAATAACAAACAATGATAATGATGATAATTGTGAATTTTGATGGAGTGGATTAGGATTTTGGAGTGAGAAGAATGTAAAATAGTTGAAACTTGGGGAAAAAAAAAAAAAGAGAAAAGAATACATGCATAAGTTATTTGGGTGTACTATGAGATATATATGTATATATATTATGATTTAATGTATATTGTCCTTATTAGTAAGGGGTTGTTTGGGGTGTTTTAAATAAGTGAATTTTTTGTCTTTTTTGGACTAAAAAGTTGAGGAAGAAAATATAGATGTTTGAGTTAACTTTTTGACTTTTTATGAAAAAATATGTAATAAAAAATTGTAAAAATTGATTTGTAGGGAAAAATTAGGATTGAGAATTGTGCAGCCGTAATTGTTGACTTTTGGTGAATAGTGTTAACTTTTTAACTTTTTGACTTTTTTGCAATATGTCAAACTTGGCCTAAATTTACATTAGGGTATACTAAGAATTAAGATTTTAAACTTTTATTTGGGCTTACTATGTTATTATTTTGGTGTAAATAGAATCACCCGCAATTAGTAGATCAATTACAAGTAGTTGAAATAATAATAGGCCAATTTTCGGGAGGCATTTAGTACTTGTAAATGGTAAGATGGCTTGTCAATATGGGTCAACAATTCATGAGGGACATGTAGTAGTACTTGTGAAGTTTAATCTTGCTTTAGAGAGAAAATGAAATGAATCATAAATTATTTTTTTTGTCAATTGTGACCTGTTAATTATGATTAAATCTAGTCTAATTGATTGTAACTTGTCAACTATGATCAAATATAATTTTCTTAATTGTGACCTGTTGATTTTTATCTGTTGATTCAGACCATACATTGGCCTCGTTTGGGAAGTGGCTATTTTAGTAGGCTATTTGGCTTTTTGGCTATTTTAGTAGTTATTTTAGTTTTTTGTGTTTGGGAAGATGAGATGGATTTTATTTGAGTTGTTGTATTGGAAAATGTGTTGAAATGATGTTTAAAATTAAAATGACAAATTTGTCCTCAAAAAAATATTTTTTAAAATTGTTATTAAGGGGTAAAATCGTAATTTACCATTAAATGATTGCACAGCCGGCTGTGCAGTCCTATTTTCGTTTTTTTTTTTTTTTTTTTTTTTTTGAAAATCAGTAAACAAGTTGACTTTTGGGCTAAATTTGCAAAAGTGGCTATAATAGCCTAAACCTTTCATTGCCAAACACCCCTATTATCTTTTCAATATTAATTATGACCACATTATTATTATTACTATTATTATTGTTATTGTTATTATTATTATCAGTTGGTGCAAGAAATGGTTAGAACATGGCGGCAAAGTGGGGCATAAATATTGGAGAAATTATTTTCATGTAGTGTGACACATGGGTGGAAACAAACGAGCGAGGCAGTTATTTGTGATTTCCTTTTTTTTTTTTTTTTTTTTGTTTGAATTAAAAAAAAAAAGGAACATCATCAACAACGCAACAACAACTTTTGTTTTAGGAATAGTTTTATATTAAGGCCAAGTTTGGGGAGACTAAATAAGTATACTTTTTGACTTTTTATGAAATATGGGTTGGATTTGGGTTGGGTTTGAAGTGATGTGTTAGAGAGGTGATGTAACTTAAATAAGATGATGTGACTTAAATAAGATAGTGACTTTTTGAATTTTTGAATTTTTTAGAAGATGCCAAACTTGGCCTAAGTGTAGGAGTAATTTCTCTCCGTAATTTATAATCTTTGCAAATATTGGTGGTTTTATCTTAAAATCATCTTTAAGTTATGTTTGGTTTTGACTTTTTGACTAAAGGCTGGTTTGGCTTAGCCTAAATAAGTCAAAAAGTTACTCCAAAATCCAAAAAATATCACTATTCACCAAAAAAAAAAATTTAAAATACTAATTTTCTACAAAAAGTACACACACCGAAGTGATGTGTACTCAGCTGCTGTGCTGCGGCAGTGAATATAAATGAAATGATTGGGTGTGATTTGCACACACATCGCTGTTCGGCCTGTGGGGCTATCACGGGTCCCATTTTGATAATCTGAACCGTTAAATGTGTAGAACTCGTCGAGTACTATATGTTTGTAAAAAATCACATTGATCGGATATCAATAACTATATGATCAAATCAGTTATATACAACAAATGGATGGTGTTATAATTAATGATTGAAAAATAAATAAATCTGATCAGATAGCTATCAATATCCGATCAATGTGATTTTTTATAGGCACATAGTGTTCGAGGAGTTATACGCATTGAACGGTTCAGATTATTAAAATGGGACCCGTGATGACCCCCACGGGCCAAACAAAACCGTCCAGTACAATGCCCAAAACTTAGCCAATAATTTCCTACTCCAATTCACGCACGCAGGTTGTACGGCTGGGGCCCACCTCTCTCTAATCTTCTCTTACACACTTTTTTTATATAATTTTTTAATACACATTTTTCTATAAAAAGTCAAAAAGTTAACCCAAACCTCCATATTTTTTTCCTAACTTTTTTAGTCTAAAAAGACAAAAAGTGCACTTTTTTAGGACACCCCAAACCAGTCCTAAAAAAGTACAAAAGACAAAATTAGCTACATATGTCAATAAGACAAAATAGCACATCCAAATCATAATTATTACACTTTTTATCATTACATTTTTTCTCTCACAAAAGTCAAAAAAGTCAAAAAAAAAAAAAAACTAAACGAGGCTAAAAAAGCCAAAAAATCAAGCTATTTTAGTTATTCAAAAACGAAGACTTACTTTGTTTGATCTTGTTGATTGTATCATTTGTTCCGAAGAAATCTTTATACTTTCAAGATATTTGAATAAAAAACATAGTCGCTTAATCTCTTTGGTTTGATTGCTTGTTTAAATTATTATTTGATCCTGTTGACTTGAGATTAACATAATTTTCCCTAACAATTTCCTTTTGAGAGATATGGTATATAAACTCTATATAAACCGAATGACCCAACATTTGATTGGGATCACATCCACATAATTTTTAGTTAAACGTTTATTTGACACGATATAAACTTGGTAGATGATATTAATAAAACAACGCTTAAATAGTACATATTATTGGTAAATTCAGTTTGTTTAGTTTTGGTTTTTAAAAAACACTTTTCATAAAATTTCATTTTTTATTTTTTGTATTTTTTTGTTTTCAATTATTTTTTTTAATATTTTAAGCAAATTGTATTAATTTTTAGACACACTTAACGTAAATACACTTAAAAAGTATAATATTTATGAAATTTTTTTAAAAAAATTCACTAAATACCAAAAATATAAAAAAATATAAAAAATCAGTACATTTTTTATATTTTTGTGAATTTATTAATTTTGTAAAATATTTTTTCACAAATATTTTACTATTTAGATACATCTAAGTAAGGAGCATCTAAAACAGTAAAAAAAAAATGCTTAAAAATTTAAAAATATTCACTAAAAATAAAAAAATACGTAAAACAAAAAACTCATAAAAATGAAAAATATAAAAATTAACTAATACCATCACAACCAAACATAATATGGAACATTCCCGTAATTCTATTTACAATCATATCATATATGTAACTATTTATCACTTTTAATCCATTATAATATATTAATTCAAATTCAAATCCAAAAATAAATTTTTATTTTATTTTTGCTTTTAGTGATTTCCATGAACTTAGTTAAATACGTCTAAAAACTAAAATAAAAATTAACTAAAAAGGAAAAAAATGAAAAGACACATTTATGTATTTTGTTGTTTAGTAAAAATTTTAGTTTTATTAATAGACATTTTATTTTTAAATAAATTTATATCAAGTCAATTTAAAACATTTCACTAAAAAAAGTCAAGAAAATAAAAACTCAAAATTAACATAAAAAAAGAAGAAAAAGGGATGAAACACTAATAAATCTCAAATATTAATCTTATGAACTGTTTGATCTTTTTTTTTTTTTCTTTTCTTCTTCTTTTGGACCCGAAGGTCTCATTCTAGTGTGAATTACATAAAGGGTCAAGCATAAACATGCATGTATTATGTGTTGAGAAACAAATGTGAGTTTTCTCATAATATTGAAATTATTAAGTGTAACATTTTAAAAAAATTCCTTAGTATACTTTTTTCAAACGTAACATTTCGATATAATACTAAAAAAAATGTTATTCTCCAATATAAACACTAAGGGTTCGTTTGGTTTGTGTTTCTGAAAAAAATTTCGGAAATTTTCTCTACAAATAAGTTTTCAAAAGTAATCAAACCAAACAAAATTTCCCAAAAAAATTTCCCAAAACACACAAACCAAACAAGTTTTCCAAACAAATCTCTCTCACACACACATCAAATCAATCACTTTTTCCAAAATTCTCTCTCAAAACAATTTTCCAAAACAAATTTCCCAAAAAACCAAACCAAACATGTTTTCGTACTTTTTATCTCTAAAACACATCTCTCAAACACAAACCAAACATACCCTAAAAAACTCCTTAGTATATTTTTCTCAAACGTAACACTCCAACATACAAAAACTCCTTAATATATCATTTTCCCAAATGTAACACTTCAATATAACATGCTAGCAAAATCTTTAGTGTATTTTTCTCAAACGTAATGACGTAACATTTAAAAAAAAAAACTTCTTTATGTTTTTTTTTTTAAAGATAACATTATAATATAACATACTAATAAATTTATAATGTATTTTTCTCAAACGCAACATGTAATATTTTTAAAAAAAATTCTTAGTGTATTTTTTTAAAATGTAACACTTTAATCAAAATAATATATAAAAATTCACTAAAAAAAAAAGCACGAAATTAAAAACTCAAAAAAAATCACAAAAAAAGATGAAACACCAATAATTTCCAAATAGTAATTTTATGAACTTTTGATCATTGTTTTTTTTTTTTTTTTTTTTCTTTCTTATTTCTTATGGACTCAAAGGTCCCATTATGATGTGAATTACATAAAAGGTATAAACGCGCGTGTATTATGTGTTCAGGGATAAATGAAAGTTTTCTTATAATGCTGAAATTATTAAACATAACATTTAGGGATGGTTTTGGATGATCTAAATCAGTGCACTTTTTGAATTTTTATGAAATATGGGTTGGACATAGGTTGGGTTTGAAGTGATGTGGTAGAGAAGTGATATGACTTAAATAAGATGATGTGACTTAAATAGGATAGTGATTTTTTGACTTTTTTAGGTTATGACAAATAAAGCCTTAAAAAAAACTCTTTAGTATATTTTTTTCAAACGTAACATTTCAATATAATACTAAAAAAATGTAACACTCCAATGTAACACACTAAAAAAATTCGTAGTGTACTTTTCTCAAATGTAACATTCCAATTAATGTAACACATAAAAATTTCTTAGTATACTTTTTTTCAAACGTAACACTCCAATGTAACATGCTAAAAAACTTCTTAGTATATTTTTCTCAAACATAATAATGTAACATTTCAAAAAAAAAATTTATTTGTGTATTTTTTTATTTTTTTATTCCAAAATGTAGCACTCAAATGTAACACACTAATAAACTTCTTAGTGTACTTTTATCAAATGTAACAACGTAACATTTTTAAAAAACTCCTTAGTGTATTTTTTTCAAGTATAACACTCCAACAATGTACCACACAAAAAATTAATTAGTGTATTTTTTTTTTTAAACGTAGCACTTTAATGTAATACCAAAAAATCATAGTAACAGAAATATAACCACTCTTTCAAAAAAGAATCTTCCATACCACACCACACCTCACCTCACCTCACCTTTCTATTACCATCCAAAAAAATGAATCAAAATATTAGAAAAATGAATCGTAAAAGGGCATTCATTTAAACCACACCAAATCAAATAAATAAAACTTTATAAAACAAAAAATACTAATTGGTTTATAAAAAAACTCTTAAGACAAAACATATTAACATTTTTCCATATAGGATTTATGGATAAATTTTCTAAAAAAAAAACAAACAAACATTTAATAGTTCCATAAATATATTTTTTGGGTTTAACTTATCTCATGTTGAGATCAAGACTGGACTCATCCAATTCGCCTTATGGACCCATTTATGGGCGCTGCTTCGACAATCCGAACCGTTCAATATGTAGAACTTGTCGAGTACTATATCTCTATGAAAAATCACTTTGATCAGATATCGATGGCTACTTGATGGGATCATAATTTAGTCAAACGTTTATTTTTTCATCGTTCATTTTTTTTAATACAAATATAATCTAATCAAATAGCTATCGACATTTGATCAACGTTATTTTTTTACACGAATATAGTACTCAACGAGTTCTATACATTAAACGGTTTGAATTATCAAAACAAGTCAAAAAAATGGGCTTATGGGGCGGACTGGATGGGTCCATCATTGATCTTAACATGAGACAAGTTGGACCCATATTTGTTCATAAAATAAAAACTTTAAGGATAAATTACAAACACACCCTTTGAAATTTACTTAAATTACAAATTATCTCTCGTAGTTTGAAAAATTATATTATGCCCTCTAAAATTTATAATTTCATAACAAATAGGTTGTTTTATTAATAAATTATCAAGTTAATTAATAATTTTTAATAATGTTAAAATTGTATTTCAATTAATAATTTAGATAATTTTATTATTATATAAGCAAACAGTTATAAATTTTATTTTTTTAAATTAATTTTGTTAAATAACAAATTTTGATAGAATGATATTTATAATTTTATAAATTACAAAAAATAATTCATATTTTAAACAAATTTGGTGTATCTGTGGGTGTTTGGGAAGTGAGTTTTTATGTAGATTTTAGTAGATGTAGGTTTTTATGAGATAAAAAATTTTTAGTGTTTGGGAAGATAGTTAAGTTTTTATGTGGTTGGATGTGATGTTTGTGAGAGAAAAAGTGAAATGATTATGGGGTTGGATGTGATATTTTATTTGGATGTGTTTTTTTTGATTTTGCAAAAATTTTGTCTTTTAGTGAAAAACCAACTAAAAAATTTGGCAGCTTTTCTTCCCAAACACCATTTATTTATCGGAATAAGGAAAAGGAAGGGGTGGAGTTGGATTCGGACCAACCAACCACATTCGAATCCGATTCGGGTACACCATTTTAAACCCTCCCATCCACTTCCATTGCAGACGAAGAGGTCTTACAGAGAGAGAGAGAGAGAGAGAGAAGAGAGAGAGAGAGGTGAAGAAGAAGAAGAAGCTAGCTCAGCAATGGTACTGAAGAAGGGAGCAAGTAGGGTTTCAGAAGATGCAGAAGAAGAGTTGGCTCGAGCACCCTTACAGGCCGTCCTCTTGGCCGATAGCTTCGCCCAGAAGTTCCGCCCCATCACCCTCGAACGCCCCAAAGTAATCTCTCTCTCTCTCTCTCTCTCTACATATACATATATATGTATGTATGTATATCTGTATATGTTGAGTTGTGTTGAACTATTACTATACCATTGTGATTGTGATTGTAATTTTTGGATAGTGATGTTGAGCTCTGATTTAATCAATTTTCTTTTAGATCTTTTAATGAATAGAAAAATTGTAGTAAGTAATGGGTTTGTAGAATTTTCCAACATTATTACTTAAATAATTGAAGAATTGTTTACTGTTGCTAATTATGCTGGTATTGCTTAAATTTATGTGTGGCAAATTTATTCAAGAATTTTAAGCTATTTATTTTCATGGTGGCGCTCATATTATGGTGAAATTTCACTTATTTTTACTCTAGTTTTGGAAAATTATACTACCTTGTTCCTTCTGATATTTTTACCAATTCTATTTTCTCGTTTAATTTTTAAAATTTTGTTTCTTCCTTCCTTACAAATGTAGATATTTTGGTTCCTTGTATCAGCTTAGAAACAACTTTTGGACTTTGTTTGGTTCATGGATTTGGGTAGTGATTTGGAAAAAGAAAGGGAAAAAGTAGGTGAAATGTGAATGAAATATAGCTACATTTCACCTATATTTCACATATCTTTTCTCCTTCACTTTCAAAATCCCTATCCAAATCCATGAACCAAACACAACATTAGGATCTGAAGACAAGTAATGGAAACCGATGCTTACCCATATAGAAAAAAATGTAACAGATACCTCCGGTTGAGCATCTTTTGTCAATCAAAGTTAGAGCATATTGGTACATTTTTTAGTTGATATTTGGTGTCAACTTATGCAACTCATCTGCACTGATAATAAAATAGAACTTGCACAAGGATGTTCATTTTATTAAGATTTTGGAGATATACCAGGCATTGGCATGTGCAATTAAGGATGCATACCGGTGTGCTTATCCCAAAAAAAAAAAAAGGAATAAAATCAAGGATAAAAAATCAAGGATGCATGCTTGACTTTTTTGAATATTGCAATTCATGTTTAAAAACTTTTATCATTTTGTGGCAACAATTATTGCATTACTTGACTGTTTTTCCGTGTTGAAGGTACCATTTGCATTTGTGGACACCCCTATGGTTGATTAGATTGACATGTGGTATTAACAATGCATTCTTCTGGACTTGTTTATTCCTGCTGATGGTAATCTTTCTTATAATGCCAATTCTTCATTGACATACAATTTTTGCCGTTGAAGGTACTATTACCATTGGTCAACATCCCTATGATTGATTACACCTTAGCATGGCTTGAATCAGCTGGTGTTGAAGAAGTTTTTGTCTTTTGCTGTGCTCATTCCAGGCAAGTGATTGATTATTTAAATAATTCCAAGTGGTTCGGTCAACCAAATTTTACGATCAAGACAATAGAATCTCACAATTCTGTTAGTGCTGGAGATGCATTGCGTTTGATTTATGAGCAGAATGTGGTATGTCAAGATCTCTCCTCGTAGATATTCATTTTCATTTTTTAGTTCTTTTGGGGCATTCCATCAGTAGTTTTGGTTTAAAAATTCTATCAGAAAAAGTGAACATAGTTTCTTGTTTCTTTTTTTAGGGGTTTTAATGTTCTAGATGTGATATTACAAATGTTACTTATCAAAAGGGGGGGAAAAAAAACCCCTTTTTCCAATCGAGACAAAGAATTTGGTCTCTCTTCTCAAAAATCAAAATAAAATTAAAAAACCCTTTGTCCAAATGTTACTTCTCAAATAAAATCAAAATTTTTGAAGGCAATCTTCTTGGAGTTTCAAGGTGTGTTTGGTTTGGTTTTGGGAGATAAATTTTTAAAAAGAATTTTGGGGAGAGTTTAGAATATTTTTTGATTTGTTTGGTTGTATATTTTGGAAATAGTTTTGGAGTATGGGAGTTTGGGATGATTTGATGTTTTGTTGTAATTGCGTAGATGTGTGTGAGAGAAAAAGTGATTGAGAAGGAGAGAGGAGAGAGAAAAAGTGATTGAGAAGGAGAAATGGGAGAGAAAAAGTGATTGATTGATGTGTAGGAGAGAGAAAGTGGTTTTGGAATTTTTTTTCCAAAATCACTAAACCAAACAAAATTTTGAAAATTTTTCTCCAAAATTTGTTTCTCAAAAGTAAACCAAACAAGGCCTTAATGTTTGGATTTTCCTTTTTCTCTTTTCTTTTTTAAAAAAAATTGAATAATGATTGCCAAGAGAAAAGGAAGTGAAATAATGATCCTATGTCAGATAATTGTAATTGCCTGAGAGATGGTAAAAATAACTGTGTGGGAATGCATTTGTGTGGGATGGTGTAATTCTGATGAAACATCACTTGTTGGAATTCGAAAAATTCTCCTTGAGGTTTATGACAGTTTTAAGGACCTTCCCTTTTGTGCAATAACTTTGCACCCCCTTAAATTGAGAATATGCTGGGACCTCGACATTGTTAATGGCTGATGAATGAGATTGACAAAGAAGGTAATGTCACCGTTTTGATATTTTAAAATGCCAAAATTTACCTTATCCAACACATTTAAGTCTAAAATGATTTATATCCCTTTAAACAAAATGAAAATAAAACATATAAACCTTCACTAATACAACACATTTTCTTCTACAATAGTGAACCTCAGAATACCAAATCACATGCAATCCATCACCTACCAGCACAACTAGAATACCATTGCATTATGTTTAGGGTTGTAACTTTAGTTAACACGTGCATTACCTTCCTTGCTACTGATATTTTTATCTAAGTATTTTTTCTTTTTTTTTCCCTCAACCGTTTATCATTTCTAATTTGTTTTATACTGTTACAATCTCATCTTTCTGATTTTGCTTCTGAAGATATATGAAGATTTCATCCTTATAAGTGGAGATACATTGAGCAACATGTCACTCACACAAGCACTTGAAGAACACAAGGAGAGAAGGAAAAAAAATAGCAATGCTGTAATGACTATGGTTATAAAAAAGTCAAAGCCTTCGCCGCTTACTCACCAATCTCGGCTCGGTACTGATGAGCTGTTTATGGCCATTGATCCTGAAACAAAGCAGCTTTTATATTATGAGGATAAGGCTGACCATTTAAAAGGGTCAATAACTCTTGATAAGATGTTACTTGCAGATAATCCTTCTGTTTCTCTGCACAATGACAAACAGGTTTTTTTTAGTCTTTCCTGAGTTTTCTGGTTTGGTTATAATTGCCTTCTTTTCTGTTAGTGACGAGTTCTGCCCTCTTGTGCTTGGAGTGCTTATCTTTCCAATATACTAACCTTTTTCCAACTTTGGTTGGTGATTTTGCGAATAATTGTGAAATAATGAAAGCAACGATGCAGTTAACATGCTTACACTTTCATCTATGAAGCACTGACACTTCAAATTAGTTGCCGTAGCCTTGTTCTACACGTGTTGGACACCAACACGCCAGAACATTTGTCGGTCATGCCACATGGTGTGTATTTTTTTTCTTCTTTCTATTATCTATTCTTTGTTGCACATGTTGGGGATACTTCACAGACATGTGTCCTGGCTCCGAACATGCCCTAGGAGACGTTTGACTAATTATTTATTTTTGACGGATGATCTATTCATTATTAAATTAAATGCTTTTGACATTTGTTATGTATTGATTTGTGATTGACAAAATCATATTTTGTATGTTGAGTGATGTTTAGAGTTTTTTTTTTTTAAAATAAATTTTTTCATGTTGAGTTAATTTTTCATTATTTTTTGTGGTTTGTTGGTGTGATATTCATATATATAGCAAATAAAAATATATAAATAATATGTTTTTGACATTTCCTAGTTGTGCGTATGTCCTGATTTTTTGGAAATTGCCGTGCCCCATATCCATGTCCGTATCCGTATATGTGTTTCTTTGATGTTCATACTTTCTAGTTGTCAATTTTTAGCATCTTAGAATTTGCATGTTTATAAATTATAGCTGATAAACAAGTATGCAATTTGTTTCTTTGTCCTATGATATTATGGCTGACATGATTGTGTCGTTTATGTTTCGATTTAATTAATATGTACTTTTTTTTTTCTAAATTAAATAATGTGGTATTAGCTGACCTATTGCTGAATGATTCACAAGGTTGCAATTTGGGTGAGTTGGGTTGGATGGTGGTCAACATGTGCTCAAACATAATAAGAAAATGTTTTTTTCTTGTTTAAAAAAATTATTTTGTTTCTGATCCAAAAAAACAAAAAAAAAAACTCAACCTGAGTAAACCCAAGCCCAATTTGGGCTTGAGTAATGATCTTGAATTTTGTGTCTTTGGTTTAGTTGAGTTAAATTGATTGGTTTGCTAATAAGCATGGATACGGACACGTAACATGACATGGATACCATATGGACACGCTGACGCACCAATTTTCAAGAAATATAGGACACGATGCGCGGGGGACACGCATAAAATATATAATTTTATATATTTATTATATGTTATATATATGAATATATTACTCAAAGATAATAAAAAAATGCAATATGACACTAACTTCTATAAATTTATATGGTTTTTGTTTTATTATTGTATTTTAAGTTGTTTAGTTCAAACTTGTAATTAGTTTCACTTGTGTCTAATCGATAGACATGCGTGTTTAAGCAACGAACACGTGTGTCCTCCAACTCTAAGTGTCCAAAGAGTGTCCAGGTCTTTAAAAAACATTAAAAAATAGGACAGGTTTTGAAGAGTGTCCGACACGTGTCGGAGAAGTGTCCGACACGTGTCGGAGAAGTGTCCAAAGAGTGTCGGTGTCCAACACGGACACGACACGGATACGTCACCTTCTTAGAAGTGTCTGTGCTTCTTAGTTGGGTTGTCTAGAGAAGTAGAGTGCAAAAAAATGGCTCGTGTCATAATGAGTTATCACTTCAAATGCATGTTTGGTTGTCAAAATTGAGGGTGGGAATGGGCATCCTGTTGCCATTCTGCACAATTTTCAGAGTTGGCATCGACAACAGCAATCTCTTTCCTTTTGGAATGGAATACCCTCAAATGGTGGGCCGGGTATGGTGTCATCATTCACATGTAGATCAAACTTTAAGCATGGAAGAGAGTCCAATGACAATACATATTGATCCACTCAGTAACAAGTAGACAAAGCTAATTATTCAAAATATGAATGATATTGTAATAATAGAAAATTTCAGCTTAAATATTTGATTTTATAGTTTATTTATATACTAATTTCAAATTCAAATATTAATGACAATGGTGATTAAAACATAATTACCAAGTGTTGATCTTATTGAAACAAGAACTATTATTATTTTTTGATGGACAACAAAGAAAGTTTAACTAAAAAGAAGAAAGCGAAACAAAAAGTACAAGAGGGACAAGAAGTCCACCAAAACCAAAAGCAAAGTACGAAGAAAATCATGACCTGAAATTGGTTCTCCAATCTATGTACAGCATGCACAAACTCATTGTCATTCTTCCTGCACATTATATTGTACTCAAATACTAGTCACCTAATCTGTGAAATTGCTCTTTGCAGGATTGTTATATTGACATCTGCTCTCCAGAAGTTCTGAGTCTTTTTACCGACAATTTTGACTATCAACATCTGCGCCGTCATTTTGTTAAGGGATTGCTTGTCGATGATGTATGTCTTGGACATTGTACATCTTTAGATTGCGAAAAGATATTTTCTCTCTCTCTCTCTCTATATATATATATAATATGGACACAACTCAACTTAAAAACTTTGTCGTAAGTGTTTAGTGTCTGCCATTTGAATGCTGTTTCTATATAAAAATATAAGAATGTATATATTTCTTTACATGTATATTCATTTTCAATTATGCATTCACAAATGTGTTGTGTGTGTGTGTGTATGAGCTCTAATCTATTTGTGCTTTCCTGAACTTGCGTAAGACTTGGGTGTCTGGATTCTAGCTGGCTTATTTTCTTCTTTATTTGTCCTCATCTTCCAATTGTTTAGTGTTGTCAATGTCTTCCATTAAGCATGTTAGTCTAAATGTTATCTCATGTTCTCATTAAGCTCTAATTTTAGTTATTGTAGAATGCATTGATGTGGAACACCTTGAAACAATGTCTGAACTTAGCTTCAAGAACTCTGTTGAAGTCAACTCATGTTGTTTACCTAATCTCTCTTCTTATTGAGGAGTTTGTTAATGAATGATTTTCTTTTTCTCTCTTTTCGTTATGAGTAACTCATAACTTCCAATCCTGTCTTGGTTCTATCAAATTTTCGTTATGTGTATATATGTTTTTGGAAATACTTGCCGAAAATAAAAAATTATATATTCTGAAGTGACTTCAATTATAGTTACTACAACGGATTTAAAATGAATGGATAGATTGATAGAGTGGTTCGATCCTGTTTTTAGTTAGGTAAAGGATGTTTAGTTGGATTGGGGCTAATAACTCTAGCTGAAAAGATGGATTTCTCTGCAATAAAATTATCCTCAATGAATTTAAAGTCAACTTCATACAAAGTCATTAAGTTTTCTTTGTATCACTATTCTAATTTTTATTGTATTTTTAGATAGGGGCTGGCCTTGGCACAATAGTAAGGTTGCTTCATTGTGACCTGTGGGTCATAGGTTTAAAAAACGAAAACAATCTCTTTCTGCACACGGGGTAAGGCTGCATACATTTGACCATTCCTAGACCTGCTGTGGCTAGAGCTTTGTGCACTTGGATGCCCTTTATATATTTTTGTGATGAGCAACTATAGGACTACTTTATTGAAGAAAAAAAATGTGCAATGCTGAAGGATGATGAATTTGTCATTGAAGAAAACAGCACAAGAAGGCCTAGGGTTGCAAACCTAAAAAGTAAAAAAGTGGGAAAAACCAAAGGAACCATGTTCTAAAGCAAGAAACAGAAATACTGCCTCAAATTATTAAACAACTATGAGACTAGATTGCATGGGGGAGTTTGGTGGCTTCTAAAAGAGTCAAAAGTTGGATCTTTTTCCTTGTACCAAAAAACCATCTTTAAGGTTCGCTTCTCTAAACACCTGATGTAACACTTGTCCTTACTCCTAAGGCGAATGGAAATTCTTCTATGCCTGTCTCAAATGCCAAGATGCGAGTCAAGGGTCTAAATAATCACCTAGCCACAAAAGAATTGCTATCCATCTGGATATGACTGAACTTAGCATTGTAGTTTGCCTGAACACTCTTGAAAGTGCTGCAAATTGTACTTTCATGGCACTTACTCTAGCAGCCTGCATTAAGAAAGCTAGAATTTTGGTTCTTTTAGAGATTGCAATGCCTAAGTGCCAAGAATTCACTAAAGTTAATTACCTAATGGATGTGGACTTGCTTCAGAGTCTTCTTTATCTAAATGATTAAGGAGCAGGTTGGTAATCATAAGAAACAAAATATATTTGGCATGTGTAATGTGTTTTCTTGTTGCTTTAGAAGGGTTACTTGTTTAAAAGGTTGACATGCATTGCCTCCGTAAAAAAACAATGCATTCTTTTCAACCTTCAACAAAGGAAGAAGAATTAAATTTGTAACTCAGAGAAGGCATTAGAAGTGTTAAAATATTGAATTATATTCAATTAAATTTGTAACATGCGTTCTTTTCAACCTTCTTCCTTTCGTGTTCTAGTTGGTTCTTCTGAATGCATGCGTCTTCCTTTGAGGGAGGTTTTTTTTATGGACCTCTTTTGAATGGCGTCTAATCCAGGAGGCTCAGTGGCAGAGTATTAAACTAAACCTACGGGCGTAGTTTGGACACCCATTTTCAGGAGACCCCTTCGGTATGGGAGGTGAAATTTGTAGGGGGTTTTCCTTGGCACGAATCAGGGTAAGCGAGTCCAACCAAGAGTGGAGGATATCTTAGTTTGGAAAGGGGCTGGGAGCAGCATGTTTTCAGTGTCTTCCTTTTATTGGAAGATGGTTAAAGGAGGGGATGTTGGCTTTCCTTTGTAGGGGATTTGGAGGACAAATCCCTAGAGGTGACTTTCTTTGCTTGGGAAGTGTCTAGAGAGGCTATATTGACTACAGTTAACTTGAGGAGGGGGCAAGTTCTTACTGGATTGATGTTGCATTGTAAGAGGGAGGGGAGAGTGCGAATCATCTAATATTGCATTGCCATTTTGTGAGTGAGGTGGAGTTTGGTGTTCTCAGTTTTTGATGTGGAGTGGGTGGTGCCTAGTTCAATTGGAGAATTGTTTACTTCTTGGAACAGAGGTTGTCCGAGAGTAAAGTTTAGGAAGACGTGGGGAGTTGCCTCACTCTTTTTATTGGTGCTTGTGGAACAAGAGTAACAAAAGATCTTTTGAAAAAATTGGAACTTCATTTTTTGCCTAGAAGGGAAGGTCATTGTCTCCTTATTTTTCTGGCCTAGGGAGCAGTTCTCTTTTTCCTCGTGTGATTTTATTGATTGCTTGTGGGTGTTCTATATTCTTCCTGTTACATAGGAGGAGATATTTTTGCTTTTGTATATGTTGTGTTTACAAGGTGCATCCCCTTTTGTGGTGCTTTCCTTTCTTATAAAATTTGCACTTTATAAAAAGTAAAATAAAATCCAAACATTCTATTGGACCACTTGCATTTTTGGTCTCTAATTTGCTCACCTTTTTTTTTTAAATATTGATTTTGATATTTTTTTTCCCTCTTGATATATGTCGACTATCATCTTATGCTTTCAGATAATGGGTTACAAAATTTTCACCCATGAAATTTACTCAAGTTATGCGGCTAGAATTGACAACTTTCGAAGCTATGACACTGTTAGCAAGGATATTATTCAAAGATGGACATACCCATTCGTTCCAGATGTCCAATTTTTTGGGAATAATGCAGCTAAACTTGAAAGGCAGGGCATGTACCGATCATCAGGTAAGGATCATAAAAGCAATTTCCCAAACTACTTATGTGTTTCCCTATAGTAAACACTTGGTTCTCTCTCTCTCTCTCTCTCTCTCTCTCAATAAGTGAAGAAAAATAATCTTATCACTTGAATTTATTGCTCTGCCTTCTATTTAATTGTGTGCTTATAAAGTAAATGAAATAGAATAGAGATTCCTTATGCAATATGTTGGGGGTTTCTGGAGGAGCTAAATGCATTTTCAGTTCTAGTTATCCTCTCCTATGTATTTGATTGTTTCAATATTTTATTAGGATAAATTACAAATACACCCCTTCGAGGTTTGTCTAAAATACAAATTCCTCTCTCTAGTTTGAGAAATTACAAATACCCTCTAATTAGAGATTGACTTTTAACAGTGTCAACATTAAAGATTAAATTACTTGATTACCCTCCAACACCTAAAGAAAATGATTCTAGAGACATTTACCAATCAGTCTTATTAACTAGACTTATTTATGTATAAATCTTATTGATAAATTTATCACTGTAAATTTATCCATAAAAAATAAGAGAAAATGATAAATTTATCAATATGACTTAATGGGTAATAAGTTCCAAAAGTAAGACCTATTGGTAATTTACCCATCATTCTACTACCCTCATCTTCTTCATCCTCACTCTCCTCTTCTTTTTTCCTTCATTTTTTTTTATTCTTCCTCACTGGAACCAACACAATGGCCATTGTTGCCTCATTACCTCACCTCCACCAACTCCCCAAACCGCTCTCCCACCCTTCCATCGCTGTCTCATTACCTACCCATCCATTTTTTTTCGTTCTTTCTTTTTTTTTTTTTGGTGCAGAGAAAAAGTATTGAGGGTTAAATAGGTATTTTAATAAATAAAATTAGTGACATTAGCAAAATCAGTTAGTTGACCTAATGGTTGACTAACAAAAGAGGGTATTTGTCATGCGATTTGAAACTTCAAGGGATGGAATGTACTTTTCAAAACCTAAGGGGGAAATTTGTATTTTAGTAAAATTATTTGCTAATATTTTTTCCCACTTTTAAAATTTTACTTGAGTGATGAAACTTAGTAATATAATGATATGATTACATTATGAATAAGGGGGATTTGGTCAAAGCCCTCTCATAACAAAACTTTAATGCATTAAGGACAATCACGAAAAGTTTTTATTGAAAAGTCAAGCACACACTACTATTACTAAAATATCCTTAGTGAGTAACTTAATATTTTAAACTTTAAAATGATATAACTTTTGATTTAGATGTTGGTTTTTAATAAAATTAGTATTTTTAGAATCCTCTCATCAAGATCTATCAAATAAGATTCAGGTTTACTATGAAATTCTTAAAAAAAAAATACCGTCGTAATTGACGTAAACAGTAAAAGTTTACTCTATTTCATAGTAAAATTTTATTACTTACGTTAGTTTCAATAAGAAAAAAAATGACGATTTTTTTTTTTTTTAAAGAATTTCATAGCCAACATGGATCTTGTTTAAGAGATCTTGACAAGAGGATTCTAAAACTATTCACTATGTTTGGTTCCATTGTTTTGAATTTTTTTTTCAAAAAGTGATTTGAAAACTCTGTTTTAAAAAAGAATCTTTGTTTGGTTTTCAAAAAATGCATCATTGCAATTTCAAGTTTTCCTCCAATTTAAGGGGAGAGACAATTAAAAAAAAAAATGTCACATCAAAAAATACTCCCATCTTAGTTATATATATATATGTACATGATATATATGTATGAAAACATAATTTGGTATGTACCCAACCCATTTATGGGTACATATCCTACCATTAATTGTGTGACTTTATCATAAAATTTTCACTCATATCAACCACAGAAAACGTAATTTTTTTTTCTTCAAATTGGCATTAAAAAATTTCTTTTTCATAAATGTTATGCAGAAAATTTATTTACCAATTTGCATTAAAAAAAATCGTAATTTTTGGAAATTTATTTACAAATTTGCGGAAAACGTAGGGTATGTTTGGTTTGGATTTGTAAAGTGATTTTAAAATTTTTTTTTTTAAAAATTTGTTTGGTTTGTAAATTTTCCAAAATAATTTTCAAAATCACTCTCTCTCTTACCTATCAATCAATCACTTTTTTTCTCTCATCTCTCCTTTTTAATCACTTTTTCTCTCACACACATCTACTCAATTATAACAAAATATCAAATCATTCCAAACTCCCAAACTCCAAAACTACTTTCAAAATACACAACCAAACAAACCAAAAAAATTTCTAAACTCTCTCTCCCAAAACAATTTTTAAAAACTACTCTCTCAAAACCAAACCAAACATGCCCGTAATTTTTTACAAATTTGTGGAAAACGTAGGGTATGTTTGGTTTGGCTTTGTAGAGTGATTATGGGAAAATTTTTCTCAAAAACTTGTTTGGTTTGTAATTTTTTCAAAACAATCTCCAAAATCACTCTCTTTTATACATCAATCAATCGTTTTTTCTCTCTCCTCTCTCCTCTCTCCTTCTCAATTACTTTTTCTCTCATACACATCTACTCAATCACAATAAAATATGAAATCATTCCACACTCCCAAACTCCAAAACTACTTTCAAAATACACAACCAAACAAATCAAAAAAAAATTTAAACTCTCTCCCCAAAATAATTTTTAAAAACTACTCTCTCAAAACCAAACCAAACATACCCGTAATTTTCAGAAAACATAATTTTTTTTACAAATTGGTATTAAAAAAAAATTGTAAATTTATGTTTAAGTTTATTTAAAAAATCGTAAATTTGTTTACAAATTTATTTACAAAATTGTAAATTTATGTTTAAATTTACTTACAAAATCATAGATTTATGTTTAAATTTACGATTTACAAAATTTTCTGCATAACATTTTTGAAAATTTAATTCTATGAAAATTTTTTTTTAATGCCAATTTGGAAATTTTTTTTACGTTTTTTGTGGTTGAAATGAGTGGAAATTTTATGATAAGGTCCTACATTTAATGGTAGGATATGTATCCATAATGGCTACATACAAAATTATGTTTTTATACATATATAACATGTATATATAAGATAAGAGTACTTTTTCATGTGAGAAATTTTTTTATTCTTTCAAAATTGTCTCTCTCCTTAAATTGGAGGGAAACTTCAATTCGAAAAGTCCTCAACATATATATATATTCAAAATTGTCTCTCCTTAAAATCATCAACATATCATTTTGAAAAGTGAACTCAATTTTCAGAATAACCAAACAAATACTCTAAAATTTTCAAAAAATTGAGTTTGAAAAACAACAACCAAACATAGTGATTAATTTTATTAAAAACCAATATATAGATCAAAAGCTATATCATTTTAAAGTTTGAAATATAAAAGTAATTTCTAAGGGAAAGATTGTCTATAAAAAAATGGAAACAAATTTGTTTGTCCTTGATGAAAGAGGCACTTCTTCTCCAAGGAGCTTACAAATTAAAAAAAGTTTGGACTATCCTTTTCATTTTAAAGGGGACCAATGAGGGACTTTGGCCAAATATCCCTATGAATAATGGCCTACTTCATTTTTTGATCTCTTAATATGTCACTAATTGCATCTGGGCAACGATGTTCACTACACTTCTCTGTGGCATAGCATCCATACTTATAAACTGACAAACTGATGCTAGTTCTCTAAAAGTATTTATTTACAGTTTTCTTGACTTTGATTTTCTTCAGGGATAGTGCAATCACGTTCTGCACAAATTGGTCCTTTTACAGTAATTGGAAATGGCACTACTATTGGGAACAACACAAAAATTTCAAATTCAGTTGTGGGGGAAGGGTGTAATATTGGATCAAATGTTGCAATAGAGGGTTCCTATATATGGCACAATGTCACCATCGAAGATGGCTGTACAATAAGACATGCCATAGTATGTGATGGTGTGATAATGAAGTCTGGAGCAGTTTTGGAACCTGGTGTAGTTTTGTCTTTCAAGGTTTGTTTAATTATGTGCCTTATTACCCTTAAAATAGCCAAAATTCCATTTTCCCCATGTTTCTAATTTTGTTGGGATAAGTTTAGAAATTTGGTTGAAAAATAGCCTTTTGTTTATTTTTTAAGATTTGCATACTTTGGTCAGACTCAAAGATATATCTCAAAGTAGACTAAATTACTTACAAATCTTATAAATAAGAAAACTGTAATGAAATTTAGGGACTTATTTTGATGTGTCATTGAAGATAATTCAGTCAAAATTAATGATTCCTGAGCGGATAATGTACCCTTACGTGTGATTTTGGAACATTAAAAGTGAAGTTAGACTAGATATGCAGTCTTATAGAAGCTGGGATGTCTGGCCAATGCTATTGGGCCTGCTATTGAGCTAAAGTATTACTAGCCCTTTTTACCCTACATGTCATTCCATATTTCCTAACCTTTGCAAATGCTCTACTCCAAGTTGAAATTGATATGACCCTCATTACCACTTTATGAAACCCTTTACAGTTTTCACACATAAATGCCTTTTGGTTTGAAGCAGGCTTCCTTGAACCTAATTACTAAAGGTATTAGCTTTTCTAGTTTGACAGTGGTCCAAAAGTTTTGCATTTTGGCACTCATCGCCTCAATGCTCATAGAGTCCAAAAATCCAAAAAAAGAATAAAAAGATGTATTTGGCTTATCCATGACCCAAATATACAAGATGTAGGACGAGTGAGGGAGACATGAGTTGAAGCCCAAATTTAATAAGATGCAGAGCAGGAGAAGACTCTAGTTTTAGGGCTGAATTTACTAGTTTATGCAGCCAAAAGCTTGTATAAATCATGTAGAATTTTAAGGTGCAAGCCCAATAACGAAACGGCAAAGCTTCACGAATGAAAGGAAATAGTTTAGGGGCTATTTAGGACTGGTTTGGGCCTTTTTTTTTTTTTTTTTTATAATTTTTTTTTTTTTTTACGTGCTATGGTAATTAGGTTGAAGGAATATGGGTATAGTTTTATGCTGATACTTGATATTCTGACCATGGGTTTTTGTTCAGTAGTTGATATTTGAATGAAAAAAATGGTGTGAACTGAGAAATGGGTGATGTGCAAATACAAGCTCCTGGAGGCCAAATACTAGTTTGGTAGGCAATAGAAGGTGACAATCCTTGGAGCTTTGTTCTTGTTTGTGTTTCCCTTCAGACTAAGAAGCACAGGACATGAACATTCCGGCATGAACATTTTCAAAAAATTATAGGACATGACACGTGGGGACACAAAATATATAATTTATATATTTATTGTATGTCATATATAACATAAGCAGTTATTATATCTATAGGGGATTTTGCACCAAGAGGAAAGCTCGAGTTCTTTGGATTGTGACCCTTTCACCATATTTTGGGAGATTTGGTTAGAAGAGAACACAATTTTTTTGACAAATTTGAGGATATAGAGGGGATATAGGATAAGATTTGTCATTTTTCTTTCGTATGGGCTTAAGTCTCTAAATCTTTTCAAGGGATTCATTTTTTAAATTTTTTTTGATTTGTAGGGATTGGAGGTCAGTGTGTAATTTGTAATATTTTTATTGTTTATTGTATTTTTGTATTTTTGGTGGACTTCTTGTTCTCTGTTTTACCTGGTATTGTTCCATTTTAATTTATTAATAGAAGTTTTTATATTGCCTATTAAAAAAAAAAAAAAAAAAAAGGATTAGGAGAGGCTAGACTAACCAAAGATTACATAGTCAGGTTGATGTACCATGTGAATTTATTGAGGTGTTTCTCATGAACTGAGGGTATGCTGGATGAATGATGGTTAAACATTCAACCACTGCAGAGAAGAACAAAGTAAACCGTCTATCTATTCAAACAACTTCACAATTGCACCTACTTTTGTGGTGTAGAGCTGCTGTTTTTTATGTTATGAGACTTCAAGAGAGTGATTGAGTGAAGATAAATATTTAATAAAGGTATTTGAAATTTAGTATGTTCATATAAAATGATTTAGCTTTTAATGGATTCGTTTTTAGAACAGTTAGGCCCTATACATATTTATCAAACTAAAGCTTTTAGATAGATAATTCAAATTTACAATTTATAGTAAACCTGTTTGTGTTTAGTCTTTTCCTTGTGTACTTGTCATGCTCATATGCTCAATCTTATTTTTGCTTGGGATTTTCAAATAGAAATTCACACAAAAATTCAAAATCATACATACTTGCTCTTTTCTTTTCTTTTTTTCTTTTTTTTAAAACAAAAATTAGAAAGGAATTTCACTGTTTTGGTTAATTTAAGATGTAAAGTTCAAAACTATGCTCGCTTGTCCAACCTTAGTTTTATAAGTCATATCATGATCTTCCTGCCTTTCAGGTTGTAATAGGCCAACAATTTGTTGTTCCTGCTTACTCAAAGGTATCATTACTTCAACAGCCAACCAAGCAAGATAGTGATGAGGAGCTGGAATATGCTGATGATAGCAGTGGGATTGTCGAAATTTCATGTAACTTCTTAATACTTGGGATCTTTTATATTTGTGTAAATCTGGATTTTTGTTGATTTCAATGGCAGGAGCATGAAATGGAAATACATTCACTATGTTTGGTTCGAGTTTTTTGGATTAAGGGGTGGTTTAGAATGATCTAAATAAGTGCATTTTTTAACTTTTTATGAAATATGGGTTGGGTATAGGTTGAGTTTGAAGTGATGTGGATGTGACTTAAATAGGATAGTGACTTTTTGTATTTTTGACTTTTTTAGATTATGACAAACAAGGCTTAAGTTTTTTGAAAACTGAGTTTTTTGTTTTACGTATTTTTTTTTTTTGTTTTTAGTGAATATTTTAAAATTTTTAAGCATATTTTTTTTAAAACTTTTTTAGATGCACTTTACTTAGATGTATCTAAAAAGTAAAAAATTTGTGAAAAAATATTTAAAAAAATTAATAAATACATAAAATATGAAAAATATACTGAATTCTCGTATATATATATTTTGTATTTTTGGTATTTAGTGAATTTTTTTTAAAAAAATTCACAAAAATTATCATTTTTATGTGTATTTATGTTAGATGTGTCTAAAAATTTAAAAAATTGCTTAAAATATTAAAAAAATTCAGTAAAAAAAAAAAAAAAAACAGAAAACAAGAAAGTAGAATTTTCTGAAAAGTGTTTTTGGAAAACCAAAAACCAGCAAGCTAATTTGTATTGTGGATGGATAATCTAATTTTGCCAATTGTAGAATTCTAAGAAAGTGCTTTGCGTGATTGACCTTTATAGTCCTCTATTTGTAGGATTCTGGAGACATTTTATTAGTTCAGCAAAGTAGTGGTTTGACTTGTATGAAGAATAAGATAATTGTTGAAATAAAAACATGGAATCATTGTTAGCCTCACAATTGAACTAATCCATTCCCATCTACGAGAAGAAAATTATGTCCCAAATTCGAAAAACATTTTGTGATTTCTTGTTCAAGTTGTTTTGAATTGTGCAACGCAACTACATGTTACAAGTTTATAGCATTATACAACTGATGTGTTTACTAGTTTATATGATGATCACGACTTAACTTGGTTCCATGTATTAGACTGAAATGATTTGAGTGTTGGATGCTTATGATATTTGTTTCCCCAGTGATTAACTAAATTTCTTTTTAGTTAAAATTCTCAACCTTAAATCTGTCTTTTTGCTTTAGTTGGGGATGAGTTGACGAGAAATATTTAGGATGATGTGCCATGGTATATGCTTTTTGCAGATGATATCGTATTAGTGGACGAGACTAGAGAAGGAGTTAACACTAAGTTAGAGACATGGGGAGAAGCATTTGAATCTGAAGGATTTTGGATAAGCAGAACTAAGAGTACATGTAATATAATTTTAGTAATAGTAACAATGAAAATAGAGAAGTAAAGATTGAGAACTAAGAACTGTCTAAGAGTGAACATTTTTGTTATTTAGCATCAATTATTACAACGGCTGTGGAGGTTTGAGAAGATGTGAT
The DNA here is from genome assembly GCA_036172215.1 of Camellia granthamiana. NCBI lineage: Eukaryota > Viridiplantae > Streptophyta > Magnoliopsida > Ericales > Theaceae > Camellia > Camellia granthamiana. The sequence goes on along the minus strand of CM069904.1, from coordinate 109,441,299 downwards.
TTATAAAATTAAGGCGGGATGGCTAAAGTGGAGGACTGTGTTTGGGGTACTTTGTGATAGACGAGTACTCACTAGATTAAAAGGAAAGTTATACAAAACGGCTATGAGACCAGCGATGTATGGGACGGAATGTTGGGTAACTAAGAAATAATATATAGATAAGATGAGTGTTGTTGAGATGAGGATGCTAAGGTGGATGAGTGGCAAAACTAGAAAAGACAGAATTACGAATGAGTACCGTAGAAGATAAGTTGAGAGAGAATAGATTAAGATGGTTTGGTCGTATACAATGGAGACCAACAGAGCCAGTAGTGAAGAGATGCGATACAGTGACGATAGAGGGAAGTGTTAGGGGAAGGGGTAGACCTAGATTACCGTGGACTAGTGTAATAAATAAAGATATGAATCTCTTTAATTTGACCAACCAAATGGCTTTTGATAGAGTTGAGTGGAGAAGAAGGATTCGTATAGCCGATCCCATTTGATGGGACTTGAGGCTTGGTAATGTAACACTTGATAATTGAACATCAGTAAACCACCAAGATTTAAATTTCTTGCATTACCTTTATATTTTCTTTCTTGGGGGTGGAGGGTTACTTTGAGGGAGGTGCCACCTTGTTACTGGAAGCATTACAAAATTTGCTCTATTTAAAAATGCCAACTGTGAATTTTTAACTCTTTATGCTTGCTACTGAAAGCAAGAACCTATTGCTCTTAGGCATAATGTCCATCAGGCTTGTGTGTGGATAAGGAGTGTGTGTGAACATGTGCATGCATGTGCACAAGTTCTTTATTAGTATGATATATACTGTTTTCTAGTTGTGGTATACCCTTACTCTAAATTGTTTGCTATGCAGCAATTACTTCTACATCGGATAAGTTGATTGGGGAACTAACATCTGAATTATCTGAGACACAGCGGTGGGCGACATCTGAGGTTACTTTTCCTTGGCTTTCATTGTTCTTAATCCTCTTATCCTCTAGCTTATATCCTGCAAAATGTGCCGATTTCTGTATCTTTCATTGCTGTGACAACTTCAATGCATTTGTGCATGATTTGAATTAGTGAGATATTCTTATTGAAATTCATATATATAGGAATGAGAATTCCACAAAGTGGTGCAGAAAATAGGCCAAACTTCCAGTAGATAATAGAGAAATTACAAAGATTGCAAAGGCTCTTATTTTTCTTTTGCAAAAGACTTGTGTGGGTCCATTCTTATTGTCTGTTTAAGCAATGTTACTGATGAAGTGAAGAGCCTAGTGTTGCCCGATGAAGGAAAAAACTGCTGCTCTAGACCCAGATTTTGGATGAACATGTATTTATATATACTACATTTTAGATTCTTTTATACCTAGATTTTTCTTGATATATCTTAATTATAGTCAATCTTCAAACTCCAAAAGACATTGCCTCATCTTGAAAGTCACCTCCACTTTATGACACATCTGCCTTGTAAGTTAAATTTGATATGAACATTAACTTAATTCATATTTGAATATCAAATTTTTAATGTGTGTTTTTAGTATTATGCTTCCAATTTCATTGTCGTTGAGGCAACCAAAATGATTAATCTATTAGAACCAAAAATACCTAGTGTAAGTTCATAAACAAAGGTGAATATTGTCCATTCATTAAAGTTTATTCGCTAAAAAGTATTCACTTTATGGTGAGCTTCCTGAGTTGTGAGTCTATGACATCTTTTATATCCAATCTATTATCTCTTTGGTAGTAAAATAAAATCCTGATAGATCTGGCCATACTACTCCCGACCTGACATGTGATTGAGGGCACAACTCAATGTATAATTTTATTTTCTAACACCAGTCCCTAATAATTAATCAGGTTGGTGCTGGTGGAGTTGGTTTCATATGGTCTGTTGGTGAAGGAGGCTATGAAGAAGAATTGAGACATTCTGTTGCACCCATTCCTGCCGATAAACTTGCTGAGACTATACAAGCTGCAAATGATGACGTCGAGATGTCAGCTCAAGATGGTAATCTTTTACCTCCTTCAGGAGAGCTGCAACCTGACTCTAACAGTATTGGTTCTGAAGATAATATTGAGGACATGAGAGATGACCATATCTACTTTGAAAAGGAGGTATGGGTTGATTATAATGCTGATGATGGATACACCTTATGTTTGAATTAAACTTTCATTTCTCTATTTTTGTTTGTAGGTTGAAGCAACTTTTTTGAGGGCTGTTCAAGAAAACATTACAGAAGAACATGTTGTATTAGAAGTGAACTCACTGCGGTATGTACTATTCAATTTTTACGTTAAACTAAACTGGGCTATCACATACCTGGGCTGTACAGGGGTGCTCACATCACATGTATGTGTGTGTTCTTGTGATATAGTTGCCTGGTAAAAGGTAAGTTTTATAGAACGGTTATTAGACCAACGATTTTGTATGGGACGGAGTGTTGGGCAACTAAGAAACAATATATAGATAAGATGAGTGTTACTGAGATGGGGATGCTAAGGTAGATGTGTGGTAAGACTAAACAAGACAAGACAGAATTAGGAATGAGAGTATTCGGAAATGGATAGGAGTAGCATCGATAGAAGATAAGTTGAGAGAGAATTGATTGAGATGGTTTAGTCATATTCAACGGAGATCAACAGAGGCAGTAGTGAAGAGATGCGATGCAGTGACGGTAGATGGAAGTGTTAGGGGACCGGGTAGGGGCTAGATTAACGTTGGCTGGTGTTGTAAATAGAGATATGAATCTATTTAATTTAACTAACGAAATGACCTTTGATAGAGCTGCGTGGAGAAGAAGGATTCATGTAGCCGACTCCATTTGATGGGACTTAAGGCTTGGCTTGGTTTGGTTTGGTACAACTTGGACCTTTTACATCAATAATTTTCATCGTCCTTAGTTACCTATTTCCTTTTTTGGTTCCCTTTCTTCATTTTCTCCCTTAAAGTCCACAAGCAGCAAATGGAAACATCTCTCTCTCCCTCTCTCTCTCTCTCTCTCTCTCTCTCCCTATTTCCTTTTTTGGTTCCCTTTCTTCATTTTCTCCCTTAAAGTCCACAAGCAGCAAATGGAAACATCTCTCTCTCCCTCTCTCTCTCTCTCTCATGTGAATTTCTCTTCTGCCCTCTGAACATGATGCATTCATCTATCCTCAACCATTCAATATTGTTCTTATAAAACAAGCATTATGTATTCATCTTTTGTTGTTTCCACAATCAAGATAATTTAGCAAATTAAAGTGAAGTATCCCTGTACCTAGAACTAGAAAGTAAAAGGCAACGAAGTGATAAGAGTAGTAAACACAGACTGCTAGGAGGATTTTGTCCCGTTCTTGTAAATAAATCCAGGTTACCCTGGATTAATGGGATCAGGAAAGGTTGAAACCAAATTTTGCCGGGAGGAGTCAGACAGTAGGATGGGTCACATACATTTTCACAGTTTTTAAGATGGTTGACTTTGTCGGAGATAAAAGGAGCACACATCTGGGAAATCATTTTTGGAGTGTCATCATTTATCTACCGTAAATCTGTACAATTACCATAGAGCAGAGTAGATTATAAGCAAGTGCTTTCAGACCTGTAGTGGCCCACCTTATGTACTGCTAAACTGGTGATTCATCTGGCCTGTCTTATTCCTTTAAGCTTCAAACTCTGATAAACTCTCAGTTAACTTGTTTGAATTATGGGATGCCTGTTTATATTGGAAGTCAAAGAAACTGGGGCTGGTCAAGCATGAGGCAACTTTTTATTTAACTGTAAATTTGTGTCTATTTTTGGCTGTCTTTGTCTGAACTCATTTGAACTAGAGATGCTTACCAAAGACATAGCTGGTCCCTAATTTCTTTTAGATCAAATTTAATATTAACAAAAAGTAACTTTCTTCCAAGAACATACATATAAATAAATATAGGAATAGGTAATTACGTATTTACTAAATGTCACATTCTCATAGATCATAAAATATATTGGAAAAACATATGAATAGTTACACATGCATGATGCATTGACTATGTAAAGGCAATTTTACATCTTTTTGTTACTTCCAATAGTAAAAATTCATTTTTGCAAGCATCGTTCTAAATCGTGGTATTGACCAGTGTAACAGGGGCGATAAAGTGTAACGGGTATCATGTATTTCTTTGTAGGTTGTATCTGTTTCTTTCTTTTCTTTTCTTTTCTTTTCTTTTTTCTCTCGCCTTAACCTTCCTCTTGTCTTCTTGCTTCAACTTGAATCAAATCATTTCTTCTTATTGGTCCAGCTGCTGGTCTTCATGCTCTTGATCAATCCATATGAAACTATTTTTGCTTGTCCTACCTTGACTATGTTAAGTAAAAAAATACTTTGCCTTTTATCAAACTGGTAATGTCAAACTGTTGATGCATCCAATCTCTTTTCCAGTTTACTGAACTAGTCTGTTTTTTGTTATTGATAATGATGCTTACAAATGCATTTAGTGAGGCTCTATTGTTCATCAATATCCTACCATGTCATTCTTTGCTTATCCTATGGATCAGGTTGTCATACAATAAGACTTCTGTGGACTGTGCCAGTGCACTATTCTATTCAATGATGAAATTGGCATTGGAGACTCCACACAGTTCAACTAGTAAGTAGTTTTACACATTTATTTCTTTCTCATCTTCTGTAGATTCCTTCAGCTACATCATTTTCTTTTGCTGAAAATTGTATGAGAGAAAATAGTTTGCGCTATGAACGGGAAGATGTGGGGCTTGTTTGGTTTGTATCTCAAGATACAATTTTTGAGAAATTTTTTTAAAATTTTGTTTGGTTCAAATTTTTTGAAATTTTTTCCAAAATCACTCTCTCTCTATCCTACACATCAATCAATCACTTTTTCGCTCTCATTTGTCCTTCTCAATCACTTTTTCTCTCATACATTTACTCAACTACAACAAAATATCAAATCATCCCAAACTCCCAAACTTCAAAATTATTTTCAAAATATATAACCAAACAAACCAAAAAAATTTCTAAACTCTCTCTGCAAATTTTTTTTTTGAAAATTTATCTCAAAACACAAATCAAACACACCCGTGATTTTCAAGTTTGGTGTCTTGTCTTCACTTCATGTGTATAACTATCACCATTTATATAATTGTTCTTTTTTATGCTTTCCCACAGGTGAATTGCTTGGGAATGCTACAAATGTAATTGGCACATGGCAAAAGCTTCTAAAGTATTACTTGCCAAGCCTAGATGAGGAGGTTCGTATTTGTTGATCATCTTGGCACTTTTTGACTTGTTGTATCCATTCCTATGGTTACTAAAATTTGGCAATTATGATAATTATTTAGAAGTCCCCTAGCATTATAAGCTTCTCATGCACATACTTTTTCATTTTATTGTATTCCTTACGATTTTACATTGTGAACCTTTTGTTAGGAGAACAAAACAATGTTGCTTTCAAATTTTATTATTGATTCACATTCTTAATGCTCAATCATAATATTGTGAATGTCCAGTAATTGATGAAATGGAAAAAAGGACTTCACTACTCCATTTGTTTATAAATTCAGACATTGAATTTCGTACTTACAATTGATGAAATAAAAAAGATTTTTTTCTCGTCAAATATCATACAAACAAGCTTATTGGATGCAAAAAGTATTAAACTTCTTGCTTATAAAAATAGTGTCGAACTTTCTGCCAAATATTCTTTGTTCCCCAGATTATAAATGCTATTGATCACCATGCCCTCCTTCATCATCTACAAAAGGTTCCACCTCTTTAGTGTCCTTACTGTCAAATATTGCTCTCATCTCTTGTAACCTAGGTGGCATGGACACGCCTACTAAGTTGTGTTTGTGTCTGAGAGGTTAGGAAACACAGGTGCGGGTAAGGGTATACCGATATGGAAAGACCTAAAAAAAATACAATTTGGGTATGGTCGGGGTATAGCCATAATTTTTTTCAAAAAATAATTTGTTACATGATATATTACAATTAGAAAATCAAATGCAAAAGATAATTAACAACAAGAAAAACAGAGAACCATAGACGGGGGGTAAAAAACAGATATGAATATAGATACTCTATGAGAGAGAGGGTTTTGTTGAAAAAACCAAAGATAGAGAGAGGGAGTGTCGAAGAGAAGAAGCAGCCAAAAAAGAACCCTAAGTATTTTTAAAATTTTTGATAATTGCAAAAATGCACTATTTTTAATAAGTTTATAAAAAATAGGCACAATATAGTTGTTCCAATACTACTATTTAAAAAAAGAAGAAGTTACATTTATATCCCGACGTACTCACAAAGTACCTGAAATGCACCCATCTCGTACCCAAAATGTACCCATCCTATACCCAAGTCATACCCAAGCCTTACCCAACATTCAAAATGTACTAGATACTTATTTCGCTAACCCGGTACACAGATGTTGGACATGCACCAACATGTGTCGGGCACACATCCAAATTTGCCCTATTATTTTTAAATTTAGTTTAAAATTGGACCCACTTTGGACACGGGGGCTCACGTCTGATGTTTAGGTATGTGAAACACATCTAGGGTTTTGGCTTAAGTCTAAAGAAAATAAATTGAAGGCCTAAGATTAAAAATAAAGGTTGAAGTAGGCACATATGTAATAAACAAAGTAGAAGTAATGGTAACTCATGGCCAACTTGTAACTGTGTAAAGTATTTATCGAAAAACAAAAACTTGTAGCTGTGTAGAGTGTAGAGTGTAGACCCTTGCATTTCTGTCAATGTCTCAATGGCCATACGTTGTTTGACTTTTTTGGAAGCAAAGGGTTAAGACAACTTGTATGGCCGGGACATGAGTGTTTGCTATATCATTGTTGTGTAGGCTAGCAATAGGTTGGTGATGCTTAGAAAACATTTTGGTGCTTAAGCATTCAGGCCTACAATTGTGTTCCAAAATCCAGATATATACAAAATAGTATTGCAATTTGCATCTTGAGGTCAACTAATTTGTTTCTAATGGTGTTGTTTTTGAAGTTTTCCTTCAGCTGAATTTGAGTATTGCATATTTAAACTGCATGCGTGAATGCATGATTGCATCTTCATTTAATGGGTCGAAAATAACTGAATTGCTTGAAAAGTATCTTGTGTTCAACTTGTCAAGTGGTTTGTTCAGGCTGATTTAACAGACAAGCTTAAATCTCACTTGGACTGAAAAATTAAGGCCTTTGTGGTCATGGCCTGTTAGCAAATTACCCAATTAGTATGTTGCTTTGTGTTCTAATTCTCAAATAGAGCTCAACTTTGATTTATGTTGGACATCAAACTGAAACTTTAGATTTGGCTTATTAATGGAGAATAATATTTGCATTATTTTTTTATGAGTAAAAACTTGGACACTTGATCAATGATGCTCTATGTTAGTGCCTTAGTTATGATGTCTAACACACACTTTCCACGTAATAATCTACTTCTGGGATAATTGCAGATTGAAGTCATATTGAAATTCGAAGAAATGTGCTTGGAATCTGCTAAGGAATTTTCTTCAATATTTGTACAGGTAAGCTTTCATGGAATTGTGATTATCTATGCAAACGCTTTGTGCCTTAAGCATTAGATTATTATGTAAGTGCATTGTCGTAATTAACAAACATGATCCTACAATACCTGGAATTCCTCTCATTTTTAAAAATTGCAAAGTTTATTTACTTGCAACTACTATTATTATTATTATTTATTTTATAACTTCATTTGTAGTACTTTCCAATAAAACTCCTATAAGTAACCCTAGGTCCTATAGTTTTTATAATAGTGAATCCTATCAAAACAGGATGCCTATCAAATAAGCTTAATGCTCAATTAGGGGCCAATAACTATGGTCTTTGCAGAATATTTTTTCCTAGAAAAATGTATTTGTGCATCCAGTCTAGATTCTTTTATTAATTTGGTAAATTTTCGCTAAAATCTAAACTCCCATTATGATGGTAACCAATGATGGTGGTTGTCAACTGCAATGGTGACAAGATAGTGGGTAACTCTATGCCCCTTATAAATTGTAACAGCTTTTGTGTGTGTGTGTGAGAGAGAGAGAGAGAAAGAGAGAGAGAGAGTTGTTTCATATCGTTCATTTTCTATCCAAAGTTATAAAACAAACAAGAAGTGATTTGTCAGTCTTTTGGTTCATCTTTTTCCTCGATTGATTTGACCATCATTAGGTTTTGCATCTTTTGTACGACAAAGACATTTTACAAGAAGATGCTATTCATAATTGGGCCACTGAAAAAGAAGGTGCAGACGAATCTGATAAAGTTTTTCTGAAGCAGTCAGAAAAATTCATCCAAGTAAGCCGTTTTGTCTTTTATTTTTATTTTTCATTTTAAATTATTTATGTATTGCTTTATTTTCTTGCATATAATAACAGAAAATAAACATACTCTATGATTATGCTCTTTTATTTGTTTTTCTCAAGTAGCACAATGAGTTTGCTATATCAAGCTTGTCTTATTGTAACATTTGCAAATTCATCTATGGATTTTTGGTGCAGTGGTTGAATGAAGCGTCCGAGGAAGAAGATTGACAAGATCCGTGTTTGTTCCTTGTAACGTGATTAATTTGTTCCATAGACATTGTCTTTTGTCATCTCTTGTGGCGCTTGTGTTTTTTTTCTCATGTTTGCTGATTTACATGTAACTGTTATTTACTCTAGAAACAGTGCCCAAGAAAACCGGCTGATAATCCTTAGAAATCTCTTTTTTGTAATTTTTTTCCCCAGTGTCTGGTTAGAGAGAGGAGAGTTACAAGACAGAGACTGTTGGGATGCACCTTTTTTTTTCTTTTTTCATCGTGATTTTAATTTTTATTTATTTATCAGAGAGATAGATTATATCTGGTGGACCAAAGCAGCGTATAAACTAAAGTTACGGACATAAAATGAAGAATTTAAGTTGAATTGTGTAGTACCTCCGAAAGCAAAGTGCCCAATTGGGAACTTAAAATCCTAACATTTTAAACTTTTTATTTCAATTCTAAGATTGGCATAGTAACTTTAACAATTCTCTTCTCAATTTTACTACTTTATTAGATTGAAAATTTAGAAGTCAAATGATCTCTAACAATCTCTCCAAAGAGGTTAAGGTATCACCATCTCAAAAAATTGTAAAACTAATTTCTCTCCAACTCTCTCTAATAAAATAATATTTAAATAAAATAAAGAAAGAATATGGAGCATTATTAGGGAGTAGTTGAAAAAATGACTCCCTAAAATAGGGAATCTTTTTCAAGTAAAATTTGAAGGGAGAAAAAAACAAAATCACTGACTTATGATCTTTTCACGTGTCTTTTTTTTCATGATAACCAAACATAGCCTGAGTAATAGATCGGTGATCCATGAATCATTTGATCTTCTCCCTCAGTAAAGATTAAGGATTCACTTTCATTTTTGTCCCAGGAAAAAAAAACTTGTCCGGACAGAAATATCGACAGTTTCCTCCACTCATTTCTGCATCTTAATAATCCAAGTTCTCTTCTAGTTATGGAAAACGGTGGTGCTACATGCATCAACACTAATTATGATATTATTATTGGCCCTACTCATTAATCACATTACAAATTCTAAAAATCTCTTAAATTATGTCGCATCATCAATTGGTACAGTAGTTAGTATATCAATTGGTATATATATTCTATAGAAAACTCAGACGTATAAAACTTGTTAAACACGTTCAAAGATAATAATATGGATACAAACATAAAAAAAATCACAATCCGAAACTAGCCATTAAATTAACACTTGATACAACCAGCTGACATAACCTTCCAAAGCGTGTCACATATGTCACCCTTAAAAAGATGTAAAAATAGAAGTCAAATACAATGTGATAACGGATACGCATTTCACCAGAATGAATAGTTTCAGTTTTGTCCTATGCAAAAGCAATGATGGAATAATAATAATACAAAGGCAAACTTGACAGTTTCGCAATAATTTGGTTAAGGGTAAGATATGGGATTAATTAATACATGGGGAACTTGGCTTTTGTTTTCTCAAATACTTGCTCGGCAATCACGGCTCCATTACCGTCGGCTCTTTTGATCTCCAAGTGAGCCTTCTGATAAAACCCGGTACCCCTTAATGCATCCGCTATAAAATCATCAAATCCGATTGATATGGCTGCTTCAGCTTTGGCTCCATAAACCAACCTCTGCACCAAAGAGCAAAACGTGAGGCGAAAAGAAAATTACTGAAACACGCAATGTTCCAATTATTGTCTCTTTTTCTTTCTTTTTGGGTCGGGGTTGGGGGATAGGGGAAGGGGATCCCAGGGCTTGAACCCAGGCATTGAGCTTGGAGCTAAGGGTTTGGTGCTTTTTCACTGCACCAATGACCTTGCTCCGTTCAGTTATTAGATAAAGCGCTTGTTTAGTGCAACTTTTTGTAAACAACAATGATTCATCCCCCCTTTTTCCATCACCCCCTTTGACCCCCTCTCTCTCTCATTGGTTGCTTTTTCTTTTTTTTCCTGCTCCTCCAATCACTCCCTGACACATGGCAAAGGGGGTGAGGGGGTGACCCCCAAAAGGGGGTCTCAAGTATTATTCTTTTGCAAATTGAAAATTGATAATCAAAAAGTAAAAGTGAAAAACATCCCTCCTCTAATTTCCCAATGATAACCTTTTCTAGCTTTATTTAAGCTATTTCAACTTAATAAGCTACAAGCAGAACATGTACAAAATATTATGGTACAGACTCTTAATTAAAAAAAGCAATAAGCAACCCATATAATATACACATACACGCATATATTATATACAATAGACAGAATAAGTCTAACAACACAAAAACCGATCATAGAATTGGACACAAAATGTATATGGATGGTCAAATCTTTTGCAGAAGTGAGCCATACTATTTTTTTTTGTGTGTAAAATCATGTCCATTTATATTTATTCTGTGTTCCTTTCTATGTTCATAGCAGAACTACAATAGAAAAGGGTGAGGGGGAAAAAGGCAGACAAGGATAATTGGACCTTTATTCTTGAAAGATGGATAGCGCCAAAGCACATTGGGCAGGGCTCGCAAGAGGCATATATTTCACAGTCGGAGAGCTCAATTTGATTGAGCTTTTTACATGCCTGAAACATAACCAAAACGTCAAAAGTGCAAAAGATAAGATATCTACAACTACGTTTCAACGAGTACTGCAATAGTAAAACTAAGGTATACATTTTTCAGGATATGAGCATAATGTGTTGTCATTAAAATATGATTCTGATATTTGAAAGTTTCTTCATTTGAATAGAACCACAATAACAAAACAATGACAAACAAAGCTTGCGTTATACTAAAATTGATTAGTTTTCTCTACTATTGCAAAACCCTGAATCTAATTCCTCGATTCATACCGTCCCTAAAACTGCCAGCTTGTTGAGATACATATTAGAAGGTAGCCTTCAAACAGAATAAATTAAAAGGAAACCAGAAAAGCCACCAGTTTCTGTACTATGAATTAGCAAGCATCGCACAGTCTTACTTTGTGTAAAATGAGAATATGAAGAGAATCCAATTTACATGATGAAATTGCATCCATTTAAAAAAATAGCTCTAGCCTATGTATTAATTTTCAACTTTCTACGAGTCATGTGACCATTATTCATTGATTCTGGGGAGAAAAAAAGGTTTGTCGCCTTAGTGTTTTGACTGATTTGTGTATCACTCAAAATCACCATACCCCCCCCCCCCCCCCCCCCCCCCCCCCCCCTTCTGCTTTAATTTAGACCTGTCAACTACTAAAATTGTTTCACTTTTAACCCCTCCAGAAGGGGGGTCATGTACAGTTTTTGATAGTTGAGGGGTCAAATTGTACAGTTTTGAAATTGAGAGTGTAAGGTGATATTCCATAATAGTTAAGGAGGTAAAGTGCAATTAACCCTTATAATTTTGATATTCTACAAATTTCAGGCATACGCTGCCAAACATGCAGTAAACATGTTCTCATGCACAAAAAGTGGAACTTCAAAGAGAAACATCCATAATACAAGAGATGTAGAATAAAACACGATATTAATATTCACATAACAATAACACTTATTGAGCATGTTTTCCAATTTTATGCAATTGAAAATAGAGCAAGCAAAACAGATCTATATTTTTCATAAAATATATTAGTCACTAATCAGTGAATTGCTTACAATGTATGTGTGCTACTACTTTATGATTTGCTGTCTCTGAATGGAAGTTAGTCCGCTAGGGTACAAAAGCCACAACATGTGCCATGGATAAGAGGAAATCGAAAATGTTTGAGCCCTTTCTTATGCTATGCCCGATAAAACCTAGATTCAACTTCTTCAAGGCTAAGCTAAATCTAATGGTTTTGAGAAATCTCAGGCACAAATCTCTATCCGCTAACCCACATCAAACTTCGTAGTCCAACCAAAATCACCTAGAATTCTATTCCAATAGCTTTTCTTTCACGTCATGCCAATAAGCAAAACCAGCCAACTTCAAATATCTAGTGTTGAGATGACAAAATTCACAAATTACGATAAAGAATGCTTTCAAAAAACTTTGATAGATCCAATGCTCATGTTCAACGGTGTAACCTTTGCAAGACCATCTTATTTGATTCCAAACCATACTTCTTTTCTCAAAATATCTTCAACAGATGTTTCTTCTATGATTAAACCTTTTTTAAACACTTAAAAGACTTGTGTCAAACCCATCAAATTGAAAATGCAAAAACCAACACAATTGAACCACAACCAAACCAAAAGACCGACCTCAAGAAACAAACAAATTGAAGGGTCTGTAAATTGTATACCAACAAAAGTCAGCCACATATTATTATCTGTCCATTTCTTTTTGCCCCACCTAAAAAAGCTATGAATATATGCTGATAGGAATCAGAACTATATCAGACTCCCAAAACCAGTGGATAAAAACAATTTCACAATGACTAAGAAAGTAAACCTTATTATGTATGAGAAACCCACATAAGATATATAGTAATGCTATTATTACTACTGTCTTAAGTAAATTTTTAGACCTCATTTTGTTGTGAACTCACTTTTAGAATCATTTACAATTATGTTTAATAAAATTGATTCAGTGATTAACAATTGTTTTGAGATAGTAAAAAAGGATATGGATTTTTATTTTTTATTTTTTATTGTGCATAGAGCCCTTGTAGCCGACCCTACTTGATTGGAACATAAGGCTTAGATTGGTTTGATTTGGTTTGGTCCATTTAACGATTCCAAAACATTTTAGAAATATTTTCCATTTCCATGCTAATCAAAACAACAAAATGAAAAGAAATTTTGATCCTCAAAAAATAATAATGATTATACCATAGTTCCAGTTGTCACATACGAGAATGGGCAAGAACCACCATAAAGCAAAAGCAAGTGAATGTTATAACTAAAAAAGTTTCTTATGTACCCTCAACCCAGATACAAAAAAGTTACCATAGGAACTTATCAAGTAGCGAGGTGGTAAACAATCTCATACAAGAAATCTCCACAGCACAACTCGACAAGGAAACTTCATTCTTGGATTTGTGTAGTTTTTGACCTTTTTTTTGGTCCTTGTGGCATAGAATGCAAAGGGGTAATTTTAGAACTAAAACTGCATAATTACATTTCATAAATTTATCTTGTAAACATTCAACTAACCAAGGATATCTTGAGAAATATCAAGTCACTATCAGAAATCACCAAAATATCTACAACATAATAACAAAGTTCAACAAGAAGAACTCCTAAAACAACCAGGCACCATGAAACTTTGTTGTAAACAGACAAATTACATAAGGCCAAATAAGCAATTTCAAATTCTAACCTCTCTTATTGCTGTAACCTCAGCATGTGCAGTTGGATCAGTGTTTTTCAATACCATGTTGTGACAGCTCACAACAACTTCATCATTACGAACAACAACTGCACCAAATGGGCCTCCATCTCCACATTCTACCCCCTTATATGCTTCTTCAACAGCTTTTGTTAAGAATTTGTGGTCTCTATCCTGCACAGCTGGTAGACAAACACGGAAATCAAAACCACAATAACATTAATAAAGATGCATATCAATATAATCTTCACCAGGTGTGTCATATTATTTCCTCATCAAATGCCCCCCAAAAAAATCACAAAACACTCATACAACAGTTTCTCTACATGACCAAACACTAAAATTTGATTCAGAAGTATAATATGAACAATCTAAAACAACAACAATGGTTCAAATGGATTATATAGAATGACACATTTGATTATTGTTCATAGAGTTGTATGTCTTGATATATACATATGTACGTATACAGATCTAACCTTAATCAACTAATGCGAATAAAAGAACATTTCGAAATAAGACATAAGATTGACTTCACCTTCATGGTAACCAGCAAATGCAGAAGCAACAGAAATGGTTCCATCCTTAGCTCCCAACACTAGTGTACATGGCAAAAAAGACGAGTAGATAAACTTTAATGATGCTGAGTAGATGAAACAAATGTAAAAGGATACTACCACTATTAAAAAGAACACAATAAAATTAAACTACAACTACAATCTCCAAATATTATAGAAAAATAGCGGGATTATATCAATTAGGTAAAAGGCTGCTAATCTGGCCACTTGCAAGTTCAAAATTCCATTTTTTATCCAAGAATTTTACTATTCAAATTGCAATGGAAGTAATCTATATCCACCCAGAAAAAAACTTTCACTCTGTTCAGAAGAACCCTTCTTCAAGAAGTTCACAAGAAACCTTAATGTTTGTGATCAAATGGGTAATAAAATGGTTTTTTTGCCTATGTTCCACATATTGATGTAGAAAACCATAATTCAAAACGAACCAATTAAAGAAAATTGGAACACTATCAGCACCTAGTATGGTTCAAGATTTGAATACTTATTTGTGATTATTGTTCCATGACAAACCATTTTTTTAAAAGACTTCGAACCAAAATGAAAATGAAAGAAGTGAAGAAGAAAAGAAAAGAAAGAGAAGTGCCATAAAAAACTTGGAGTACCGTATGCACAAACACTACGTTTAGGAGAGAAAAAAAGAAAAGAAATAATTATGGAAGTTATGAGAGAAAAGAAAATATTGTGATTTCTTTAAGAGACAAAAGAAAAGAAATTACATTGACTTCTCTACTATTTTGGTTAAGCTATATAAAAGAATATATATATATAATGTTATATTACCAAATTAACCTTTTTATAGGGATTAGCCTTTTTATCTATACTATCTACTATATATTGAGGAAAAGGGGGTTTAAATGAGAAGGGATGTGAGAGCTCCATATATTCAACCTCAATTTCTTGATTTTTCAATTTAAAAAATTAATTAATAAATCACACACTCAATTTCATATATGATTTTACTCTTTTTCCAATTTTACAAATTAAACAAAGAAGGCATTTTTTTATTCCTAAAATTAATCATTCCTTCCTTACAATCAAACAAAGAAGAATTTTTGCAATTTAAAAAATAATAATTAATAAATCACATACTCAAAATTACTAACCATTTTTATTACTTATTTTCTAATTTCAAATAATTAATTACAAATCAAATAATCTATATATATATTAAGCAAAAGAAAGTTCACACACTCAAAATTACTAACCGTTTTTATTACTAATTTTCTAATTTCAAATAATTAATTACAAATCAAATAATCTATATATATTAAGCAAAAGGAAGTTTTCAAAGATGAAGGGTGTGGAACCTCCAAAATCTCATACTAAACTTTATGATTTTTTAATAATTAAATTTTTTTTCTATTGGTTAATTCTCATTTAATCATAAATAAATAAAAAAAAAAAAATTCTAATAATCCCATAAAGAACTCTAACTAACCCATAAATTATGACCTTGAAAAGGAAAGTTTCCTTAACCATTTCAAAATTTAGATTTGTGTAAAATGGATGCAATTTACTAGAATCTAATTATAATCATAAAAATAAGGAAAATGATAATTTATCACTTTTAAAAGGAATATATACATTTTTCCATTTCAAAATTTAAATTTATGTGCCATTAAATATGATAAACAATTCACTAGAATTTTCATTTCCTTAAAAGCAACCAACGCCATGAACAGAACTTCCCAACTGAAAACTTTTAGTACCATATATTTAACAAGATGTAACCATATATTAAAGCTTACTATAATGGAAATATCGTAATTTTCTACGAAGCTTCTACTAATTGAACAAAAATCTTGTCATGATTTTATATCCTTCTTGATTTTCTAAATCAAAAAATTCTAATTATTGTAATTATATCTATTTAAACCCTAATCATTTTAACCTATATAGCCGTAATTGTATTCGACAATATTAATGTTCTCTTCCACTTTGTCTCGCAGTATACCAGTGTTCTCTTCTACAATATTCTCTTACTTATTAGGTTTGCATAATTCATCCACATAGATTTTTTTTTTTCAACCATTACATTGTTTCATACCATGTACTTTGTAAAATGTTAATAAATAGATTTCTTTTCACAATTATGTGTCATGTGGTTTATACTTTTAAGTCATTTATGGTTTGTTTTACTCCATGTACAAAGAATCCCCATATCATTTCAAAATAAACATTTTAGTCACGTGATTCAATATGTCAAGTATTTTTAAATTATTTTCTATAAAATTCATTCAAATATATTAGCATGAATTTTACTAATTTTTTTTTTTAAAATACATGATGCAAAATGAATCACGTGACTCAATATCATATTTTGAAATGATGTTGGGGTTCTTCGCACATGGATCAAAACAAATATAAATAGCTTAAAAATATAAACCATATGATACATACAATTATGAAAAATTGAAGGCTATGCCATCCTAAGGTGTTGGTAAATGGAAGGATTTTATCAACGTCCATGAATGATAAATCATAAATCGAACCACCAAATCTGGAAAATTGGTTGCTATCATATAGCTTTGTATCGGCTAAGTTCATGAGTTGGATATAAGCGGGACTCGAACCACTTACATCCGCCGAAGGGTAAACCACCGCCTCTCAGGTCCCCCGACTGATTCTACCATAGAGGCCAACGATAAACAATAACTCCCCCCGAACACAGCTTACAACTTTCATCGTAGTGTGCTCTCCAAAGAGCAACTCTTCTCAAAATCTCACTCAAGGGGTGCTAAGTTGGAATCCCATTCTAACTAAGGATTCTTATAGTTCCGGAAGATCCAGTTATAGAAGAACCGGGAACAGAGAGTGTTCCTCCCTTTTCTGCCCGACTCTTTGGTCTTAAGAACGGTGGTTTTAAGAATGAGTGATTGCCCTTCTCGCAACCCTTACTGCCCAACCTGAGAGCAAACAACTAATTCGTTCCACTTATTAAGCAGGGTTCTATGGTCGGTCCATGACTCCTACACGACGAAGGCGTCCCTGGGGTGATCTCGTAGTTCCTATGGGGTGGAGATGATGGAGTTGATCCATGGATTTTCCTTCATTTTGCCGTTTTTCGCTCAAAGGGTTGAAGGGAGATAGTGCATCAAGCTATTCGCAAGGGCCAACTTGATCCTCTTCCAATCCCAATTGTATGTATGTATCATATGATTTACATTTTTAACCCATTTACATTTATTTTGGTCCATATGCAAAAGACCTCTATATTAGTATGAATTTCACAAAAAAAAAAAAAAAAACTACTAATAGGTCCTGATAGTTTGACTTAATTTTTATCAAATCCTGGTACAATCATCGCTAAAAATAATTTTTTGTGATGATTTTTTACACGTGTCGCTAAAAATTAACAATTAGTAACTTTTTTCTGCCACCATTTTTATAAATTGTCGCTAAAATTTATCATAAGTGACGTTTTTCTATAATGAAATTTTCAAACTGTCACTGAAAGTTGAAAATTAGTGACTTTTTGTGTGACGATTTTCTTAAACTATCGCTAAAACTTATAATTAATGACATTTTTTGTGATAAAATTTTCAAATTGTCACTAAAAATTAACAATTAGTGATTTTTTTATTTATTTATAGTGTATGATAAAAAATATCATTAATTATCATAGGACCTATTGGACGATAGTCCACTTAGTAGAACCTACACGTAAGTCCCCATAAGCAATTTAGTAAGGTGATTTGTGAAAATGCCTGATACAAGATAAGAAAAAATAAATAAAATAGTTACAATTGAGATAAAATAATTCAATAACACACAGCAAAAATAACATCGTTCATCTTCGCCAAACTTCTCTCAATTTATGTTCTAACCCAAAGAATAAAAATTAATGAAGTTGTGAGAGCCCTAACTACTAATTAAAATTTAAAATTTTCTGATTTAAAAAAAATGTAAGAAATACAGATAATTAACTAATCCTACCCAAAACTAATTTATTATATATATAGATATATGGAAAATCCAAAATAAAATTGTAATAGTATCTAAGCACTATCAAATTTGAAAAAAAAAAAAAAATCTTCAAATGCTAAGTTAAACATGGAATTTGATTCATATTTAATTTAAAAAAAACTATCTATTATATCTATAGCAATATGTATCTATCTATCTGTAAGATAATAATTAGTTCCATTTTAGTAAATCACGATCACCATAAAATAATCAGAAGAAAGACCCAACCGAGATCTTTTCTCTTCAAATCACTCAAACCAAATTCCAATAAAAAAAAAAAAAAACCCAACAACAGATTTGATCCAAAACTAAGCAAACAAGAAAGACCCAACCGAGATTTCCAAATCATAGATCCACAAAATCAAGAATCAGAGCAATGTCATCGAAATGTAACAAATAGACAATCCAAAAACTACCCAATACAAAAATTCGGAAAAAATTTAAAAACTTCAGATGCTATAACATAGATATAAAAGACAGAAAGATAAAGAAAATCCCAAGAAAATAATCAGAAGGGTCTTACCATTAGCATCCTCCATGATCAAATTCAGATGAAATACAAGAAAGTGAATGAATTCCAAGAAATGGGTTTGGTTTGGTTTGGTTTTGGTTTTGGTTTTGGTAGGAAAAAAAGATAGATAAAGAGAAGACGTGTGAAAGCACACGATAAAAACTGGTCCACGAGTTCTGAATATATAATACAAACTAGAGAGAGAAAGAAAAAGTGCGAGAGAGGGGAAGGGATCTTTTGATTTCTGCTCCTTTCGTTCTAAAAGGAAGTGATTGTGAAAAGTCTAGATATTGGGAAAAGTACCGAACAACTTACAAGAGATTGGTAACTACTAGTGCGAATACGTTTACCAAATTTTTTTTTTTTAATAAAATAAAATTTAAATTTTGTATCAAAATAAATTTTTAATTCTTAATATTTCTATAATTTCTAATTTTTTATTTTTTTTAATTTAAGTTATTTATTTATTTTTTTAAGTAAAATTAACTGAAAAATAATATTTTAGTCATTAAATTTAACAAAAAAATGATATTTTAAAATTTTTATATACATTAATATTAAGTTTACTGACTAAAATCTTCTTCTTTTTTATTTTAATTAACGAAACTAAGGAAATTATTTAAATTAAAAGCAAATAAAAAAATCAGAATTAAAATTATAAAATTTTAAAAATTTGTGATTTATTTTGTTATAAATTTAAACTAACATATTACGGGTATAAATAAATAATCAAAAATTAGTTTCTAAATTAAAATAATAATATAAAATTTATTTAAGTTATAGGGAATTTTTTTTAAGATTCTTGATATTAAGATTTTATAAGATAAAGAATATACAATATTTTCATAGTAGTCAGGGTCCCTTAACATTTTTACATAGAAAATTCAACTCAGATAAATTTATACCCGACTTAGAGAAATTTTAATTTTTACAAAAATTTTTTCTCTAATTTCACAAAGAGATTTTGAAATTTTTTTGATATAATTACAGAAAAATTTCATCAAGAGATCTTAGCAAATAAACAAAAACATCTTGGACCACTCCTGGTGCATAAAGTTGGAGAGGGATGCTTCATTAATTTTTATAGTAAAAATGATTTATAATCAATTAAATTTTATTCTTTTTTATCAGAATTATACATATAAGAAGATTTTATTCTGATGTCATTAATTGTGTATTCTAAGTTCTAAATAAAAAATTGCATGTCGTAGTAAAAATTAAAGAATAAATTACAAAAATTACATTTACTATAAAATATAAATATATTTTATTTTTATAAGTTTCGTAATTTTAATTACCATATGATAGTAGTAAATTATATTTGTTAATATACTACTTTTTTCTTATTTTGTAAAGTCTAAAAATTTGTGAAAATGCTATAAGCACCAAATTTTCTACCAAATAAATGACCAAATGTCTTGCATGGGTGTGAGGTCTACAAAATTGGGGACCCCACACCCATGTGAGACATTTGGTCATTTGTTTGGAGGAAATTTGGTATCCCTAGAATTACTAAAAAATTTGTTTACTCAAAATTATAAATTGTTGTATGTCATAACTTTTACGTGAAAATTGATTATGATTGACTCTTGATATTGGACTAAATATTAGAAATGACCTAGAAGCTACCCAACTCAATATTTATGCTAAGGTGACTTTTACCTAATTATTAAAAATTGTCTTTATTAGTTCGTGACCGGTATAAGGTAGTTTGGAGATTTCAATATTGTATTAAATATTAAAAATTAATCTAGAAAATCTAGTTCAAGTCGATTTTTTTTTCCCCAACAACTCTTGGTTTAAGCTATAATACATCATATTTTAATAACTCAATATCATAAAATAAAATAAAAAGTCTTAATGTTTATGGTGCTTTTTATCAATCAATAAAAAAAAATTATAAATATTAAGAGAATTACCTTTGAACAAATTCTAATATAAAATCCTTACTTTGAAACTTTAGGACTTACAAATTTTCTTTGACTCTACAATTAATTTTTGAGATAGCAACTAAAATAAATTTCAATTATTATTATATGGAGAGATATGTGTGATAAGAGTTTGAAGTACATAATTTTAAAAAGTAATACTGATTCAAAATTTTCAATTCGAAAAATATGTACCCAACTTTATGTTATGTTTGATTCATAGATTTGGGTAAGAATTTGGAATGAGAAAGGAAAAAGATAGGTGAAATATGAATGAAATATGATTATATTTTACTTAATTTCACACATTTTCTTTTTCCCTTTCAAATTTTCTACCAAAAACCATGAACCAAACTCATCATCAATATTTGAAAATAGTTTTGGTTCCTTTATTGTATTGATATACAATATCTAAAAAATATATATATAATATTTGGTAGGAGAAGTAAATTCTTAAAATGGATCATCAATCACATTACAACGGAGTAAAAGTTAGCTAATAATTTTTTTAATTATTTAAAAAATTAAACATTAAGAGAAATAAACTATGAAAGATGCGAATTGATTCCTATATTTTAGTGGTACAAAAAACTAAATTTTAAAACTAATTATTTTCAGATTTCTAAATTTAAAATTTTAAATAGATTAATTAACTTTTTTTTTGAAATGTGTAAATCAAGACATAATAAGATTTTTTTTAAATGATTCAATAAAAATTATAAGTTTTTTTTTCTTTAAATTTTTTTAAAAAAAATTAATCAGTTAACTTTCCTTTTCAAATTTCTAAATAGATTAATTAACTTTTCTTTTAAAATGCATAAATCGAAACATAATAAGGTTTTTTAATAAGTCAATAGAAGTTAGTTGATAGATTTTTTTTAATTATTTAAAAAAAAATAAGAGTTTTATATGTGAATTGATTCCTATATTTTAGTGGTACAAAAATCTAAATTTTAAAACTAATTATTTTCAGATTTCTAAATTTAAATTTTTAAATAGATTAATTAACTTTATTTTTAAAATGCGTAAATCAAGACATAATAAGATTTTTTAAAAATGATTCGATAAAAATTAAAAGCTTTTTTTTAAAAAAAAATTTAAATTGATCAATTAACTTTCCTTTTCAAATTTCTAAATTTAAATTTATAAATAGATTAATTAACTTTTCTTTTGAAATGTTTAAATTGAAACATAATGAGATTTTTTAATAATTCAATAAAGTTAGTCAATAGATTTTTGTTTTAATTATTTAAAAAATAAGAATTTTAGAAAAATAGTACGAGGGTTTTGAGTTTCACAAGGCTTTTCTCATTAGAAATTCTATTTTCCTTAATATATAGTGTAGATATAGGATATAGATTATGAATTTTTTTATTTAATTTTTCTTTTTATTTTCTTTCTAATTACTAATATAATTTGTGGATCTGCTTTAATTAAGAAGAGTTTACCCAAAGTTTCCAGTTTAATTAGGAGCAAATTCTCGAAATTTCTATTTTCACACACTTGATTAGCTTAGTGCATATACTTAATAAAATATTATTTTAATAATAATTATACCATAAATTAAAATAGGGGCATGCACCAATAAATCCCAAATTTGTATCTTGTAACCCATTTGGTCCTATGAATTTTCTTATGAACCGTTAGGTCCTATCCCAATGTTAATGACCATTGAACATCATCGACATCAAATCATCAACATCAAACATCATCAAACATTAAACATTAAACATCATCATCAACATTAAACAATAAACATAATCAAACATTAAACATTAAACATTATTCATTATCAACATCAAACATCAGACATAAAACATTATTCTTCAACATTAAACATTATACATCATCATAAAACATTAAACATCGTCATCAACATTAAACATTAAACATCATCAATCATTAAACATTAAACATTATTCATTATCAACATCAAACATCAGACATCAGACAATGTTGAAATTACTAGATCGGATTCGACTAGATTCAACATTGTGCTCATCGTACATGTGCTCATCGTACAAAAATTGTGAAAAATTACAGATCTGTGTCAGCCTCTTCATCATATCTGTTTCATCAAAGCATCGATCTTCATCAAAACTGGGAAATAGATCCCTCCTTCATCAAGTCAAAAGAATTACACATCTGTTTCAGAAACTGGGAAATTTTTCCTATTTTTACACATCACACTAACACAACTGGGAAACTGGGAAACTGGGAAACTGGGAAATCTTCATCAACATTGAACATCAATCTTCATCAAAATGAGGAAGGAGGGATCTTAAACTGGGTAATTTTTCAATCTTCATCAAAACTGGGAACAAACATTTGTTTCATCAAGTCATCAATCTTCATCAAAGCATCAAAGCAGCGTGAATCAAAACAAGCACAACTCCAATCAAGACCAAAAACAGTATATTGGCGGTGGCGTGAGTCAACAAGAGGAGAAGGATCGTGAGAACCGGTAGTACGATGAGCACAAAGTTGAATCGAGTCGGATTCGATCTATGTGACGTGTATCATTGCAGTTTTTCGAAACCCTAGAGTCTTTCAAGAAACCCAAATATGCAGAAGGCAATGGAGGGGATCGATTGCAGGGATCGCGATTGTATTACAGAGGAGAAGATAGAGATTGGGGGTTGGGTTCCATAGAGAGAGAGAGAGAGAGAGATATGTACTGTGTATTGTTGCGAGGCAAAAAACTGGATCGACGGAATTAGAGTTTTTCTCACCAGGATCGATTTCGACTTTTTTGATACAACAAAGTGGCATTTAGGGCTTTTATATATAGATATATATGATCGACATTGATTATATATATATATATATATGATCGTCATTTAGGGCTTTTGAGTTAACATTCGGTTTTTTATTTTGTTTTTTAACATTGATCGACATTTAGGGCTTTTATATATATACATATATATATATGTGTGATCGCGTATTTGTTTGTGTTTTGAATTGTAATCGAGATTGTAGGAGGAATTGATCTAGAAATTGATGATGTTCACATATTTTTTTTTAATGATGTTTTGTTAATGTTGCTAATGTTTTGATGATGTTAATAATGTTGTTGATGTTGCTGATGTAGATAGTGGGACTAAATGGTGCATAAGAAAATTCATAGGACTAAATGGTTCAACTTTCTATCATATAGGATTTACTGGTAATTTTTCCATTAAAATAACCATAATGGACATCCACTAGTACCTATAATATTATACGAAAATATTCTATGTACACATCTTTTTTTAAAAAAAATTAATAATGTACACCTTTTGAGTAAAAAAAAAAAAACTAAATCTTAATTTTTTCATTGTTGTCACTTTGCTTGCTACACACTCTATACTCCTCTGTTGTTTGCAAATCAATACTCTCATGACAACTGTAATATTGTTTTCATCTCTAAATTTATACTCTATTAGTGATAAAAAGGGGGCCTGTTTGTAACCATTTTGTTTTCAATTTCAGTCTATATTTACAAAAAATTTAAAAACTGTCATAAAAACTTGTTTAATAATTTTTTTGGTTTATAAATAATTGTCTCAGTTTGTAAATTTGAGAAAAAAACATAAACTCAAAAAATGAGTTTACGTTAGCTTTTAAATAGAAATTTAAAAATTTGACTAACAATTTTTTTTTCAATTAATTTTTTTTCCCAATTATAATGTGTATGATTCCATTGTCATAAAAAATAAAAAAATAAATATAAATATTTTAGGCATGAACAAACATATTTTTTAGTTTATGTTTTAAAAAAATTTCAAACATTTTGTTCAAACCAAACGCTTTTGTAGTTTATGTTTTTCTAAAAATAAACAAAAATCAATTTATAAATTTTTGGTAAACATAAACAAAAAACGTAAATGTTACCAAACGCTACCTTAGCTTTTTCGTGTAGAATTTTTTTTTCTTTCGCGATTTTCAGTCAGACAACCAGTGATGAATTATTTTATTATATTCGAACATCAATTGCTGAAATTTTTTTTATATTTTCTTTCGGAACAAATTCGTCAAACTAATCACTTTCATTCGG
This sequence comes from Camellia granthamiana, assembly GCA_036172215.1. NCBI lineage: Eukaryota > Viridiplantae > Streptophyta > Magnoliopsida > Ericales > Theaceae > Camellia > Camellia granthamiana. Next base: position 109,416,501 of record CM069904.1, on the reverse strand, counting down.
AAGTTAAATTTCGAATTAAATGTATAATTTCGAAAAACCAGTGCCAAAATCTCCAAACCGAAAAACATAAAAAAATATATATATAAAAAAAAAAGGTGTGAAAAGGAGGGTTGAATGGTACAATGATTATGAGTGAATGGTATAATTGTAACTTTCAGTGTATGAATTAAGAAAATTAATTAATAATCAAATTAATAAATGTGTGTACTGAGATAATTAAGTGTGTGAAAATAGAATTTCCTGCAAATTCTACTTTTTGGTAGTTAAAAAAAAAAGATAAATTACAAATATACCTCCTGAGGTTTGCTTAAAATACAGATTGCTCCATATGGTTTGAAAAATTATAAATACCCCCTTATTAGAATTTTTTATTTAACAGAATTAACAAAAAAAATGAAATTTATAATTGCTCTTTTATACAATAATAAAATTACATAAATTATTAATTGAAACATATTTTTAATATCATTAAAAATTGTTAATTGATTTGATAATTTATTAATAAAATGGACGATTTGTTATGAAATTAGAAATCCAGGGGTGGAATGTAATTTTTAAAACTATAGAGGGCGATTAGTATTTAAATCTCAAGGGCTGCATTTGTAATTTACCCAATTTTTTTTTTATACTTTTTGGTTTTTTGGTTGTTTAGCCAAATTCTAGCCATCTTTCTAGGCTATGTTTGATAACAATTGAAAAGATTTTTTTTTATTTAATTTATTGTAATATTTTTCAAATTTGTATTAAGAAAAAAAAAAAACTTTTCATGATCGTAAAATATATAAAAATCTAAAAAGTAAACAATTAAAATTAAAACTAATACAAAAGAAGTTTACTAAGGAAAAAATAAAGTAATTGTTTTACATATATTTTTTTTTTAGGGCTTGAGTTTTGGAAAGCTGATTGTCGTTATAAGAAATCATAATTAATGTAGATAGTGTGAATATATAAGAATAAAAAATATATATACATATCAGGTACAAGAAGTGACAATATTATTATTTTTATATTATGTTTAACGATTTATTGATAAAAACAAAACTGAGTGTTATATAATTAAAACTTTAAAACTACTTAATGTAATTATGTCAAAATTATGATACTTATTATAATTTCTTCAAACCTTAGAAATGTCATTGTAATTTACCCTTCTTTTTTTTTGTTTTTTTACTTTAGCCATAAAAAAAAAAAGAAGGTTTTTCTTTTCATATATTCAAGTTTAAAATAAAAAAAAATTATAAAAATTTTATTAAAAAAGTAAAAAAAATATAATTGCCAAACTCTACCTTAATTGTCACATAAGTTTTACATTAGTCTCTTATTTTTTAATTACAAAAATTAAGTATTCTAATTTTAACATGCATTCGTGGGTGTTTGGTGTGGTTTACTTGGCCAATTTATAGATTTTAATTTTGAAAAAGTTATTTTGGACTGTTTAGTTAAATTTATTTAAAACAGTTTCTGATTTTAATAACTTATTTTAACTTTTAAAAAGTTGATTTTGAGAAGCTGTCCACCCTCTAATTCTGATTATCAATTGTTGTTATGGGCATGTTAATTTACGCTATACTCTTAGATTTTCTTATTTTTGAAAGTAGAAAAAGGCCCAAATGAACTATGGATTAATTTTTTTATGGGAGATGTATGGACTAGTAGTGAATAACCAAAATAATAATAATAATTAATTCAATTTATAACTAACAAATGTTAATTCAATTTACATTAATAGAGATAAAAAATGACATTTACACGTCAAAAAGTTATTTGATAACTTATTTATCAAATACTACTCAGTAACTTAAATCTATAATTCAGCAGTTGTATCAAACAGATTAAAGTTGTTTTGGGAAGATGATTAAAAGTTGGCTTTTTGGTTTTTTTTTTTGACTTTTTTGAAAAAATGTGTAAAAAATGTGAGAGATAGGTTAAAAAGTAGAAGATGATTTTTTACTATCTTCCCAAAATAACCCTAACAACTAATTAAGGTTATAATTTATATTCTGTTTTACCACTGCACCAAACACCTCTAACACCACCCTTTATTCTTGGTATTATCAATTTATCCTTTAATAAAGAAAAATGCTATGAATCCTAAATAATTTATCAGATTTTTTACCAAACCTTTCACGTATGTATGAGTGCCACACAAATTTACCTGTGTGTAAGTCTCACACCTATATAAAAAATTTAGTAAAAAATTTAATAAATTATTTAAAATCTCTAGCATTACCCTTAATAAATTTAGATAGTGGCCTATTAATCTACTCTTTTGTTTTTAAAACACAAAAGGCCAAAACAAATGCTTTGCATGTTTACATATTAAAAGCAAAAGAGACTAATTATGTTTACATAATAAAAGCCTATTAAAAAACACTAACTTTATATTTTTTAACATTTTTATTTATTTTTGAAATATTTATCACTTTAATTCCAAAAATTAGTAATGCTCCTAGAGATTACTAACTAAAAATGATCTATCCCCTTAAATTTTTTTCATAAAAATATTCCGTCATTAATTTTTTTGCAAGTAAAAATAGCGAACGAAATTTTTTACCGTAAAAAATTACTGACGAGATATTTTTTAGGAAAAATTTGTGGAGATGTAAACTGTTGCTTACTAACATTTGTCTTTATTTAAAGAGTTAAAAAGTTTTTTTATTTTTTCATTTTTAAGTAAAAAACAAACAGAGAATAAACGAGGCACATGATGTAGCATAGGTGTCGGTGAGATGCATTAGAAGATTCTGCATATTAGGCCAACGTAAGGCTTGAATTTGAGGGTTGGTTTTATTTAATTTAATTTTTATTTTATTTTATTATGGGACTGGACAAAAAAAGATCACAAAAAAAAAAGGCATCAAGCACGCGAAGTAGAGAGTATACCATTTTCACTTATACGTATTAATTGATATATTAAGGATATATTATAAATATATTTTTTAAGATTTAATTAAAATATAAATTATTTTTTGTAATTTAGAAATTATATTTCATTCCCTAAAATTTTTAATTTCATAACAAATTACCTATTTTATTAATAAATCATCAAGTCAATTAATTATTTTTTTAATAATGTTAGAAATATGTTCCAATTAATAATTTAAGTATTTATTGTATAAGAGAATAATTATGAATTTCATTTTTTTAGTTAATTCTATTAAATAAAAAATTCTAACAAAGGGTATTTGTAATTTTCCAAACTAAAAGGGACAACATCTACTTTAAGCAAATCTTAGAGGATATATTTGTAATTTACCCATATATTAGTGTATCAATATATGTTATAAAATTATCATTTTAAAATTATAACCCTATCCATTATACAAATTACAAAAATTTATAATTTTAAAAATTATTACATCATCCGTTGATATATTAATTGGTATAACATTATCATTTTAAAATTATGACCCTATCCATTATATAAATTACAAAAATTCAAAAGTTTTAAAATTACTATATCATCCATTAATATATTAATTAATATACCAATTAATACATATACTTTTATTCTTTTCCCATGGGCCATTCAATGCTATTCTATGTAATTGGTGATAATTGCTCTTCATCAATTAATTTGTTAAATTACATGGGTGAGTCTTATACTCATGTGAGAGGTTTGATAAAAAATTTAATAATTTATTTGGAGTCCCTAGCATAACGCTTTGAATAATGAATAAAACTATAACGTACCAATTGGTATATCAATTGGTGTATTAACAAATGATGTATTATAATTTTAGAGATTTTAGATCTTGTAGTTTGTGTAATGGATGGGGTCTATAATTTTGAAATGGCAATGCCATAGCATATGTTGGTACACTAATTAGTAAACCAATTGGTACATGTAGTACCACTCATAGTATTTTATGTTTGAATTTATGGAATTTATTACAGATTTTATTTTAATAATTTAAATTATTCATTTTATAAAAAAATTCATGTATATCACTTACAAAAAAAATTTAGCCGATCAAGTAATCTAACTTATCTAATTTATTATGTTTGTCACTAAAGAAATAATTTATTTATTTAAAAAAATATATTTGTCATCTTTTTTTAATTATTATAGATAAATGTAATTAATTAAATATGTCATAATTATCGAATTAACTTATTTTTCACATAGATAATATATATAACTAACTAAATAAAATAAATAATTTTGATCACTGAATCGAAACGTGTAATAAGCCACACGCGCCCCATATATATAGTAAAAATGAAAGGACAAAAATCAAGTCATGCTCAGCTCATTATATTCATCAAACTTTGACTATGCGTTTTATCACATGATGAATAATGAATAAAAATGGCAGCTACATCGTGAATTTTTTTTAAATTTTTTTTGTTATTTATATGTAGGGTATTTTGGACCAATTTATGCACATTAGACTAACTCTTTACCGTCCGAACAAACCTTTCGAAAAGTCCTGTGGTCCGTGGTGAACTTGTTATATGGGTGTCTTTAAATGTGTCCCCAATAATTTGATTGGATACCCTATTTCTTTGGAGATATCTCAAATATATATATACTAGATAGATAGGTATGAGTATGATTATGAATGCGATACAAGTGTTATTTCATGATAAAACAATTCTTTAAACATGAAATTAACCAAACAATTTTTCATTTTCCTCAACTTTCATAATTAAAAAGAGTATTTATTTAATTTGAAAATATAATGAATCTCTAGGTAAATATCTAGGTAAATATCTACCAGTAGTTTATTAAAGAACTACCAAAATCACCCACACTTTACTGGTTGTTAACTGAAAGGAAATTGATACCTATTCCACACTAATTTTCGGTCTTTCACTGGGGATTTCAAGCCAACTTAATTCAACATTTTAAATCATTTTATACACTATCCGGATTCATCCACAATTATTCAACAATTCCAATAATTTCCAATCATTTCATAAACATGACAAAAATAATAATTTGTCCGATAATAAAATGAGATGCTCCATTCATAATTTTTCAAATACTTCTACAACACAATAATGCAACATTTCACTGATTGCCACGAACAGTTATCTCAATACATCATAATCTCATGGATACTTTCAATTTACCAAAAGTGGTATTAATTCAACTTTTCATCAGCCTTCAAATTTTTAGGGTTTTGAAAAAATTTAGGACTTTTGCCTTTTTGAAATAGATTTGATAAATTCATGCACAACTCTTGTTTATGAAAATAAATGTTTTTGAGAGAATATGATTATACATTAAACTCCTAATTTTTGATACAATAATTATATAAAAACTCTAACATTTTTCACAATCTCATAATTAATCAAAATATCACATATACTACTCGAATCAAATTTATATAGGTAAGAGAATCCCTTCTTCAAGATTGAAGAGGAGATAGACAAATGCCCAAACTCAAAATTGCTCCAAATAACGATCGGGCTTGATAAGATCAAAATCCTCGACGAGCTCTACAACTTTAGTAAACAAGTTTTGAACAAACTCCAACTCTAGATAAGAAAGATTGGGTGTTTTGTGCGATAAATGTAAGAGTTTTAGAGAAAGAGTGTCTGGTTTTCCAAATAGAAGAGACAGGGAAGAAAGAAAAGTGAGAGGAAAAGAAGGAAAAATTTGATTTAAGTTTCTTTCGACAAGGCGATCGATTGCACTTAAGGAAGCGATTGACTGCCTACAAACAAATTGATCCCCTATTAGTCGTTACACATTGCTGAAAATTTTCTCAAAATAAATAGGCAGAGCAATCAATTGCACCACCAAGAGTGATCGATCGACCCAATGAGATCAATCCCTTTTCGATCTTTACACAATGCTTAAGTTTTCCAATAAATAAAATGAAGAGCGATCAATCGCTACCCAAATGCGATCGATTGCCAGCCCAAAATTTATGTCGAAACTCTCAAATTTATTCTCTCAAAAACCAAGAACTCAAAACACAAGTGTGAGAATTAAAATAGCAACAACAATGACAATTAGATTAACATAAGATGATATGGTTCATGTGCAAGTATACCAGAAGGCCAAATGGGTTGAGTATAGACTCGAGCCGTCACAAGCAGTCACTACAAAAAACTTAGGCTGTGTTTGGAACGACTTCCAAACAATGATTCTACACCCATATTTCAATATAATGTTTGGAATGAATTCTCAAATCGCATTTCCACAACTCTGCAGAAAACTATGTGGGGCGCGTTTTTCAAATTTGGCCTAACCGGTCGTTCCACCGGATATCCTACTGGACGTCCCACCGGTCAGACGACCGGTTGACCGGAACAGTGTAAATTTTTTTTTTTTTTGCAATTGACATATATTAATTTTTATATATTCGAAAAAAAATATTTTCCGAATTTTAAATTTTTTTTTAATGTATTTTAATAGAATTTTGAGTTGTATGTTTGGTTATGAGTTGTAAGTTTTTATATCAAATATCATATGTCACATCAAAAATTTCTCACTCAATTCAAAACTCTTTTCAAAACCTTTTCACTAAACAAATTTTCCACACTCAAATCATAAATTCAAAACTCACAAACTCAAAATACAACTCCTACTCTCAAACCATTATTAGAAAGCTCTACCAAACGCAAAATTAACTTTTCTTTTTATTTTTTCGTAGGTCTTTTTGTAAAAAATTAAAAAAATTAATTAAAATAGTCAATTCTAAAAAAGAACCATGAATTTAGGTGTGCAGTTAAAATAAGAAAAATGCTAAATTATTAGACTTTTTAAATAGAATTTGTTACAAAAATGATATAACAACAATATATTTAAAAATGATTAGTTACACTTTTCACCATTATAGTTTGATTCAAATTTCATTTAAATTAATTTTGAATCGAACAGTTTGATCCTACACTTTAAGTGTAGTTTTAATTTGGTCATTTCGTCTAAATTGGATATAAAAATTAACAATTTTAGGAAACTTAACAATTTTCTAATGTGTATATGTAGGCAAAATTAACAAAAATTTAGATCTTAGGACCAAATTAAAATTAAAATTAAAATTAGAGATCAAATTAAAACAATGAGACTAAAGTAAAAATTGAGTCGAACTATAGAGGTGAAAGTGTAATTAATCCATTGATAATTCTAATTACTATAATGTACATTATGTGTTTATATGTTATGTTATTTCCGTATAAAAATTTAGTATTTTGTTTGTTTATTTGTTTATACATACTTATTAGATTTTTTTTTTTTTTTTTTTGGAACTATATACTTATTAGATGTTGATAGCTAGAAAGTTCACACAAATTCATTCATGTTTGAATTTGCACCACTTGTCCCATGAATCGTGGTGTCGCTTTTCTTCTGTTTTTTTTTTTGGGGTAGAGTTAAGTAATCCAAAATAGGGATACATGCTATTTTTGATATTATAATTGATAAAAAAAAATGGATAGGTGAAATACTGTGATGGGTGATTGAAAACTATGAGCAATATGATAAATGATAATTGGTTAAAGAGTACGGACATGTGGTACGCTGAGGCCATGTTTGTTTGGGTGGACATGAGCTTGGGATTGGACTAATAGTCCAATAAAATTATTAATCCGATATTTGGTTAAACAATTAAAGTACGGATTAATTATTTTAAAGTTAACTATTAGTTAAGAAAGGATACATAATCCAATGAATTTATAGTCCTAGGACTATTAGTCATGGGAATGCTAATCCAGTCCGCCCAAACAAACATGGCCTGAGAGTATTCTATTCAAACACAAACACAAAAATTAAATATAAATTAATTTTTTTAAAAAATATTTGTGACCCAAAGAAAAAAAAATCATATAAAAATAGTGATTGCTTTTCATTTTTTAACTTATTTGAAGAAGAAAAAAAAAAGATTTTAAAAACAAAATCGAGGAGAGCGATTACCTATTTATGTGTTACACATTGGGAAGTATCACTCAAGAAAAAATGAAAGCATATCCCATGTTTGTGTTGATTATCCCATGTTTGCCATTTTGATTCCTTTAAAAGCTAATCCAATGCATTCCACTTACTCATTAGCAAATAAGAACCAATACCAAGATTATTTTTATTTTTATTCTTACTTTCCAAAGCATCTATTATCTCGCTTTAATCTATGCTTTCACATCTTGTTTGGAACATATAAATTACAATTTATTCGAAACAAACTGTTGATTTGAAAAAATAATATTTATAAAATCACTTACACTTTTAAAACAAATACAATCGTGACAAAGCACATTATATTCGAGTAACAAATCAATAAACTATTAATTTATAAATTACTCAAGGCTGAGTTAGACAAAAATATAATGTATTCGAAGCACATTACCTTATTTATGTACTACGAATATAATGTGCTAATTTTTTGTTGCTAATTTATGTATTATGAATATAATATGCCATTAGCTTTTCTTAACAGATAAATATAAAATAAAATATTAAAATAATTCTTCCATTTAAAAAAAAATACTAAGATAATTTACTAAACTAATAAAGAAACAGAAGACAACACACACACACACATATATATATACAAATAACCAATTTTAATAATACATAAATCATACACGCGTAACAAATGACTAATTTTATTAATAAGTCAATTAATAATTTTTAATGATATGAAAAATATTTTTCAGTTAACCATTTTGTTAATAAATAAAGCATTAAAAAAATTAACAGTTTTTAATAATATGAGAAATATTTTTCAATAAACAATTTTGATAATTTATTATTGCATATGAGAATAATATTTTTTTCCTGATTATTGTGTTAAATTGAAATTTTTAACAAATGATAGTTGTAATTTCTAGTATTATAGGACCAATTCATATTTTAAACAAATTTTATGAGCGTATTTGTAATCTATTAAAAAATAAAAGATTTATATTTCATAATTGACTAAGAATGTTTGCGTAATTACGAAAAAAATTTCACTCAACATATATGTCACTATTAATAAATTATTCAAAATAAAAGGGTAAAACAGGAAAATAAGACGAATCTCAAGCAGTTAAGCGCCTCTTATATATATATATATACTAGTTTCAAAAGGCCTGTGCAAGGCACAGGCTATTATTACAGTATATTTAAATTTTGTATTTTGATAATTTTTTAAAAATTAAAATATTATTTTGTGAAATTGAATAGAACAAATTATTAGATATATGATAAAATTATGTGGTATGATATGTATTATTTTTTGTTATGTTATACACCCAATAATGCAGATTTCAATTCTATTACCATATCATTTTGGGTGAATTTATGGTGTGCAACTTTTCTCAACTGATAAATATAAAACAAATATTAAGATAATTCTACCATCTAAAAAAAAACTATTAAGATAATTCACTGATTTAATAAAGAAGCATAAGAAAATACATATATATACAAATTATTAATTTTATTAATATATATATATCATACTTGCATAACAAATTACCAATTCTATTAATAAGTAAATCATTAAGTAAACTAACAATTTTTAATGATATGAAAAATATTTTTCAATTAACCATTTTGTTAATAAATAAATTATTAAGCTAATTAACAGTTTTTAATGATATGAGAAATATTTCTCAATAAGCAATTTTGATAATTTATTATTGCACGGAAGACTTTTTTTTTTTTCCCCTAAGTATTGCGTTAAATTAAAATTTATAACAAATGATAGTTGTATTTTCAAGTGTTATAGGATCAATTGATATTTTAAACCAACCTTATGAGTATATTTGTAATTTGATAAAAAAAAAAAAAAAAAAAAAAGATTTATGTTTCATAATTGACCAAAAATGTTTGCGTAATTACGGGAAAACCTATTTCATAATTGGCCAAGAATATTTGCGTAATTACGAAAAAAACCTATTGCATAATTAACTAAGAATGTTGCATAATTACGAAAAAAAACATTCACTCAACATATATGCCACCATTAGTAAATTATTCAAAATAAAATGATAAAATCAAAACGAAAAGACAAATCTTAAGTAGTTAAACGCCTGTTATATACACTACAGGAAATTCGTTTTTTAGCGGCGTTTTAAAAACGCCGCGAAAAGTCTGAAAAACGCTGTAATATCTTATAGCGACGTGTAAAATTTTCGCCGCTGATACGGCCGCCGCAATAGCTACCCAACGTTTAAAAAACGTCGCTAAAAATATTAGACGTCGTTTCTTAAAACGCCGCAAAATCTTTGACGACCGTCTCACCCTCTGTCCCAAATTAACGTGAAACGCCACTTTTTTTTCTTTTTTTTTTTTTCCTTTTTTTGGGGGGGGAGGGGGGCCTACTGCTGATGCAAAAATATGAAATAAAATACCATTTTGAATGATATGTTGGTTTTTTTTTTTCTTGTTAGCTTAGTAGGGAATATTTTTTTTTTCTTCCATTAATTGAAATTAGGGAATATTTGATTAAAATGGAGCTATTCTTGGTTCCATTTGAATCATTTCTTGTATGACACAAAAAAAAAAAAAAAAAAAAAGAAGAAGAAGAAGAAGAAAAAAGAAAAGAAAAAGAGCACTGAAATGAGGAGGCATATCCCTTAGAAACTACTACTAACATCATCAACTGCAACACAACATGTCAAGACCCATATACAACAACAGTAGTAGTAGAGCATCAATAAGACCGCGATAGCAGCAAGTCTATAACAGGAACATCAAAAGATCACCCAGCAACATAAGAATAGCATCAACAGGGCTGTCATCTAGTTCATTTAGGCAAAAATATACATCATCTGGTTTCCCGGTTATCAAAACAGAACCAAAATAGTAGTAGTAAAATTGTAGTAACAACAACAATGAAACCAAAATAGTAACATCCATCATAACAGCAATATTTACAGAACCAAAATCTTGCGAATCACACTGCTAACTCTACATTTGTTGACTAGGACTTGAGAATTGAAAATCATCAAGATTTCCATTAACACTGTTAGACAAGCCCTGCAAAGAGGGATACAAAGATGTTACCTACTTCATTTAGGAAGAAAAATACATTACATTGTAGCTAGAGGTACAAACAACTAGGCTATATGTTATCTGACTCATATACGATCCAAAAAATTTGAAATGTACAAAATTCCCTAAATAGAAGTTAGGATAACCAGAAAGCTGTATCAAACATTATTAGTAAATGCCAACAAATAATTAAATTGGATTGTTTCATACAATGTAAACACCATAATTAAATTAGAAAAATACCTGATTTGACATAGCATCATTTGTTATCAAATTGATATGCGGAATGGTCAAAATGGGAACAAACTGCATAAAGAAATAAATGTAAGTTAATTTAATCTTTGTTTTGCCATTGTGTATGACTAAAATTTAGCCTTACCATTTGATTGGGTGTGGACACAAATGAAGTAGGAATTTGTTGTGACCAAATGTTGATATGTGATGCTCCAATTGTTGTGTCAATAAATCTGCAAGAAATACATTGTAAGAACTCATCTTCAAACATTCTGAAAATTTTAAGTGTGTACACATTGGCTGCATGCTTGAAAATTTTAAGTGTGTACACATTGGTTGAATGCTTGGACATTATATCAATTTTAAATCACTGAGAAAAAACAAAATCCATTTAATGTCCACGGACTTCCCACATTCTAAATTTCTCCTTTTAATTTCCTGACCCTCACAAATTAGCATTTTCTAATGCATTTCTTAATAACATTAAGTACACAACAAAGACTTAAAATGTTTATGACCATGCACATCATAGAACTTAACTAACTAGACTGAAACTGAAGCCAATCAACAAATAAGTGAGAAGGAGAATGCAATCCAACTAGAATGGTTTAGAATGAACCTGAGTTTGTCATATCTACTTCTTCTTCTTCTTCTTTTTCTTCTTCTTTTCTTTCTTTGATATGTGAACCTGCATTTGATAAGAACAAATAACATGAATAAAATGTCATATGAAAATTTCATAATTAACTATTTACTCACTTCCTTGGACGAACGATGGTAATTAAACGATGAGGTGTATGCATGGGATTGTTGTTGTGAATGCACATGTGTAGTAGCTGGTGCAACAGGCCCACCCATGGCTTGTTGAGACTCTAATTGCTCCATTCGTGCTTGTTGAGCTTGGATTGTGCCTTGTATCTCCATTTGTACTTTCTGTTGATTAAGCACAGCATCCATCATCTGTTTCATTTGTATCTCCATTTGTGCTTTATATTGGTTAAGTTGTTCTTGGACTTGCATTTGGATGATATGAGTTTGTTCTTGCGATTGCCTATATCCGCCTCCAAAGACATCTGTCGGAGAAGGACCCAATCCATATGTTCGAACACGACCAGGTCGCTCAGGCCCTAGAACCTGTATGATAATTTCTTTATCTGTAGCATTGGATTGCACCCCAAGATCCTTCATTTGTGTCTACAATTGTTAATTAGTAATTAGCCACCAATAAAATTTAGCCTACGAGCAAGACATAATTAGTTAATTCTCACTTCCAATTTGCAGGCACTGTTAAAGGTAACTCTCTATCAAATTTAACTATCTACTTTGTCTCTCTTCAAGTTTAGATTTCTACTTTATTCATCAGGTAGTTTCTACATCAAATCTGTTCATAGTCTCTATGATTCAACTCACACTTGTGTGCCTATGTGGAAAGGTATATATAGTCTTCTACAGAATTGTGATATTTGCCTGATTGGTTTGGAGTAAGTGGATTGTTACTTGTGATTTACTGATTAAAACCAAACAAACTACCAGTAAAATTTAAACAATTGCAAAGCACAAATTATCATCCTCATCAATAAATACACCAACCAAAAATAATTACTGACTACCTTATATATATGTTAGTAGTAGATTTATGTCTTTAATTCAATAAGAGTTCAAAATTACTTGGGTTGATATCATAAACATCTTGAAACCAGTGCTCCACTTAGTCTCTAGAGTGAGCACTTGAAATGATTTCTCAAACTAATCATAGTTGTCAACGTTCTGCAAAATGCATTATAAATTGATAAGATACTAGAAAGAATGATAAAAATTGATAAGATACTTGGGGTCCAGTCACAAAACTGTCAAAGAAATTAATGTAATTGTCAACAAAACATCACATCATCGATAAATTATTCATTGTCGTCGCAAGAGGGTGACAAAGGAAGCTACTTATGCATGTGGACTATATCTTGCTGTTAGTTCATAACATAGAAGCCTTTATGGTTTCCCTAGAGGACCCCTAACATACTTCATTGTCATCTATTGTAGTGGTCAAGATGTAGAAGTGGAGTTAGATGCTGTCTGGTTTGCCTATCCCTCGCGACCAAACGATTTGGTGCTTAAGGTAACGATCTCTCCCTGACTTCTTTCAGATTGAGCACACTATTTGGCTTTAAATTTGAGTGTTCTGATATAACCATGACTCATGAACAAAGATAAAAACAACAACAATTCACATAAAAAACGCTAGGAATATAACGCAAGCTCCACCTAATGCATAGAAGATCGAAGAGCAAACCAGAATGCAAAAACAAAATTAGAAAGTTCTTTGTATGATCTTCAAAAACTCTAAAAGCAAGATCAACCACCTGCAAAACAGAATTAGAAGCCACAATCATAAACAATAATTAGAAAGCAATGGTCCTGTTGGGGGGATCTGAATAGATTAGGTTTGTTGTGGCTGTTCTCTATAGCATGCTGTATTTTCCTTTTGTTCCAACCAAAACTCTGTGTCATTGGCCTTCTTTAATAAATGTACGTTTGGAGCTAGAACTATCATATCTCCGTCTCCATTTTCTAAAATTACCTTCTTTACTATGGTCAACAATTTTGTTAGGATGTTGTTGAACCTCTAGATAAAAACCTTAGTGCAGGCCAATTTGCCTGAAATAATTACAAGTTAACAATCTGTTGCTTTGCTTAGTTACAATACCATATATACAATTAAAAGAAGCAGCTCCTGGTTGTGGTTTTGATACATTTATACTAAACACATTTTATGCCATTGACCCAATTCTTGAAGTACGGATTTCACAGTAGAAATTGATGACATATTAGATGATTCAAATTTACTGTTAACATTATGCAAAGCTGGACTTTTAGTAACCACTTGATTGAAACCTTTGATCTGTGCTCTAATGAATTCCTTGTGAATTATTTTTTTTCCAAATTATCCCCTATATCTTGCTTGGACTATATTATATCATCTACTGATTCAAAGATTTTAATGAGACATGCAAAAGTTGTATTATTTTCTGTTTCATAGCTATCAAAATGGCAAGTACACAGATAAACCATTTACAATTCTCTGGATAGATGAAAATTTGTTCCATTTTATTAAATAACTATAGCGAAACAGTTATGTAGTACACAGAAAAAAGAACATTAACAGAGAAATCTAATGGAGTAATTCAATTGAATAAAATAATTCATACCAGCAATAGTGTCATGTGTTGAACCAGTACTCGATGATGTACTAGGTAAGCTACCTGGAGGATACCATGACATGGGTGGATCAGGTATGATGCGTGTACTCTCCTCTGAACTCTCATCTGAACTCCCACTATAAGAACTCTTATCTACACTCCCACTATAAGAACTCTCAGAATTTGCAGAGGCTGAATGTTGCCTCTGCTTAGAGCATCGTCGATCTGTCATGCTAGTTTACAAAAGACCACAAACATACGTGTAGAATTTTATGGGTTAGCAAGGAATATAAAGTACAATAGATACGATAGTGAATACAAAAACAACAGAATTTTAATATCTAACAAAATATGATATTGTAATTTTAACCAGGTCAACACCATTTTTGGCACAAAAGAATCTACTACATTAAGACTTTCCAAAATATTTAAAAATTTCTCTACAAATTTAAATTTTAAACACAATCTTAATATAATAGGTATGATCATTCTCAAGGACATAAAAGGTTGTCTCAAGGACAGTCACGTTGAAAAGAAAACAAATGACGCATTTTAAAAGCAAAGGTTTCATTAACATGAATATCCATGCTAAAAGCACAAATGTAACAATGAATATGAAACAAAATTACAATTTCATATCATTTCTTCATCATCTTCAGATTGTGTCTGTGTCGATATCCCAAGAGGTCCAATAGTTTCATCAATAGTTGTTCTAACTTCACCTTGTCTAACCCAATTTATGTCCTCTTCACAAGCAAACGAAGTTGCATCTAACTCTTGGTCGACAAATCCTTCCACTTCATTGTGATGTTCTCCATCATTAATTGGTTGTTCTCCACATACCTCATACAAGTCTCTAGGTTTCATCTTGACTACAACATCCCAATCAGCTCTAATGGGATCATTAACATAGAAAACTTGTTGTGCCTGAGATGCTAGGATGAATGGCTCATCGCTATTTTGTTTCTTTGTATATAACAAATGATTGAAATTAACAAGTGTAAAACCAAACCCATCCTGCTTCAGTCCTTTGTTGTTGTCAATCCAGTCACACATGAATAGCACATATCTACGGTCGTATGAGTAATACAATTCAATAATATTTGTCACATATCCATAGTATGCTACTTCACCTTCCACAGGATTTATGTCTCTGGTACTTGCATAGCTACAAGTCTTTGCTTTTACCATAACCCCACTATTTTGAGTTTTTCTTCTCCACTCACGACTCCTCATATGATACCTAGTACCATTAATTATATACCCATTGAATCTCGTGGCCTTTTTACTAGGTCCCAATGCCAAAGTTTTAATCTCATCTGACAACACAGCATTTTGAATAGCTAGAAGCTCTTCAACCTATTTTTACAAAGTCAACAAAATTAAACATCAACTAATAGAGAATTAAAAATTGAAAACATGAGAATTGAAAATTAGAAACATGTAAGTTATTAGTACTCACATGAGAATTAAACCATCTGGCAAACTCATCATTGTGACGGCGATCCACATCAAAATCTTTGAAACGACGATGTGACCGCTTAATAAAATCACGATGCTCCCTATACATTTAAAGTACTTATAAAATGCAAGATACTTATTAATGGTATCAATAAAATTTTGGAACAAAGATTGTATCTTACTCTCGATATGGGACAACCGCAGCAGTGTTAAATAACACATACCGATGAGCTTGTACCCATGATGTGTTATCAAGTGCAAACCCTTCTCCTTTTCCTAAAGCATGACCCAGTAATATCCCAGGATTGTCGCTAACATCGTAATTCCTTATTGGTCGATTCAATTTTGACTCGACATCATCCAAGTACCTTGAGCAAAAGGTCATACATTCTTCAACTAAGTATCCCTCTGCAATTGAACCTTCTGGATGACTTCGATTACGCATATATGACTTAAGTGTCATAAGATACCTATAAACAAACAAATGCACACATGACTTTCAATTATAAACAAACAAATGAAAATTATAAGCACAAATTTTCTGTGAGCATCTAATGATGTTTTATTTCTTCATGAATATGTGACATTCATGAATTTACATACCCCTTATCTACCTCTATATCCTTCCCTGACTTGCTTTTGGGCCTCTCCCTTTCCCCAACGCCACCAAAATATTTACTTTTACTTCTCCCAGGGCTATACATTTCGTTTGAATATGTATCTTTATAACCCTTACCATCTTCCACTCCAATCTCAACAATCTCATTTCCTTGAAAGTCTTTTGATGAATCAAAACAAATTCTGTTAAAATCATTCGAAACTCTTCCAAATTTCTCTCTAGTTTCTTTTTTCAATCCTTTATCTGATTTCTCTCTTGTAATAAGATTATCCCCTTCGTAGCTACCTTTATAATGTTCTCACTCATCCTCATTTCACTTTCTTTTAACTACGGATGGGGCCCATGTTAAGCTTTTTTGGTTTGACCCCCTTCTTTAAGTTGTCTTTGTTTGTTTTTGATCTGTATTATCTGGGAGAATGGTGATCTCTATACAAATACATCCATATATATATATACATATAAGATTGTACATTTTATATATAAGTAAATGCAAGAAAGGATGTATAATCTTCTTAACATGTATTTTAATAAACACAAGTTAACATATAACTCATATATTATGTACGCATACATGTAAAGACATGTAATGGAGCAAGGAGAACAATCTTCTATTCCACAAAAGTGGTGGAGGATGAGACCCAGACCCAGACCCAGACCCACCCCAACAGTAAACTTTAGAACAAAAAGGCTTTTAGAAGAAGAGAAGAGAGGTCCCCTCAACCCTTACCCTCACCCACCTGCCATGAAAAGCTCCACGATATATATATATATAAATATATATGAAACAAACAGTAATACTTTACGCATTGATGTTCACGTCCTTCTCCTCCTCACAAAATACATACACATTAACAACAGATACATCTTCCTAAAGTTGGATTGGTTTCTTGTTATTGTGTTGTTCCCTCTCTAGTGCTCTTTCTCTGTCTCTGTCTCTCTCTATAAACCACGTCTTGATCAATTATTTTCTAAATTCAAAGAGTTGTAGTTCATTTATTTGTATACATACACCTTTGTTTTCCTAAAACAAGCATGAATCTGAAGCAGAAAAATTGAGGACAAAGATTCACATGAAAAGGAGGAGAAGGGTGCCCATTCAGAATATTGTCTTGTGCTGCTTGTATTAATTGTTACAAGCACACTCGAGAACTGTCAGTCTGGAGTGTCTCTTGACAATTGCTTTCACTTTTCACATCTTCATCGTCAATAATTATCTTCTAAATTTACATTAATTAGCACAAAAAAATTCTGCATTGCTGTCGTCCATTAATATTAGAATAACATTACTCAATGCATCGATCTAAAAACTGATTTGTCCACTCATTCTTAGAATTCTTATGTAAATTAACTCTTTTATACATTTATAGATCAGTTTAAGAGATAATTGGTAAAAATCAAAAGGACCTCAATTCTAATGCATGCTTTATTATGTGTCAACAATGCAAGATTCAGGACAAGAATGAAGCAGCTCTTAGAGATGAATACTTACAAACCAGATTTAGGACAAGAATAAAGCAGTTCTTAGAGATGAATACTTACAAACCAGATTTGATTGATCTGGTTTAGCGATCTGATCTGATCTAATCTAATCTGAAAATGAAAAAATTAGAGAGTAAATTAGCAGATTTGACAATAAGAAAGTAGACCAACAGAGATCGAACTGGTTCAAACACGAACACCGATTAAGAGAATGAAAATTGTACCTGAGATAGGAGCAACAGAGATCGATCTGGTTTGAGAATGATATCGATTTTGGATCTGCGATTTGATGAAGAACAGATCGAGTTTGAGTTTAAGTTCGATGAAGAGACTGATCAAAGCTCTCCAGCGACAGATCGATGAAGAGCAACAGAGATTGAGAGTTCGACGAATATACAATGCAAAATCTGCAATCGCGTGAGAGAAAGAAAGTGTGTGTATGTGTGTCTTTGATCTGGTTCGATGAATATCAGTCGAGGGCTTTGAAAGAGAGAGAGAAAGAGAGAGGGAGAGAGACCGAGCTACGGAAGAGACAGAGAGAAAGTGAGAGACAGAAAGTGAGAGACGGAGTATGGACGGCGTCAATATATACACCCAATACGACGCCGTTCAACTGAGCTCTAAGACAATGTTTTGAAAACGTTGTCTTTCATCCATCTATAATGGTGTTTCCCAAAACGCCATAAAAGAAATGTTGCAAAAGCCCATTTTTCCTTTAGTGATATATAGATATATTTTTTTTCCAAACTCTAGTTAATCCCAAATTTGCCCCCATTAGCCACTTATTACTAGGTCCACCTTCACCACCCGCAATCCCCCCTCTCCCCATCGTGAACCTTCATCCCTATAACTACGAACCATTGGTCAGAGCTGGTTAGAGGACTATCGAACCTTGGAGAGGGTAGTTAGAGCTAGAGTTTGTTTGGTCATTTTAATAATTTAATTGTGGGTTAGAACATCTCAAATGCTTCAAAATTTTCATCAAATTTCACTTAAATTTGATAAATAAAAAAAAAGTTTGATTTGATATCATATGTCCCAATGGAGTGATTTGGGATTTAATCAAACCATCAGTCGATCGGGAGGACGATCGAGGGGACGATCGGCCAGTGTAAAATTTTCAAAAATTTTTGCAAGGAAATGGTCGACTGAGGGACATCCGGCAAGTCGTCCGGTGCTCAAGAGTTAGCAACTCTCTACAGTAGTTTGGTAAAAGATCCCAACATTTTCAATTTGATGAAAAATTTGAGATATTTTTAATTTGATGAAACAAAAGATAAAGCGTTGGAGCACCAGTTTTGTATATTTTTTTCATCAAATTTAAATTTAATAAAATATAAGATGAAGGATTGGAGATGGTCTTAGAATGGTGTTGGAAAAAAAAAAAATTAAAAATTAAAGTTAGAATGACCAACTAATTTTTTGGGATGCATTTATAGTCATTCCTGTTATATAAAATATATATTTGTTTTCCCTAAAAATGACCTTATTTAGTGCAATTTGTAAAGCTATTCATAATATATATATATTTTTAATTTTGAAAATTTGTGTGAGTAATGCAACTTTATATGGAGCTTATCAGATATAAATAATTTAAATTAGTTATAAAAAAATTAATAATTAAAAAAATTTAAAAAATATATTTTAAACTTTTATTTTGTAATTATTATTCCTTTTGACAAACTAACACGTTGAGTCAAAAAAGCAAAATAATCTTCCTGGTTCTTTTTGTTTGGTTCAAATATTTTCCAAGCTAAGGAAGGAAGAACTTTCTTTCTATATTTCAATGTAGAATCAAAAAGGTTAATTGATGTGACCTTGTGGCCGACTAAAGTTGAAAATATTTTTAACCATATAAAAAAAGATTCATTCAAAATTATCAAGGTTGGTTCTTTTTTTTTTTTTTTTTTTTTTTTTTTTTTTGACAATAGTTGTCTTGAGGATTAACTTTTTAAATAATTTTTTTAATTTTTTACGAAAAAATATATAAAAAAGAAAAATTTGGTTATAAACCTCATTTACCTTCCTTTCATTGTTAAAAGGACTAAGAAAAAAAATTATACTTCCTAAACCCCCTCATAATTATAAAGTCTTGCATGAAGGACAAAATTTATTATTTAAATATTTTATCAGATTATGATACCCTCAATTAAATCTTCTCACCTTCTCTACCCACTCTCTCTCCACCTTCTCTGTCTCTCTCCTCCCCCTCTAAACACAACTTCTCTTCATAGTCATGTTAGAAGCCATCCGTCGATCTCTCCCCCTTGTCGCCATCGTCTGTCGGTCTCACTTCCTCCATCCTCGCAATCTCCGACGATGAGATCTAGTCACGTAGTGAATAGATCTAGCACCGCTGCTGCTCTGCTCTTCCTCCGTCGTTGATGGCATTGAACAATCGTCGCACAAGATAAATACATATATACATATAGACATACATTCTGTATGTAGGTATGTATGTATATATGGATATATGTGTGTGTGTGTGTGTGTATGCATATATGAGTCATACATACATGTGTATATGTATATATATTGGTAAGTGATTGTATATATGTATGTTTGTGAGTATATGTATGTATATCTTTAAGTGAGTGTATGCATGTATATCTGTGACTGTGTGAGCGTATGTATGTATATTTATGAGTGAGTAAGTGTATGTATGTATGTATATCTGTGAGTGTATGAGTGTATGTATGTATATCTGTGATTGTATATATGTATGAGACAGATTTGGAATAGTAAAATTTTACTCTGGTTAAAAACATGTTGATTTTCTCAGCAACCAAACAAGCAAGGTTGTTAATACATGACACTTAGTGTGATTCAAAGTGAATAATCTCCTTAGATCATAGTAAAATTGTACTTTTATAGTAAAATTTTACTCTAAATCAGAATAAAGTTTACTATGATTTAAAGTAAAATTTTACTCTAAAATTTTATTCTTATTAAAAACTTGTTGATTTGCTTAACGATATAAAATTTTACTTTGAATCAAAGTAAAGTTTACTATGATTGAAAGTAAAATTTTACTCTGAAATTTTACTTTGGTTAAAAACATGTTGATTTGCTTAACGATATAAAATTTTACTTTGAATCATAGTAAACTTTACTCTGATTCAGAATCAGAGTAAAGTTTACTATGATTCAAAGTAAAATTTTACTCTGAAATATACTGTGATAATGACTTAGGCCCCGTTTGGTAGAGCTGTGGGAAAGTGATTATAACTTATAACCTAACAGCTTATAGCTTATAACTATGAACATAAACTGATTTTTGACTTACAAATTAAGCTTCTCCTCCCGCACTCAAAGAATAAGTTGATTTTTTACTTACAAAAAGTTATAAGCTGTATTGTTAAGCTGAACCAAACACATAAAAATAGCTTAAATTAAGCTAAAAGCTAAAATAAGTTGGAAATAAGCCCTACCAAACAGGGCCTTAATAGGAGAGTTAATAGATATGTGGGTAACATAGTAAAAGAAACAAGTTTTAAAATATTAGGGGGTTTTGAAAGTACCTATATAATTCTTGTCATTTTGAAAGACAAATTAGATAGCGAGGAGTCTATCACCAAATCCCCCTATAAAAAAATTTAAAAAAAAATTGTTGACTTTTTATAGCACCTTTTTTACATTTTTAACTAAAAATATTCCTACCATCTTTATTGGTATTTTGTTTCACAAAGTGAAAGCCCTTAATTTGGTCACATCATATTATACAAAAATGTTAGCTTGTTTGGTTCTAGTTTTTAAAAAGCGATTTTTAGAAAATTTTATTTTTTTATTTTTCATATTTTAATGTTTTTAATATTTTAAGTAATTTTTTTTAAAAATTTTTAGACACACCTAACATAAGCACACTTAAAAAGTATAATATCTGTGAAAAAAATCTTTAAAAAATATACTAAATACCAAAAAATATAAAAAGAATACAAAAATTTAGTATATTTTTGTATTTTTGTGTATTTATTAATTTTTTAAATTATTTTTTCACAAATATTTTACTATTTAGATACATTTAAGTAAAGTGTATCTAAAAAAATAAAAAAATTACTTAAAATTTAAAAAATATTCACAAAAAACAAAAAAATACGAAAAATAAAAAACTCAATTTAAAAAAAATTGAATTTAAAAAATTGAAACCAAACACACTCGTCTTTGTCTTTTTATTTTTATTTTTATTTGTATTGCATTACCAAAAAACAAAAAGGATCTACCGACTTTGAAAAGTTACTTTTAAGCATGTTTTTGGCTTTTGTTTTTTGGGGGTCTTTAGTGAATACCTTGTATCTTTTTAAAATTTTTCAGGCAAGAAGTCTCTAAAAAAATAAAAACAAAATAAGAGAACAATCGTATACTCTTCACTGGGCTCCAGATATTTGAGTTGGAGGACGTTTGGGCCCTGAAGTGAAAGTCTAGCATGGATTGTATATGTCTGGATATGGACCATGGAACATCAATTCAATCAAAATGGGGCAAGCCTATCTACAAAAATTTCACTAAAAAATAAATAAATTAATAATTAAGTATTACATTAAAAATATATGTTATACATAATTAAAAATAAAAAATATTAAAATAAAAATAAAATTGTTGTATAATATTTATTAATAATATCACATATGATAAAATAAAATTAAAAAAACAATTATTGAAAAGTGTAATCTAACAATGTGTAATGCATTAGATTTAATGGATTTTTTTTTTTTTGGTTAGTGAGAAGTCTACCATTTGTGAAATTGTTTAGTGAGAAGTCCTTTTATTATTTTTGAAGATATTATATTTTTAATTTTATCTCTTAATTTATTTGTTAATTTTTTTTAACTATTAGTTCAATTTTTTCTCTTATTAGTTCAAATTTTATTATCTATTCAACTTTTTCCCTTGAATTCTATTTATTTATTTTTTTATCTGTTCAAATATTTGTTATTGAAATACATCGAGCCACTATCTGTTCAAATTTTGAACAGATCTGTCTAACAATAACAATAAAAAACAAATTTTATTACCCACTATCTGTTCAGATTTGAGCCATCTCCTCCAAATCTTACCAGATCTTAGCTCAAAACCCTAGAGACAAATAATAAAAAAACACAAACCACAACAAGCAATAGACAAAAAGGGTGTTGGTGGATTTCAGACGCCAATACTTGGGACATTTGCAAAGCACGTTTAAGGTTCATTTTGAACAAGCACTTTGAATCTGCATTTGAATCTATAGCATATGAGTAGGCAAATCGTGGTTGCGATGTTGAATCTCACTAGGAATTCTGGTGCTGATAGCAATCAAAAAAGCACAATCGACGTTGAAATCAAATTCGCAATCAAAACAGCTATAGGAGAAACCTTTGGAAACCGTTCACAACATATATATATATATATAAAGAGAGATTCAGAGAGAGATGGAGATGAATGAAGAAGCCGATTTGGAACTTGAACTTGAAGACGAAGAAACGATCTAGACGAGGCGGTGCCAGCGGAGGAGGAGGAGAAGCCGAGTGTAGCTCAACTTTTCGCGCTCCTTTCGAAAGACGAATACGCCCTATAGTATTGGACTCCCATAGTTTTGAATATGATTCCACAAGTTTAATGTAAAATAGATAAATACAAAGAGTCCAAATCTGACAAATCTTTTGGAAAATCGATTTTGAATCAAATTGCCAAAAATGGGCTGCTTTGCCAGATACAGAGTCGCCATATAAATATTTTTTTGGGAAATTTAGGAAACCCATGACTCGTGCCAAAGGCCACGTGTTCGTCATCACTAATATTGTCTCCGCTCGGGAACTTGGGTACGAGAGGGAAAGGTCATAAATTGAGCACCCCCGCTTGCTCGATTAAAGATCGGCCTCTACTACTCATGATGTGAATCTTATTTACATTATATGCTCTTGTTTCAATTATTAGGTTAGTATTACTATGTGATGCGCATACAATTATAGACTAATTTTCACAAAAGTTAGAACGTTTTGATTTCATGTTTGTTTTGAAAAAGTGTTTTTGAATATGTACCACTTGAAAAAGTGATCTCATATAGATACATTAATCAAAATATCCCAATTTCAGGAAATAGCCTTCATCCATAGGCATTCAAACAGGTATATCAACTAGGCATTTAGCCTCATGGTAATATGTTTGATATGGCAGCAATCACACTCATGTACTATGCTAAAGCAAAAATGCTTACCTCAAATGTCCGAAGGCGAGTCAAAAGAAAGAAAATAGTTAAAGAAAAAGAATGCATGATCCTAAATAATGCAATATGACTAATGCAACACATACAACGAGCAATTAATAGGCTCGACTACTAGCATAGCATGTGAGTCAATCCAAGGCATGTGATAACGCATGTATTCAAGTAAGGAGTTTGAAATTGACATTCGAGTAATATGATGAGCTGAACTTTTATGCATGCAAAACGAATGGATGCAATTCATGGAAAATGATAAGGAAAACATGGTGCTATATACTATCCATCATAAGCAGATAAATAAAAGGGAGAAAGAATGGAGGTTGGAAGACATACATAAATTATTACATATTTGTTCTCATGCAGGAGGGTCTGAATATCCGAGTGTCCGAATTAACTACTTATTACAAATCCAAATGAATTAACAAGCTAAATTAACTAATTATTACAAATTCAAATTGATCTAAGTAATAATTACGACATATTACTATTGAAGCATTAAATCAAAGGCATGAGAAGCGAGGAGTCTCGCATGCATACGAATAAGAATATATTCCCGGAAACTCTTTGTTTAGTGTCTAGTTTCTGTTCTGTTTCGCAGTCAAAAAAATAATCTATTTTCATTCCAGCCTCTTTTCTGTTTTGCCATGAGAATGGCTACTGATTTTTGATACTGCCTTGCTGTCACAGAAAAGAAACAGAGCACAAATAGAGTGTTTCTAGGGGATGTTTATCCTCTCTGCTCCACCCTATCATGAAACAAATCAAGGGAGGAGTAGAATCGATCCACAAATCATCAATAGTCGCAAGGTTATTGCGTGATAATCCATGGCTCGATGGGACAAAGGCCCAATGAATGAAAAGAAAAGACCAACAAGACCTCATTCTCATCATGGAGTTACCTCGAGGGAAGTGGTAAACATTGACTCTTGAACCATTATCATCACTAAGAGTATGTAATGATTCAAGACTCAATGGGTTCAATTAATGTCTGATTGAACCCAACTTGATTTTATTAAAATGAAGTTGATTGTGAGAAGTTGAGCCTTAATCTTGAGGGTATGTATGGTTTGAACTCATTAAATTATATATGAAATGAAGATCTATGTGAATTTGAAAGAAGAAGTTTTGAAAAGTTTGAAAAAGAACTAAAACAAGGATTTTGATCTTTCTTGCTTGAAGATTCATTGTATTTTTGATGTTTTGATTTAGAAAACAATCATAGTCTCATGTTTTCTATTAGTTTTACATGTTTTTGAGTGATTGAGTTGAAAACTAGCTTGAAAAATGGAAGAGCAAGTGTTAAAACTAACAGATATTTTCGGTAGCAGAATTTTGCCCAGAGCCGCATGTGCGGTGGGGCTTTCCTCACGTGCGGAAGTCTATTTCCAATAGTATTTTTTATTCTAAAATAATTGCAAAGCAATATTTTTTATTCTGAAATAATTGCACTTGCCTCTGCATATGTTCTGATTTTCCCGCACGTGCGAAGCTCCCCTGTTTCAACCTAACTTTGAATAAACATATCTCTCTCATCCAGACTCCGTTTTAAGTGATTCTTGAGCCTAAATTCAAGCCCCAAAAGTAAGTTTCCAATGGTGATGGTCTTATATCCAAATTCTGAGTACACAAATAGATATGCTCAAATTAGTGAAGGTTGTTCACTTTCTTTCTAACTGTTTTATGCTATTTCTTCTCCTAACCTAGTTTCATTCCATTTCTTCCTATTTTCCTTGATATGAATTATGACCCATTAAGAACTAATACGTTTAGAACTCACATAAATAATTGGTTAAAGAGCAAAGTAAAGGATCGGTTTATTTGATTAAGAAAAGATTAAGAGAAGTAAATTTGATCAAGAGAGTAATTCTATGTTTCGATATGTTGTGCTTTGTGCATTGTGATTGCAGGTCAAGATTAGAGGACCGGTCAACCATTTCCAGAAAACCACTGTGAGTAATATTTGTGTAACGATATGTTATGCTTATATGTTATGTTTACATACTTTGACATGTTTTATACAACTTATGTTTTATTGGAGATGATTGAACGTTGGATCACAATGGCATATGAAATGGGCCCGAGGCCGTTCTATTATTATGATTGGGCTCGAGGCCATTCTGTTACCATGTGATTGGGCCCGAGGCCGTTCTGTTACCATGTGATTGGGACTGAGGTCGTTCTGTTACCATGTGATTGGCTTGAGGCCGTTCTGTCATATGTGGGCCTGAGGCCGTTTTGTTAATACATGATTAGACCTCAAGCCGTTCTGTTACATGTGGGTTGAGGCCGTTCCGTAATAAGTGGGCCTGAGGCCGTTCTGAAAATGTGATTATGAATAATGTAATACTTAACGTGACTATGATGAATGCTCTTATTTAATTCAAACCTCTTTATTGGATTCTCTTTACTTTACTATTATTCACTGAGCTTCGCTCACTCTGTATTTATGTATATTTACGTATGTGATCAGCTCGGAGGTCAGCTCTAAGTCAGCTTCAAAAAACTTTTGTGGGATCTTTTTTGCTAAGCCTCCAAAATTGGAGCCTTTTGTCCTTCTTAAAGAGTTCCTTTGATGCCATATTTTAGTTAAGTCTTTGATGGCTTTTGTTAAACACTTGGTTAATATGTAAATTTTGGGTTGTGAACTTTATATATATATATATCGATATGACTTGGACCTACATGCAGAAGAGCTATGAATGTGAACTCTTTATATGGCATGATTAATCTTGGCATATAAGCACTGCTCAATGGACGTTCTGTTATTTATTTTGCTTCCGCTTTAGGCCGCAATATGATTTAAATATTTCAAGCTTTTGTTTTGAGGCCTAAATGCAGGCCGGTCATGGCCTAAACTTTTAAGGACAAGTTTGGGTCGTAACAGCCTAAGTAGCGTAAGATGTAAATTTAAAATTAGTATGTTATGAGTCTATATAATAAGCTTTATCCACCTATTTCAATTGTGAGTAATTCGTTTTAGATATGTAAAAGAATTTTTACATTTCTCATATTTGATAGGTTAAATTACACTGACCTTGATTGCAGCTTGGAAAAAAATAAAAATTAATTTTACAATTTTGATATACTTGCGTTCGAGTTTATTAAAATTTTAATTCATATAGCATGTAACATTATTTTTATTAATAACTTGTTAGTTATATATATGAAAAAATGGTAATACTATCACTTTTACACTAAAATATATATGTATACTATTATCCTAAGTGAAGGATGGATTTTGTATCCAAGCCTTTACTAACTTCTTCTTATGGCACGTGTCTCTCATTTGTCTATTTTAAACAAAACAAAAATAAATAAATAAATTAAAAAAAATAAAAATTAGTTAGATGGGAGGTATATGACTCAAGCCTATGACCTTGATCTAATTTAGAAGGCTCTTATCATCTAAGTATTATACAATATATAATAATTTTTTGAATAATGCTATATGTACCAATTAATGTACTAACTAGTATATAACAGATGATGTAACATAATTTTAGAGGTTTTGGGTATTTGTAATTTGTATAATAGGTAGGGTCAGTAATAATAACATAACACTAGTTGGTACACTAGTGTGTACATTAATTAGTGCATGTGGCGCCACCGTAATTTTTTTATTTGTACTTATTTGAATTACACAGGCATTGCATGTGCGAACCGTTAGTTTTTCCTTATGTCTTAATACCACTATTTTTATGTTGGTTTTGGTTTCTTTAATTTTATTAAAAAAATATCGGTGTAATTATGACAACCAAAAAAAAAAAAAAAGAAGAAGAAGAAAAAATTACACTCATCTCCCTAAAAATCTGAGAAAAATATAATTAGTCTCACAATTTTTTGTATAATTACACTAGTTTCCCTTGAATTTTTAATTCACATAATTATGTTAATTTATTTTCATCAATAATTCGTTAGTCAAATAAAAATAACATTATCATCTCTTTTATATTAAAATATATATTTATCTTTATTTATTTAAGTGTCTACCTATAATCTGTATTAGTTTTGATCATTTTACTGTTACTATTAAAAGAAAAAGTGGTATAATTATATTAAAAATATGAGACTAGTTATATTTTTCTCAAATTTAAAGAGAAGTGTGTGTAATTTAACAAAAAAAAATATTAAGTTATTATATTTTCTTCAGTTACATCCTGTAATTTAGTTTCCTCAATTTCACCTCAATAACATGGCTCATCTTCATATGAAGTAGTTTCAGACTCGTCTCTCTCTCTCTGCCATCTTCATTTTTAATCTTCTTGAACTCTACATCATTAAGATTAGGTGAGTAAAATTAGAGAATAAAGACGTGATTGAGACCCCCACTTCCCCTTACTCCCACGTAAGGATTAGTGATTAAAAAAGAAAGAAAAAAAAAATCTGACCAATCACAGGTCTCTGGGGGTCCTGGGGTCGCCCAGGGGAGTCTGGATCATTTTTCTTAGAGAATAAATACATTTTTTAAAAAAAATATCCCTGTAATCTTTTAAAAGGACTTTTCATCTGCATCACGTGCCGTCTAGATTCAGTCACGTGTTCGAAGGGCAGAATTTCTGATTTGACAAAAAAGAGTTATTGGAGATGAGGTTGCCATTGAAGACACCTGCTTGGCCATAGCTTGCCCATTCTTGTCCACCTCACTCTTAGCACCATTGGATTGGGTCCACCCCCAGATTTCCATTCTCTGGTTTCTCTACCTTCTCTTTTCTATTCCTCACCATCAACCTCAAAACCCCCTCTCAAAATATCTCTAACATTCTCAATACCAATCCAAAAACCCCCCAATAAACTCAAGAACAAACAGTACACCATTTGATTCCATTCACAACCCAAATCCATGGCAACCCCTTTTTTGCTCCAATCAAACATCAAATTGAACGCATACCCTCTTTCCCATCCATACCCAATTCCAATTCGATCCCCCATTAAACCCATCAAAAAATCACCAAACTTCACCAAAAACTACTTCAAATTCAACAGAACATCCTCTAAACTCAGTGTGAAATGCTTTTTCATGAGCAACAACTCGATGAAAAAAAGTGTGGAATTGGTTAACGAAGAAAGAGCTTCGAACCCATTCGAAGTTATTGCCAAATCCATATTGGAAGCCCTGAAAGCTCTCCAAAAGCCCACAATCGCAGCTGTTTTGGTGGGGCTTTTGTTGATGTATGATCCCAATTCGGCATTGGCTGCCTCTGGTGGGAGGATGCGAGGCAAGTCCTTTTCGTCGCGTTCTTCTTCGTCTTCTTCTTCGTCGAGGGGCTATTCGTCGAGGTCGGCTAGCCCAGGGTTTTCATACTCTGTGCCTTATTATGCACCTTCACCATTTGGTGGTGGTGGGTACTATGTTGGGCCAGCAGTTGGTGTTGGTGTGGGTGCTGGGTCGAGTTTCTTTCTCATTTTGATGGGTTTTGCCGCCTTTATGTTGGTTTCCGGGTTCTTATCTGATCGGTCTGAGGGTGGTGTTCTCACTGCTACTGAGAAAACTAGTGTTCTTAAGCTGCAGGTATACCCTACATGAGTTTAACTGATTGGTTTTAATTAGTTTCTAGTTAATGGATCAACAATTGATGATTGAATTTACTTGACTTAGTAGTAATGAAATTGGGTTTTATTGCATTTGCTAAAGTTGCCAGTATTTATCTTGTGGATATAAGGCTAATACACAATTTCAAAACTCAAAAATGGTCCTTTGTTTTTCATGGGTATCACCACGCGGTTTAATCCCGATCGCCCCATCTAGAATAGGAGGCAACTTGTTACAACTTGGATTTGGAGGTAACAACTTGTTCAATTGGAAACTCATTTTGGAATGTCAGGAATCAGGATGCAACTTCCAAAGAAGTTCATGGGCAAATCATTGGGAAATGTTTCTAGAACATTTTGGCAACTACTAACACAAAAATATAAAAATGGAAACTTTTAGTCACCCTCAAAACTTTTTGAAAATACTTGGGAGACATGGGGAACTTTGAGAAAATGCCTTAATTTTTTTATTTTGGTCAATAAATTATTTCTTAAGTTTACACTTCAGATGTAATACAACTTTTCATATTGTTCCATATTAATTTTAGCAAAGTTTTTTTTTTTAATTTTATTTTCAAACTATAATTTTAGCAAAGTTCGTACAAGTAAGTTTTGCTTATAAACTTCTATATGATTTCATGTCACATTCTACGTATTGGTTCCTATGGTGTTTTTGAACTAGGTTTGCCGCTTCTATTCCTCTTACTATTTATACCTTCCACTTCACTTTCTCACAACTATGGTCTAGTAGCCATTTTCGGATTAGTGGATGTAAGTTGTAATATTGAGTCCATAACTATTACCCAAGTTGGCTTATTGTTGGGTTCTTCCTTCAAGGCCAAGTGAACATGGGATCTAGTTGTTGAGAAGTTTTAGGAGGTGAGCGGCAGGATGGAAATGACGAAAACTTAATGAAAAGGGAGTTAATTAAGCACATCTTTTTACACCTTCTAACATTTTTCATGCTATTCTCCATTGGAAAAGTGCGTGGAGAAGCTTTGGTGAGTTCTGGGTCTCTCTCTCTCTCTCTCTCTCTCTCTCTCTCTCTCTCTCTCTCGTATCATTTCGTAGAAGGGGATGTCTTCTCTTCCTGATTAGTGGGATTAAAATCTAGGAATTTTAGTAAGTGTAGCTGAGCCTCATTAAGTAAGTTGTGGAAATAGATAATAATATATGGAAGATAGTTGTGGAAGAGAAATATGGAAGGGGGAAGGGGGTGATTTGTGAATCCAGTGAGAGCTTCTTCTCATAGTGTGGGTCTGTGAAACTATTGGGCTGGAGGAATTTTCTGAACATATTATTTTGAAATGGCTATCAAAAGCTGGTGAGATATTGGGATGAAGGATGTCCTTGTTCTTGAACATCAAAAATCATTTCTGCTGGGGATCAACTCCAAAAAAATAGTAATAATAATAATAAAAATAATAAGAAAACAAAAAACGAAAACTAAATAACTGACAATAAAGTCCAAAACAGTATTGTAGCTGTATTAATTTTTAAAGTTTTTTATGAATAAAGTATTAATTCATTTCTAGTTCCTTTGCTCACCAATAATCGCTAGGTCTTGACCAAAAACCCCATTGCGGGGCTCTTTATGGCTATGGCTTTAGGTTTTTTGGATAAAAATTGGATAATGGTTGATGAGAAGTTTTCCTAGCATGTTAATTTTGAGATGGGACAATGCTTGAAAGTTATGGATGTAGCATAGGGATGTAAATTGTAAATTTCTAATATTGTCAATGACACAAAACTTACATAATTGGCATAGTAACATATGAGTTCTCATTGACTTCTATTTTTTTGACTGACTAAAATCTTCAAAAAAAAAAAAATTGGATAAATAAATGATAGTACTTATTGTCACCATCATAGTAAGATATGATGTTCAATTATGATTTATTTTGTTTTATTTTTATTTTTTTAAGCCTCAGCCTAGCCGTTTCTTGAAGACTCTCTTACAATTGTCTTTTCTTAGGTTGGCTTGTTGGGGATGGGGCGGTCACTTCAAAGGGATCTTAATCGGATTGCTGAAACTGCTGATACCTCCACTTCAGAGGGTCTGAGCTATGTATTGACAGGTAAAACTTGTTATGAAGTGCTTCTGCGTTTCAATTATTGAAATGTGTTTTCAGTTTTAAGTTGTTTAACTGGTGGATTTGATTTATGCTAAGCACACGAGGCATGTGATTCTCAACTAAATTTAGTGGAGATATAGGTACTACAAGCAAAGTTGCATGTTGGAGCCATGTTTTGTCCATTACATATATTCTGCTTAAATTTTTTCATACATACATCATACATGAACATGATTGTTTGCATGTACTTCAGATTCTTGGATATGTTTTGACAAGTACTTTAGATTCTTGGATATGATTTGGTAAGACTCTTATACAAATGTTTGCCACAAGATACTTGTCTTTTTCTTTGGATAAGTAAGATTTTTTTTCTACTGATGATTGTGATTGGCCCCATTTCTTTGATAGGTTTTTATTTAGGAATTTGGCTTTGGCTCTTATATTAGTTACTTCAGTTTAAATTATTATCTTCAGCGTGTCAAGCTACTTATATCCACTTCATTAGTTCTATTACCCCAACAATGCAGCTCTTATTAGTTGCCTTTTGCTGCAGAGACAACACTTGCTTTGCTTCGACATCCTGATTATTGCATCTCTGGTTATTCATCTGTAAGTTAAATGTCATCTCCGCAAGTATTTTGCATCTCTAAAATGCTATGTTTCAATAGCTGGGTTCCAGATTCAAACATTTGTAGTCAAAATTGTTGCTCTTCATATCCTTTCTTTTACCTTGAAATTTGCACTTTTATGTTCAATATGTTGGAAGAGCACATGCAGCCTATATATTTGGACTGTTACAGTTGATATATATATCATATGCTTATGTCTCCTGTTGGTTGCTTATAGTTATTGGTTGATGCTGAGGTGCTTATTTGTTGGTTGCAATAAATTGTGTATGGTATTGTTCTTGTATATTGCCTTTAACAATATATCAGTAAGGCTGTGTTTGGATATATGATTTGGGTTTGCTATTTGTGGAGGGAAAGGAAAAGGTGAGTGAAATGTGCATGAACTATAAGCTAAATTTTTCTCCATTTCCCTTGCCTTTTCCTTTCATTTCGCCTGAGTGTGCATTCTATGAATCGAAGTCCCACATCGCTAGACAAAGGGGATGTGCAGTGTATAAGCGTGAGGGCACTCTCACTTGACGACCTATCTTTTGGGGTTGAGTTATACTCAAGATTGTGTCGCATGGTATCAGAGTTTGAATTATTTGTTGACGATATTTTTGTAAGGGCACATTTTAATTATGATTTTGCATTTGACAAGCCTTTAATTATGTTTCGGTAGTATTGAACACGTGCATTTTGCACTTGTCACATATGGTGCAGGTGGATGTAAAGCGAAGCATAGAAGAAGGTGAGAAACGATTCAATAAACTTTCGATTGAGGAGCGTGGAAAATTCGATGAAGAGACACTAGTCAATGTGAACAACATAAAAAAGAAAAGCACAACAAACCAAAGAGCTAGTGGATTTAGCAATGAGTACATAGTGGTAAAGACAACTTAGAAATTTGTTCTTTGAGTATGCTTTTGACTTCTTTCATTTCTAGTTGGACAGTGAGATTAGACCTTGATAAAAGCATCTCAACGCCTTTCATTTTTGGTTAGTGGTTTGTGCTTAGTGCCTTTGGCTTATGTTTGCATTGTTCTTCTACTTATTATTATTTAAAATTGGTATTTCGGTTTGCTTCGCTTGAATGCAATTGTTAAGGGATGCTTTTTAGGTTTTGTAAATTTGTTGTCCATTTTTCCAACCTAAATAATTGGGACAAAGTTTTCTGCCATAGGAGGTCCTTACAAAATTGAAGGGGGTCTTGTTAAGAGGCTTATAATGATTGTACATTAAAATGTACAATCTTTTTAAGCCTCTTAACATGCGTCCTAATGTCACACGTTAAAAAAAATCCAAATTAAAACCTGTGGCTATGTACTTAGTGAGGTAGCCTACATTAGCTTATGGTTTGTATGGTCTTGTGGAGGCTTTGTTCTATATGTATATAACTATTGAATATTAGCATGTATATTTTTCCAATAGAGTTTGCTATATTATGATTTAACTAATTTTGTGATTTGAAAAGTGAAAATTTTCTTCTACTCCCAAAGCTCATTTTTCGGCCCAAATTATCATTCCTTCTGAATAGTTTTAATTTCAGATAACAATCTTGGTGGCTGCTGAAGGAGTACATAAATTGCCCGCCATCAATGGCAGTGCAGACTTGAAGGAAGCCTTGCAAAAGCTTGCTTCTATCCCTGCAAGCAGAACACTAGTAAGAATATTAGTAATGTTTGGTTGTGTTTCATTTTCTTCATTTTCGTTTTTCATGTTTTTAAAAACAAAAACAATGAACAGCCCATCATTTTCATTTTTTGCGCAAAAATAATTTTAAAATAAAATTTGATGGTCTTTCCTAAAAAGGGGTTGTTTAAACAAGTTTTATGTGTATTCTGAAAAATGAAAACAGAAAACGAAAATACAACTGTGCTTCTTCTTCCTCGTTTAATTCGGATTGATTTACGTGCAGGCTGTGGAGGTGTTGTGGACTCCTCAGAACGAAAATGACACATTGTCAGAGCGCGAATTGCTTGAGGATTACCCACTCTTGCGGCCTCTATAAATAACATATTTTGCTACCTTATATTTTTACAGTCAGAGATATGAACTCAACTGTTTGTTAGGATCCTGAGTACAGTTAGTAAAGAGAATTTGTTTATGGTACAGAAAAGTTCACTTGTGTAAGATTAACTGCATATAATGTTGTACTTAATTTGTATACTTACAAATAGAGAGTATTCGCTATGAAGCAAAAGCTCTCTTTCACTACTAGCTCTGTAAATTTTGCCCATTTTATATCAAGTAAATCTGAGTGCATAAAATGAGACAGAGATGTGAGTGGGAACGCTCTGTATCTCACATATGTGTCTCATTTTGTGAAAATCTTATGTGTCTATAGCATTGTCATTTTATATTAGGAATTCAAACCCCTAAGCTTTTCCATTAAGAGCTTGCTCTGCATTTATGCAAATTAATGATTTGATTAGTTCATTTGGCTCTAGTCTTAAATGACTCTGAGAATGGCCTATGATTTATTCTATATTTTTTGGGAAATGATATGATTAGTTTATTTCCTTTAATTTTCTTCTTTGTGATTGGATTGTCTTGAGTTGACTAGTCTTACGGACATAAGACCTGTTGTGAGGTTCATTTTAATGATTCGAACAGTTTATTTTTTAGATTTTTATGTGTAGAACATTTGTGAAATAATTAGATTGAGTTCAGTTTGATTCTTCTTTGAACGATTCTTTGATGAGTTGGCTGCGTGACAACTTTTGAAATAAAAATATACTAACTGTTTCAACAATGGAAGATTCACTTTTTTTTTTTTTTTTTGGATATATTGGAAATAAAGCAAAAAACGTGGGACTAAGCCCTCTCCTTAACTATCCCAAGCATGTCAGCCACTAACAACTCTTTAATCTCAGTTGGGGGATCATTAACAACTAATATGTCTTCTGGTTGGGCAACTCTCAATTTTGCTAGAGCATTCGCTAGAGCATTCGTGCATAGGTTTCCTTCATGATAAAAATGTTGAGCAGTTCATTGGCAGTTATTGAATGTGATCCCCGCATCTTCCGCTAGCCCTGTGTAAGGATGTTTCTCTCCAAGGCCTTCTACAAGCAGCTTGACTACTTCTTGAGCATCCGTTTCCACTAGGGATGTAAGAAAAACCGACTAAACCAATTGAACCGGACCAAACCGGCCATATTTGGTTTGCTTTTTAAAAAGAATCGGTCTGTGCAGTTTTTAAATTTGAATTTTTTCGGTTCGATATCGGTTTAAGCACATTGTGCATCGATCTAAACCGAAATCGACCGCTTCAACATATATTGTATATAATATATATAATCTAATAATATAATAATATTAATAAGTATAATAAATTATTAACATTAGTTAATTAATTTTATCATCTTTATAATCTAAATTTGTAAACTCTTATTATATAATAACAACTCTAACTCATTATTCTTGAAACCTTAGTATTTTCAAACTTTTTTATTTTTGATAATTTAGGAATTGAAAAGTATGTATTAAATGGATGGATTGGATATGCTTAAAATAGTAGACAAATAACTAATTTAATATTTTTATATAAATTAATGATTATATTTAAAAGTGGCTCAAGTTTGAAAAATCCTATACCGATTAAACCGTACTAAACTGAACCGTTTCAATCGGTTCAGTTTGATGCGGTTTGATAGGAGAAGCAGTCTGTATCGGTGTTCAAAATAATAAAACTGACATTATCGGTTCGGTGTAATTTTTTACCCAAATACCGACCGAACCGATCCGATTACATCCCTAGTTTCCACAATCACTTTGTTGAAGTCTTTTTAGAGAATGATTGTTAGACCTTTATATACACCGCCCATAGTTCGGCTTCAAGACTGGTGCAGCTTTCCATCCTCCCATAATAGCCACAAATCCAAGCTCCCCTCTCATTCTGAATGAGACCGCCAAACCCATTTGGTCCCCTGCTCTATTTGCTTCCATCCGTGTTCAGTTTAAGGGTACCTGCAGGAGGGAAAATCCATTTAATTAGTCTAAATGGATGTCTGGGATTAATAATAGATATGCTAAAAGCAAGATCAATTTCAATGGAATAATCAAGAATAAATTTCAAACTCTCAAATTGATTGGACAATTTATTTTCAAAAACTTTCAAGTTCCTTTTTTTTAGATTTTCCATAATCTGACCAAGAAGATAGTACTCCATGAAGACTTGGCCCCAAATTTATCATTTGTTTTAGAGTTAGAGATCAGCCAGTGCATCCAATTCTCATTATTAGCCATCTGCAGATACCACTGTTGGTTTCGAATAGCAGTCCAAACTTCCTTAGTTTGAAGCATGGTCTAAAAAGATGGTTGAGATCTTCAGATTCACTACAAAATGGGCAACAAGAATTATCTGAAAGGCCTCTTTTCATTCTCATGTTGTTAGTAAGAAGTTTTCCGTGTAAGATAGTCCACAGAAAACCTTTCAGCAATGAAACTTTCTTTTTTCACAGCCATTGCCAATCCATCTCTTTTCCATCATATTCCGAAGCCCCCTCATAAGCACTAGAAGTGGAAAATTAAGTATCAGGAGCCTCTTTCCAAACCAACTGATCCAGGTTAGGATTATATTTAGGGGGTTTCTCTTTAAAAATAGAGGCAGCCACAGTTGGGGGGAGAGTTTGATTAATAATGTTTACATCCCAATCACCATTCTTATCAATGATATCCCTAACCTTACATATAGTAGTATTGGCTAGTGTGAGAGAATTTGAGGTCATGACTTCCTCAATAGGTTTCTTCCCACACCACCAATCTTTCCAAATGTTAACACTAGTACCATCACCAATGGATCATTTTGCACATTTTCTTAGGATGCTTCTGGATTTTAGTATATCGCTCCACACATGAGAGGCTCTACTATTCTTCTTCCAATTCAGGAAGTGGTTACCTTTCAAGTACTTGGCTTTCAGCACCTCTATCCACATCCCTCCCTCATTGTTAATGAGTAAGTAAGGCTAGATTATGGTCTCTAGCCTTCTTAATGCCAAGGCCACCATGAATTTTCTTTTTCTCTAGGGTATCACCCCAAAGAAAATTTCTATTAATCTTGTCAATATCATTGCACACTCTTATAGATAGCTCCATAGTTTGCATAGTGTAAGTAGATAAAGCAGCAGTAACATATTGGACAAGTGTAGCTCTTCCTGCCATAGATAAGACACTCATTTTCTAACCTGCCAACTTGTTTTGTAATTTTTCAGTTAAAATGTCCCCAACTCACCCTTTCATTCAAAAGTGGAACACCCAAGTATTTACCCAGGTCAGATGTTAAAGGAATGCCACGTCTTGCACTAAGGTCTTTGGCCTTCCTTGGATCAAGGTTAGGGAACACAAAAAGTTTTGATTTCTGAAGGTTAATCTTGAGCCCAAATATGAAACTGAACTCATTCATAACTTCAGTAATAGTAGTACAATTTTTAGTGTCCGCATTAGCAAAAAATATTAAATCATCAGGAAAAAAGAGGTGAGTGATACAAGGTCCTTCTCTAGTAATAGAGATGCCTTTCCACTTCTTATCCTCCGCTTTAAGGCTTATTGTATTAGACAACTGTTCCATGCACAAAACAAAAAGGTATGGAGATAAGGGGTCACCCTGCCTTAGGCCTTTCAAGGGCTTAAACTGCTCAAGTGCTTCGCCATTCCATAAAATAGATGTTTACATTGAGGTCACACAACACATAATTAACTCCACCAAATTCTCATTAAAGTTAAATTCAACAAGAGTTTCTTTCACGAAATGCCAGGAGATATTGTCGTAGGCTTTCTCAAGATCAATTTTCAAAATCATATTACCCATCTCACCTTTTCGTAATCTCATAGAATGGATGGCTTCTTGAGTAATAATGATGTTATCACTGCTATTTCTACCAGAGGCAAAACTGCTCTGGTTAGGTCGCACAAGTTTATCAAGAAGCCATCTAATTCAATCCACCACAATTTTAATAATGATTTGTGTAGGTAACATTACAAAGGCTAATAGGTCTAAATTGTTTGACCCTCTTAGGATTCTCCACTTTCGGAATAAGAGCAATAAGGGTCCTGTTTATCTCCTTAGGGATAGAATTAGTGCTAAAGCAATTTTCTTATGAAGGAAAAAACAGTAGGGCCAACAATATCCCAATACTTACGAAAAAAAATAGTTTGGAACTCATCCCTCCCAGGGGCTTTGAAAGCTTTAATATTTTTCACAGCTTTCTTTACCTCCTCATCAGAAATAGCTTTGGACAACTCAATATTATCATTACTAGATTTCTATTATTTTATGATATGATATGATAAAAATAATATGATGTGATAAAAGTTGTATAGAAAGAGATACCGGTATATCAAGTCTATTTTTGATGATCTAAGACCACATTTGGAGTCTAAAGTTTTATCTTATTGAAGGGAATTTTATTTTAAGATCCCTCATATTAGGATTTTATAAAATAAAGGATAACAAATATTGTAGTAGCAGGTCCTTGAGAAACACGGAAGTAGTTTTCGAACGTCAATAACTTTTTGAAAATTTTTAAAACTAAATTAAATAACTTTTGAGTTAAATATCTATTTTCAATAAAATTTATATTTTTAGAATGCTCTCATCGAGATCTATCAAATAATATCCATGATGAATATGAAATTTTAGGAAAAAAATTGAGAAATTTTCACTGAGTTAGCTATTTTTAGTCAATGAATTTGTGAAATTTCTCTGAGAGAAAATAAGCAATTCAAAAAAATTTCCAAGAGAAAATAAGTAATTTTGAAATTTATCTAATAGATAATAAGCAATTTTGAAAACTCTCTACGAGAAAATAAATAATTTTAAAATTTTTCTGAGTAATTTTAAACGAAAGACAAAAAATGAACGACAAAAAAAAAAAAAAAAAAAAAAACCAGCAAAAAGGATTTAAATAATTCTTTTCATAATCCTTAAGCTTCTACGGTGAGAGAGATTGACGCTTAGTTTTCTCTTTGTTGAAATCCACTATTTTTAAAAGTTTAAAAAGGTGAGGCATTGGATGCCAGTTTTCTTAATTTGATCAATAATAATTAATTGGGTAAATTACATTTACCTCTCCTAAGGTTTCTGATAAATACAGGGACCTCTCTTGTGAATTGAATAATTACAATAACCTCCCTTACTTTACCTGACAATGTCAAGATTCTCCCAAACTGTGACTGTCGTTAGAAGATCTAACAGGAAGTGCTGATGTCACTTATTATAAATTATGAAATGTCAAAAATACCCTCAGTGCCTTCTAATTCATCCAACTTCTACAACCTCACTGCTTGCTAATTCACCTTCTACTCTTGTCATCACCAATACCAACCCATTTACCATTACAACACCTCCTACAAAATCAGAAATATACGTAAAGGTATATATATGTAAGATATTTATGTATACATATATATATACATATGTTTGTGTGTGATATATATATATTGATTCAATTCTCTATTTTTTTTTATTCAATCAAACATATATATATATATATATATATGTGAGAGATATATATTGATTCAATTCTCTGTTTTTTTATTTATTTATTCAATCAAACATATATATATATCTATATAATAAAGCAGGATGATTTTTGAATTTATCCTAAGCAGGATGGTTTTTGAATTTATCCTACACACATTTGTCCTACTAGGACATTTAGACAACTTAGATCTATTCAAATTATAAAATAACGGCTGAGATATATTTTTCAAAAAATATCCTACATGTACATTTTCTATTTTCTCGTTTCTCTCTCTTACTTTTTCCTTTTCTCACCCATCCTTCCATGATCCCACCTTCCTCCCTCTTTTCTTTTTATTTTTTATTTTTATTTTCACTCATTTTTATTTTTCTCTCTATTTATTTATTTTTTATTTTTTATTTTCTACTTTTTGTATACTTATTTTTATTCATATTATATGGAAAAGTCTGCAATTCCAGAATTAGGAGCCAGATTTTACTGTGTGTAGTGGAGATTAAATTAATAAATTTCATAGTCCACAAATTAAATGAATTTGAACAATTAATTATTATTTTTAAATATATTAAATAGCTGATAGAATTCATAAATTTAAACTTTATATGAATCTTCAACATCTATATAATAAAGCAGGATGGTTTTTGAATTTGTCTTACACACATTTGTCCTACTAGGACATTTTGACGGCTTAGATGTATTTAAATTATAAAATAACGGCTGAGATATATTTTGTAAAAAATATCCTACATGTACATTTTTATTTTCCCGCTTCTCTCTCTTACTTTTTCCTTTTCTCACCCATGATTTCATGATTCCACCTTATGTATTTTACACATATTTCCATACATTGTATGTATACCCGTAATACACTAGGACATTATGGGCATACATACAATTTTCATATAATTATATAAGCAAAAGAAATATTGTATGTATGCCCGTGGGAATTGTATGTATGCCAGACACATTTATCTATCTAGTTATATATAATATAAGCAAAAGCGAGTTTTCGTGCGGAGTTTTGTGAGAACTCCAAAATTTTATAATAAATTTGTGCTTTTTTCAAATTAAAAAAAAATTTAAATAGTGTTGAGATTACAATTATATTCTAATCCTAATATTATTTACACCGTGCTTTCAGGCACGGACATACGCTAGTATATATATATATTACATAAATGTAAGATGCAACTGACCAAACCCTCCACACAAATCTGTTAAACAACTCACCCCCGAGCCTCAAACCCACTAGATCTATTAAACTCACCACCGATGTCTCAATCCTCATGGAGTTCTTGATCACTGTAGTTGTAGTTATAGTGTTGTTGATCTTGATTCCGATGTTGCTTGTTAGAGGTTAAGAACAAAAAAAGTGGAGATGGAGGTTGGAACAAAAGGTTTGTGGGCAGAGGAAGAGATGGAGGGAGGCGGTGGTGTATATGGAGGGTTTGAGGGCAAAAAAAGAGATGGAAGGAAGAGTGAGACATTGGGACAGTGAGCAGTGGAAGTTGAGCCAGAAGATGGAGAGAGAAACAAAAAAGAAAAAAAAAAAAAATTCACCTTATTCTCCTACTATCTTACTCTTTCTTCTATTTCCTCTCTTTTCCCATGGATGACCATTTCTTTTCCTCCCTCTTTCATGCTCTCCAATCAAAACTCATCTGCTCCCCCTGTTTTAGTTTTGCCTTCTCTCGTCTGTTGCCCACTCTTCTCCTTTCTAATTTAAACCCAAATCACACCAAAAAATAAACCCAAATTCCAATTAAAAAATAATTACAAATCTATATCACTATCCAAATCTTCCAAAGACTTGACTAAACCTCAAACAAAGATTCAATACAAAAAAAGTGGCCTGAACTTGATTGTTAGTGGGTAGCTGAGGAACGAGAAGATCATGCCCTTTCTCTCCTCCTCTTTCTCCTACTCCTCCTCATTTTCTTCTTCTTCTTCTGCTTCTTTTTTTTATTTTTTATTTTTTATTTTTTATTTTTAATCCATATTGCAACCAATTGTCCCAAACCTAGATTGTGACCCAGCATTGTTTCCATCACTGCCCACCACTGCTCTCAAAACCATATATCTAGGATTAGGGTTTTGAAAGAAGAAGAAGAAGAGGAGGGAGAGAGGAAAAGCAGGTGGCAAACGATAGAGAAGAGGGAGTGGAGGAAGAAGAAAGAGAAGGAGAAAATGTGGAGGTTGCGGACAGAAAACGACAGATGACAGAAAGGATGAGAGAAAGAAGATACCCCAATGGCGCCGGCGAGGAGGAGCTTCTCTCTCTTGTTTTAATTTGACGAGAGAGAACAAAAACAAAAAACAAATTTAAAAAAAAAAAAGAAGTCGAATATGGTGGAGAGATGGTTAA
Source organism: Camellia granthamiana (assembly GCA_036172215.1). Lineage (NCBI taxonomy): Eukaryota > Viridiplantae > Streptophyta > Magnoliopsida > Ericales > Theaceae > Camellia > Camellia granthamiana. Next base: position 109,374,327 of record CM069904.1, on the reverse strand, counting down.
TAATCAAAGGGTATTTTTTTATCTTTTTGCACTTAAATAAAAGGGTAATATGGTCATTTTATATAGGAAAGTAACGTTGTTTGTGCAAAATTGACAGTGTGGGAAAATCTTGACATTGTCAGGTAAAGTAGGGGAGGTTTATGTAATTATTAAATTCACAGGAAAGATTTCTGTATTTATCAGAAACCTCAAGGGAGGTAAGTGTAATTTATCCTAATTAATTTAAACAAAAAATTGGCTTAATAAAAATAAATCATGAAATAAATTTCCCAAAATATATCTTTACACTATTTTTATTAATTAGATGGATTATAATTTAATAAAAACAAAGTTGATGTGACGATTCGAAGGCATTATTTGACATAAATAAATAAATATACTTATTTAAATAAATACATTTATTTCAATTATATTACATTTTTACTTTTCTATATAATTTTTATAAAAAATTTAAAAAATATATTTATTTAAATTATTCCAAACAACCCTTAAATCACAATAAATTTTCCAAAAATGTCTTGAGTTTGAGTGCAAATCACCATCACTTGTGCACTTATGGTCCAAAAAGTTTATGTAATCAATCAGCAAAAAGGTGAAAGAAAAAGCAAACTTCACAATCATCATCGTCATCCCATGAAAAAGTCACAATAACACGTTAAAGCGAAAAACATAAAAAGCATATCAATTATTCAAAAGGGCTATCTCATTAACCCCTTAACTTGATTAATATTAAGGTCAAGTTTGAAAAGATTAAATAAGTGTACTTTTTATTCTTTTGGATTAAAAAATTGAGGTTAAAAATATGGATGTTTGGGTTAACTTTTTGACTTTTTATGGAAAAATGTGTAATAAAAAATTGTAAAAATTGATTTTTAGAGGAAAATTTGAATTGGGAGTTGTGCAGCCGTAATTGTTGACTTTTGATGAATAGTGTTAACTTTTTAACTTTTTGAGTAACTTTTTGATTTTTTGGATTATTTTGCACATCCCAAACTTAGCCTAAGTATAATAGCAATATTAGGACATTATTACATGATGCAATTGGTATAATTTATTTATTTAATTTTAGGCAGCAGTTATTAAGGCTTGGTTTGGGTTATACTATATAATCCATCTTTTTATCTTTTTTCTATCACATCACCTCTCTACTTTTTTGCACATCATTTCGTAAAAAGACAAAAAGTGTACTTTTTTAAGACACCCCAAACCAATCCTAAATATCTAAAATATTTCCCAAATTTTCACACGAGTCAAACGTGTAAGATGTGTAAAATTTTATCAGAAGCATTTGAATAAAATCCTTAAAATAGTAAGCCCTCTTCCTCCGTTTGGGAAGTGGGTTGGCTTTTTGGCTTTTTAGCTTTTTTGGCTATTTTAGCCTGGGCTTAAAAGTTTGGTTTGGGAAGGGCTTTTTGGCTTTTTGACTTTTTTGACTTTTTTTGTGAGAGAGGAGTGTAATGATTATGGGTTGGATGTGATGTTTTGTTTTTTGTGACTAAAAAAGCCTATTTTGTCTTTTGTGGCTAAAATAGCCAAAAAACCTGACTTTTTGGCTTCCCAAACGCAGGCAAAAATGCTTGATTTTGGAGGGTAATGAAATCTACAAGAAGGAAATACCTCATAGAAGACCCCAAATCTATGATGGGTGTGTTGAATTTGTTAAAAAAAAAAAAAAAATGTTGAAAAACTGACTCATCTAGTTGGCCATCACTGGTTCGTCATGTCATAGGGTCCACAAACCTAAAATCAATCTTAACTCGCCATGTGATCGGTTTCATGATAAATTCTCAGTGTGTACGTCATTTTTCTTTGTTGTTCAAACCCAATTATGAACCAAAACCATCTCATCTAGTTGGTCATTGTAGGGCCCACAAACCGATAAAGCAATCATAACTCACCACGTGATCGGTTTCTCGGATAAATTCTTGGTGTGCACATCATTATCCTTTGAAAGTAATGTTGTTCGGACCGAATTATGAACCAGAACTAACGCATCCGGTCCCTTCTCCATATGCACACCATTGTCTTCTTCAGTAATTCTAATTATCCAAAAAAAAGTATCCGTAATTTTAAATAGAAAAATAATATGCGATTCAAATTTAATTCTTGCAGAATGGAAACCACGTTTAGCAAGAATTCAAAGCACACTGTTTTTCTGAATAAAATTCTCGATACTTTTTTTTGGGGGGTTTTACATATCAACAGCATCAACTGGTAGGGATGTTGTTCTATGAATAGTGTTTGGAAGCAATGACCCTCTGCAGAAGCTCTTGGCAGTAACCATATCCTCTGCATTTGGAGAGCCTCCATTGCCAGCCTCCCATTTTCGGGCCCCTTGGGCTTCTGAAATGGCACAATCTCTCTCATTGGCCCAAGATTTCGCGATAATCTCATCTTGTAACGGGTTCAACACTGAATGCGATGAATTTGAATAAAGTCTTGGAGATTGTGGTACAAGTCCTAACTGTTGATCTCTTAGTTTTCTCAGTTCTATCTGGTACTTTGCTCTAAGCCATCTCAGTTCTTGCTGAATTTCAAGCTCATAATCATCTGAAAGATCATGACATGGTGAAGGAATCGCGGTGGAATAATGGGAGCCCGATAAAGATGCAATGTCGTGCTTTATTTTTCCCCCTCTCTTACTTTTTACTATATCCATTTTTTTGTGTTCTTCGTCAGAGTGGCTCTCTCTGGAGCCTAGTGACCTACACTCAAGGCTTTCGCAGTGATCCCAAATTTCCATAGAATGGAAACTGTTGGCCTCGCTTGACAAACTTGGATTATTTACGCTTTGTGAAGAAGCATAATGCCCATGTCCATCAACTTGATATGTGATCTCTTCAAACCGGCCATGCATAGATGCACATCCATTCCCAGAACATTGTGGAAAGTTCATGACAGAATGCGTAGAGGTACAGTTGGAGGCACAATTGTGGCAGAAGCTTGAATTGGCAAAGCGGGGCGTTTCTTCGATTCCTAGCCCGGGATTCCACTCGGGTACTAATGAAGTGATCTCCCCATCAATCATATCAGCTATTTTAGTCACATCTTGATCAGTTATGTCCAGCTCCGCAACCATTTCCGTTGCAACACTTAATGCTGTGTCTGTTTCAATGTCGAAGAGGAAGTGGATGTTTCGGATATGTCCTGCAAAGAGAGAAATTGTGTAATGATCAGCTAACAATCACGAAAATGAAACAAAACTTGATGTTTTTACAAATTTTCTAACCTTCTTTATCTGAAATTTTGAGTGTTAGAAAGATGCTATCGTCTTCTCTCCTCTTCCCCTTGATGGTTATGTCAACATTGCCAGAATGATCACCGTGTTCATCATCATTGTACTCAGAAAGTTCAATTCCACTTTGTTTGATCTCATTTGAATGGTATTCCCATCCATTCTGGGCTTCAAAGGCAACAGTGCCATTTGTATAGCCATTATAGGAGCCGTTGCTATATGTTTTTCCTTCATAATCAAGCTCGAGACGAGGCAGCTGCCTTAAGAAAGGGTCCATGTCAGCCATTTCTCTCCGGTAATCTATTGGTCTTAAATCAGATTCACAATAATCAGTCTGGAGAAAAGGGTCATCAAGAAGCTCCCACGCGGTGAGCCTCAGTGACACGGTAGCCAAACATTTTTCAACAAATTGTCGTATCTCTGGATCCTTCACTTTGTACAATGCATCTGGTTTTTTCCCCTAAAGCAATAAAACATGTCAATTGAGAGAGAGAGAGAGAGAGAGAGGGGGGGGGGGGACGTTATCCTCTCCCCAAGATCTCTGTCCATTTGTCCCAATGTACTTTTTCAGTTGCACAGTCGTCTCAAGATTCTCATATCTTGAGACGACTGTGAGTACATTGGAGACGAGGGTTTAAGATCTGTCCCAATGCACTTTTAGTCGCACGGTTGTCTTGAGATTTTAATGTTTCGAGACGGTTGAGAGTGCATTGGGGACAGGGATTTGCGGATAGAGGATCCCTGACTGGGAGAGAGAGTACTTACAGAGCTGACTTTCTTGTAGATTTGGGCAGGATGAGTGCATTCACCGTATGGATATTCAAAGGTGACCATTTCCAATAAGCACATTCCAAAAGAATAAATGTCAACCAATTCATTATATTCCTCTGCATATACTTCTGGAGCCATGAACTCTGGTGTCCCTAGTTAACCCCACAAATAGATAAAACATAACTCAATGATTTTCAATCAATTGTGTTAATCTACTTACTCATTCCTCTGTTTGGTTGCGTTCTGTTTTCTGTTTTCATTTTTCAGGACAAAGTGTTCTCAAAAAACTATCTTGGGAAAAGAAAATATAAAAACAACCCACTTATCGAAAAGTAGTTTTCAAATTTATGAAACGCAAAAATAAAAACAATAACTATGAGTGTTTTGAAACTTTCGCCGTTTTCATTTCTGGAAGCATGAAAATCGAAAATGATGAACGCAAAGCTACAGCCAAACAAGGAGATAATACCTCAACAAATTTTCAGTTCTAGTGAACATACCAACACAGTGGGCAGCATGGGATTTTTGAAGAATCGCAGCGAGGCCGAGATCGCCTATTTTCACTTCCCCTTGGTTGCCATTGACAAAGATGTTGTCACACTTGAGATCTCTGTGGATGACTGGGGGGGTCATGGCTATGGAGATAGTGAAGCCCTGTCAAGATCTGTATGCACCAATGCTTCACTGCTCTAATGTTCACTTTCTTGTGCTTTTGCCTGTACCTATCACACACACGCGCGCCCGCACAAAAAGAGAGAGAGCGAGAGAGAGAGAGAGAGGGAAAAGAAACCAAATTAATTTGGTTGTGTTTTGTTCTTCCTTTTAGTGTGTGTTTGTTTTTCCTTTTTTCAGAACAAAACTATGAAAAATTCGAAAACATCCATCGTCTTTATGCTGTTTTCAATTTTGTGCAAAAAAGTACTCAAAATTTCGAAAAGAGGGTTGTTTTCAAAAGATATTCCAAATACAGTTTTCTGAAACAACTTGCCAAACAAGCTTGTTATTCAAAAATGAAAACAGAAAATAAAAACACCAAACAGGGCTAAATCTCAAATACCCATTTCATAGAATCAACAGAGAAAATAATATAAAAAAAAGATCCAGAATTTATGAAACAGTTCTGTTACAGTTCAGATACAAACACAAAAATCAATCATAGATTCACATAAATGAACAAGATTTTACAATTTTTGTTGGTGGGACCTACTTCTAAAGAATCTTATCCGTCCATAAACATTCAGCGTGGTTTTATGATCGATTTATGTATTCATAGGCTCATTTGTCACAAAATTTCAAAACACTTTTCATATCAATCTTGATATTAAACAATGCCCCAAGGGCACTCGTTAAAATTTGCCAAATCTCAAATACCCATTTTATTAGTAGAATCAACAGAGGAAACACAAAGAAGAGAACCAGAAATCATGAAATTTTCATGGTACATACTGTTTTAGAGTCCCAGAACTGAACATTTCAGTCACAAAATTGATGTTCCTATTTGCAGTATCAACCCAAGAAGTGTAGAACTTCATAATGTTGTGGTGCTTCAATGTTTTGAGCAAATGGATTTCACAGTAAAGCCTCTCAAGATCTTCAGGGCTTTGAAGGAAATCATAGAGCTTGACTTGGTTCCAAGCAACTTCAATCCCATCATACTCATCAAATGCTCTGTAACTGCATCAATCAATCAATCAATGAACACAAAATCAGGACGGCAAATCTAGCACACCACTCAGTTGCACAAATGCCTCTAAAGATCCCAAATTTTCAAATTTCTTTTCAACAAATCAAAGGCTGCGTTTGGATTAAACAATTGACTGGGAATTTATGGAGCACCAAAAAAAACAAAAAAGGAAAAAGTGAAAGAAACTAGGTTCTATTTCATTCACTTTCCCCTTCTTTTTTCCTTTTCCTTCACCTTCACAAATCCCTACCAAAATTTTTGATCCAAACACAGCCTAAAAGAAACCAAAAAAAAAAACATCAAAAGTTCCGAAGAAATCTGAAATGGGTATTTGACAAATCTATCAAATATACCTACTCGCAGAAAATAACATTGGACAAAAAACCTCCTCAAATTTAGAAGGCATCTAAAATGGATATTCAACAAATCTAAAAGACCCAAGAAACATCAAGTTAAATCTGAAATGGGCATTTGACAAATCTATCAACTATACCATTTGCAGAAAAGACTCAAAATAAATAAAATTTGGAAGAAATCTGAAATGGGTGTTCAACAAATCTAAAAGAGTCAAGAAACACCAAGTTAAATCCGCAATGCGCATTTGACAAATCTATCAAATATACCCATTGAAAGAAAACAACATTGAATACCCAAAAAAAAAAAAAAAAACCTCAAATTTGGAAGAAATCTAAATTGGGTATGCTGTAAAATAAATGAACATGAGTTCCAATTTACATACACTGTCTTTGAGGCTCCTTTGCCCAGGATTTCATTGTACTGCAACAACAACAACAAAAACGAAACCAAAACATCAAACTCAAAACTCCAAGCAGAAAACAAGAGAGAGAGAGAGAGAGAGAGAGAGAGAGAGAGAGAGGGAGAAGTATACTCTGCCATATCTTCCAGTGGGATCAACTTCAACAAACTCTGAGTAATCTGATTCAAGATGTGTAAGACCATTCATTTGCTCTACAATATTTATTTTATTTTGCTGTTTGTTATATGGGTTTGGTTGTTTTGTCTTTGCCCTTTACTGGTTTTTCTTCTTTCTTTGGTTCTGACACCAAGCAGAAAGAGATCATGAGAGAGACGATCTATCCCTATCCCCTTCCATCACAAAATTTTGTTAGAAAGAGAGTGGAAAGAGAGATAGAGTGAAAAATCATCAATTATGCACAGAGACAGAGAGAGAGGGGGGGGGGGGGGGGGGGGGGGTGTTAGGCCACCGGCAAGGGTCTCGTGTCTTTAAATACTCTTGTTTTTGATATATTCTCAAATCAAATCATCATGCAAAATAAAAATCTGAATCTTAAAATATAATTTAATAATTAAAAATTAATATTTAAGTATGTGTTTAATTTTTATTTAAAAGAATAATTTGTTATGACTTAAACGGTCACGTTAGTATAAAAAAGTAAAAAAATTAATTAAAATAGTTTATTTTTAAAAAAATTCTTAATTCAACTATAATTATCAACTGACGAGAAATGACAATTATTGTGTTAAATTTTATGTCAGATTAAATGAGCGATTCAATCTCATTTTAAAATATTGTGGTTTAGATATAATTTATTTTTTGATTTTTTAACTTGTTATAAAAAAAAAATGCATAAAAGAATAAATAAACAACTTATTTCACTTGTTGCCAAACTCACACTTTAATTCAACAACTCACTTCATGAGTTTGTCCATCATAAACAAGAACACCGTTTTGCTTGAATGCCGGTAGCCTAACTCAAGCCCATATCATATCCGAGTGCTTGGCCTGAAAAAGGCTTCAAGGCCGGAGTTGAAGCTCGGCCCCTTTGGTCTGTGAGAGGCCGTCCTTCGCCGAACGATTGACCAAACGTGCTGCCACATTTTAGAGAGGGGGAAATGATTTATAAACTTTTTTTTTTTTTTAACAAATTGCAATAGTAAAGTCTTAATATTTAAAATGAACAATTATTTTTTAATAACTTTTTTTTTTTTGTTTTTTCCCCGAATCTAAGAGCTGTTATTCAAGGTGCCAAAGCTAAAATATGACATGAATGGCAAAAAGTGGATACATTAGAGGTAATTGAATAAAATAAAAATAAAAAAAACCTTTTTAGGTCTTTATAAATTTGTCTCTTAATAAAAATCATCATAATATCCTTACAGTATTAAATACATTTTTAACCACGTATTGAATTTTTTAAAGGTTTTGTTTTGCATGATTTAAAAAAGGTCAAAAAGTTAAAAGTCACTATCACATCATCTTATTTAAATCACATTACCTCTCTAACACATCACTTCAAAACACAACCTATATTCAAACCCATATTTCATAAAAAGACAAAAAGTACATTTATTTAGATCATTCAAAACCACTCCAAAATATTGAGAGTAACATAATTTTTTCATAAATTTATTAAAAAAATTTACTTTTTTTTAAAGAAATACGTTCAAATTAACTTATTTACTTTCCATTTGTGTTCAAACAAGACATCAATGATAGTAAAAATTAGGGTTGGTTTGGGATGTCCTAAAAAGTGTACTTTTTGACTTATTGGCGGGTTTGGGTTGGGTTTGATGTGATGTGTTAGAGAGGTGATGTGGTTTAAATAAGATGATGTGACTTAAATAAGGTAGTGACTTTTTGACTTTTTGACTTATTTAGTACATGCCAAACTAGCCCTTAATTTGTAAAGGGTCATATCAATTTTGTAAATTAAGTACTTAAAAATATAGCATTAATGTGATAAAAAGAAAGAAAAAATTCAGAAATTTCTCACTTGACTTTTGTATTTTTTTTTTTTTTAAAGTTAATTGTATTAAGATCCACATAACTATTGACAAAAGTCAATTTACACTATTCATTAAAAATTCTTATATTTTGATATTTTAATTATAAAAATGTATCAATTTTTAAAAGAGATATTTACACAAATTTTGTAATTACGTGGTCTTTATATACAAATTCATAAATAAAAGAATAAGGTCATATTTATTAATAATTAATAAAAATTTGGTGTAAGTAACTTTAAGATAAATATTTTTTTAAAAAAATTAGCTGTCCAGGAGCTAGCAGTGTTTGGAATTGCGTGGTTTGGGTTAAAAATTAAAAAAAAAAACAAACAAAACAAAAAGTACCGGAAGGAGTACGGAACTTGGTGTACGGATGAGAAAATTCAAACTTCGTTTGAATTTCGGTCATACCTTTTTACTAATGGCCACGACAAACCCCGCCGACCTACCTTTATTTATTTATTTATTATTTTTATGACTAAATTGCATTGATCTCCTCCAAAAATAAAGATATTTTAAGTTATGTTTGTCTATTATTTTAATTTATTCAGGTTAGGTTTGACATAAGTTTTTTTTTTTTTTTTTACTATTTTAATTAAAAAAAATAAAATAAAATAAATTAAAAATTAATAAGATAAATATCATATTTAAATCATAATCATTTTATTTTTTTTTTTAGAAAAATCAAAAAAAGTCGAAAAAATTTATCTCAAACTAAACTTTTTAGCTCCAAGTTAAAATAGTTAAAAAGTCAAAAAATTAAAAAAAAGTAACTCACATTCCAAACGAGATTTATTTATTTTTATGAGAACTAGAAATTAATCATTAAACTTTAAAATTATTTGCAAGAATTGGACTAATTACAGAGTGATCTACTTTTGTAATAGCCAAGAAATAAAATATCTACTATAGAATTTAAATAATCGTTATAATTGTGTTGGTCATTCAATCAGACTGAAGTTTCCTAAAATAATAAATTACTCCGCTAGGTAGCTCGAATGTCGTGGTTCGAGAGTGGGTTTGCAGATCAGAAGAAGGAAGAAGAAGGAGGAGGAGGAGGGACTGGAGGGGGCCCAACAAATAGGGGCTGGAGGCGGGGGGTGAGGTGAGGCAGAGCCGACGAGCAGCGATGACGGGCGACGAGCAACAACGGCCGGCGACGAGCAGCGACGATTCTCGGCTGCGGCGAGGCGACGGCGGCGGTGCTCCTCCTCTCTCTTCTCTCTCTCTTTCTCTCTTCCCCCTTCTTCTCTCTTTCTCTCCCTCTCCCTCTCCCTCTCCCTCTTCTGCGTTTCAACTCGAAAATAGAAGGAAAAAAAAAAAAAAAAATCCCAAAACGACGTCGTTTTGGGTATTCGAGCCACTATTCGAGCCATCTATTTCGAGTTACGAAGTATTTTCTAATAATAAAATTAAATTAAATTTGTGCGACCCATTAAGAGCTCGTTGGCATAAACTTTTTTGGATTTTTTTTTTGTTGATTATTTTAGCCAAAAATAATAAAATAGGCTTTTTAATTGAATAAAATAAAATATCACATTCAACCCATAATTATTATATTTTTTCTCTCATAAAAGTTAAAAAATTCAAAAAGTTCATCCTAAACGAGACTTTTTAGCATCAAACTAAAATAATTAAAAAGTTAAAAAACCAACCCACATTCCAAACGGATCCTAAATAGCTTCCAAACAGTCTTTAGCTTCCGCTGCGTTTGGTGAAGAAAAATAGAGATAGGTAGCTCGTTGGTTCACATGCTGCCAATTCTCATCAAAACAGACACAAACATGGTTAGCATGTTGATTGGCTCTCCTCTATTAATCGTTAATGATTTTTTAATTTTTTTTTTTATTAAAAATTCACCTTCCCAAACAAGGTCGAATTTCCTTTGAAGTTTGGTGAAAATACATCAAGTTTTATAATTTTAATATAATTATATTAAGCTTTATTAATATTTAATTCACATAATACTTAATACCTTTTCATTAATAATTTGTTAGTCATATATTTTTTCTTATTCATCATTATGATTTCACATTATTTACATTAATTTTGGTCACTTTAACTTTATTAAAAGAAATGTCAATGTAATTATATCAAAATTGTGGAATTACTGTAATTACCCAAATCTCAAGAGAGATTAATGTAATTACCCAAATCATGGTATGTTGGATTCTAATCCCTTGAAGGGTGGGATTAATATTTTCATAGACAATGGCTTGATTTGGGTAGGTGGTTTTAAGCAGCGTTCCAGCGTTTTGTCTAAAAGTCAAATGTGACTTTTTTTGTGCAAAAACTCATTTGGGAAGTTGATGAAAACGCCAGATCATATTTTTGTCTAAAGCTGCTGAAATTACAAGATTATCCTCTATGTTTATAACTTGAGGGTAAATTCTTAATTTTAGGCGGGGATTAGTTTGGTCATTTTATTATGATTTGACATCATAAACAAATATTAATCAAAAAAGTTAAAAGTAATTTTTAACCAACTTCCCAAATTATTTGTCTAAAAAGCCAAAAGCTTGGTTAAAAGCCAAAAAAATCACTTTTTACCATCTTCTCAAAACAGACAATGTAAGATTTTACAACCCATCCTATTGGATTAGATCATTAATTTAAAAATAATAAAGTTCTGAAGGTTTTTACGCCAATTACTTTTTATTGTCTTTTGTAAAAGAAATGACGACGAAAAATCAAATTATTTTTTATTTTATTTAATATTTTTAACAACCAATCGCTATGTTTATTTATTTTTCTACTCCTTCCAAGTGTGGTGGATTGTTTTTTCAACTAATTAGGCCCTCAAGTGCAGGATTATAGCAAGGAATTGTGCATTTTTTTTTTTTTCAACCTATTGGGACCCCCAAAACCTTACGTCTAATTTCAAAAAGCAAAGATTAGGTAAAATCATACTTACCGAGATAAGATTTATAATAAAAAAAACCTATGGAATGCAGTAAAATGAATAAATAAATACAAATTATTTTACATTTTTAATTTAAAATCACTATATTAGTAATCACATTACTTAAATTCACCATAATCATAATAATACCATTTAACTTAATTTGACAATCAAACATGACCATAATTAATACTATAATTTTAATGAAAGGGATAAAATTATTTGTACATGTTCTTTTTAGGAAAAATTATTAGAAAAAATGAAAAATAGATAAAGTAAATATAAATCAATAGAATACAAGTGAGAGTGTAGGGTAAAAATTGTCTCTCCCATTATTTTTGCTAGTACATTTCCCTGTCCAATCTTTCTAACATTCCTCACTAATTTTATGGGATAATCAAATAAATGGAAAATAACTATTAATTTAGGTCTCAGGTTGTTTTGAGAAATTGATTAAAAGTTGGCGTTTTGGTTTTATTTGATTTTTTTAAAATTTATAAAAATAAAAAATAAGAGGTGATGTGTTTCAAAAAAATTAAAAAATAAAAAAGTTGACTTTTGACCAATTTATCAAAATAGGCCTCATTTTCTAATTAAGCCAAAACAAAGAAAGAAATTAAACAATTTCATTTTATTTTTCTCATTGTTTTCACAAATAAATCCAAACATGCAAAATGATTCAAGTCAATTTGAGAACTACGTACAAGATTGTACGTAATTGTACTTGTGTGACATTGTCATTGACATTTAATTTTCGTTTGATATTGATTTTTTTGTGTTAAGATTTGTTTAGCCTAGCTTCTTTTGTCACGTTTGGTTTGGCTTTTTTGATTTTTTTTAGAGAAAATGTACAATGATTATGATTTAGATGTGACATTTTATCTTATTGACTTATATAGCTAATTTTATCTTTTTATACCTTTTTAGCCAAAAATCTAAACCAGACATAGCTTTAACTAAATTTTGGTGTTAGATAAATGAATATCTCTATTAGTTTAGTAAAGGTACTTGCAAATTGCTATACACATTTTGTACTATCCATTGGCATACTTGATCTTATATTTGTCCAAACACTTACAAAATATAGAAATGCTGAAAAATATATAAAAAATAAGTTGAGATTTCCAATTTACAAAACATTTTTTTAAAAGCATTTTACATATTTTTCTCACCTTAGCACCAAAATCATGTGTCATTAAGCAAACAAAACACCCACAACTCTATAGCGGCTCCAAAATTATGGTATAGGAAATCTGGTTAAAATATAATTTTTGATTGATCCAAAATAATAAAATTTACAAATGGATTAATACATTTTTTGGATGAATAAAACACAATTTTAGACTAATTAAATTATGTATTTTATTCCCACAATCACAAAATATGTGAACAAATTTAAATTTTAGTATGGATCACGACAAAAGCATGTGAAATGTTAGAGATATGTACGTTTGTAAAAAGAATGTTGATCTCATTTTTGGAACTCCTAATTGCCACACAACATTGTCACATGCATACAAGACTATTTCTCTCCACGAAACATTAATGTTGTGTTTGGTTGGGGGATTTGAGAAGGGATTCGAAAAGAGAAATGGAAAAGAAAGGTGAAATGTGAATAAAACATACCTATATTTCACCTAGTTTCATACACCTTTTCCTTTTCCCTTTCCAAATACCTCCCCAAATCTCTCAACCAAACCCAGCGTAAATGGAAAAAGAAAAAAAAAATCCCATGATATTTGATAAAAAAATGTAACCAAAAAAAAAATTATGGTTTAAAAATTAGGGGAAACAAAAAAACTTCTAGATATCTGAAATCAAAGTCAAAATTAATGATGAAAGTCACTTAGCATCCTTCATGAAGAACAGTAAAATTTATTGTATTTTTAATTTAACTAAGAGAAGAACAGTATAATGTACAATATTTTCGCTTCCTTTCCTATATCCACATACGTACCAAAAAATAAAGAAAAAAGAGTTAAAAAGACTTTGGTGCATGGCCTGAACTTTAATCTCATTAGTGGTAAAAAAAAAAAAAGAAAGTAAATTGTACTTTTCAGCAAAATGGAACTCTTTAAGACAAAATTTTAGTCGATCAAAAAAATAAAAAAAATACCCACCTAATCTCTGAAAGTGATGTTTGGTGGTCTCCCAAGATTAAAAAAAATTGACTTTTGTGACGTATCAATCTTAAAAAATCTTAAATACTTATTATAAGTTTGAATTTAAGTCTAACATTGAAAATAAATCCTTGAATTTGAGGGTTCCATCCTTGTAAATGCAGGCCAAATAGCATCTATTTGTATCTTCTTCTTGTTTTACTTTGCTTCTGCAGCGCACTTATGCTAGAAAATGGTTTTTGTAATAAATAGTTTTTTGGTCAATTTTGAACTAAAATTAAAGTGGGTATCACACATTTGTTATGACGATTTCACGGTACATTTTTATCTCCGTAAGTAAAAAAAAAAATTAAGAAGTGAATGAAAAATTGACTTCAAAGATCACCGAACGTGTGTTATTGCTTGAAAAAATGTAATTTAGCTTATTAAAATTTTGTCCCATTTTGGTTTTAGGTGAAGATTTTGTTAAATTTATCTAGTCCAATTTTAGACTTGGGGTTGGACCTTAAGAAAGACAGAGAAAAAAAAATACTCCAAACATGAATATAATATAATTTTAGTAACCCAAAAGGCCCCAACTCTTTAAACATGAAGATGAAATAAACACTAAATAAATAAATAGCGACTTTGTCTTTTAGAAGGCCAACATCCCATAATTTGAAAATTATTTTCTAAAATTCAAGTGATAAGTTTAAAAAAAGTAAAAAAAATTACTAATAAATTTTATTAAATTGAAGTTGTGTACATCTCTTACACTCTTAATTTTTGTTTTTATCAAGAGTCTCATACTTATCCTTTTTCACATGCAAACAATTCTGTATAAAAATGCCAAAACTTGATCAATACAGTCTGTTTGCCAATATTACAAACCTAAGAGCTTGTCTAATGAAAGTTTTTACTTCATTCTTTTTCCTAAGTAGTTCATTGTTTTATTATATATTTTTCAAATATAAAAAATGTGTCAAGTTTGAGATTTCACTTAGGCCTTCAATAGGTTGGGCCGGCCTTGTGCTTGTGCTTTCCAAATCAATATTGTTTATTATACTTTGGACTAATATATCATGCTTTTGCATAAAGCTTCTTAACTTATTCCTATATTTTACAATCAATTAAACTAAATTCTCATACTACACATACACACATACAAAGCAATAGCAACTTTTCACATATATAGCTAATTACTTGCGAAGCGATCATAGTGTCAAGTCTATTAAGAGTCCCATTAGAGACATCAGACTGCAACTTTTGGTGGGCTTAAGTGAAAAAGAAAATGAAGATGAATATCAAATGGTTTGACACATACCCAACTCTGAAAGCTTTGCCAAGGTAAAATGGTCGTATATGCTTTTCCCACAAACCTTGATTTAGGCCATGCCTATATATAGTAAACATGTTAAACACTCATTAAGCTACTTCAAATATCCGGTTATCAAAAAAATATAAAACGTGAGTTTAAGTGTATAGGTTATTTAATGTGGAGTTTAGAGAAGGTTAGATGTATGCAGTTATCTTTACGTATTACAATAAATAAATAAAAAAACCTAGTACTTCGCTAAGACTAGCCCTTGAACACTAGTTGAAATATTGTTTCTAAATATTATCTTGCTTTTAGATATGTTCTTTCAAATTTGAAGCTTAGTAAATTTTATCATACTAGTGAATGTGAAGGAGATGAAGATAGAGGGTTAGTCTACTAGATGAGATACTCCCTTACTAGTTTTGATATTAAGATTTGAATCTTATTTGTTACATGATGCAATTTTTTTCATGTGAAAGAGATGAAGACCAAGAGTTAGCCTAGTAGGTGAGCTGCTCCCTTACTAATTGTGATGCTTGAGTTCAAATTTTATTTGTTACGTGATGCAATTTTCCTTTCTTCTTATTCATCTCCTACTGATTATTAAAAATAAAAATGTAGAGAAGATGGAGACTTGAACTGGTAGGTAAGGAAAAGTCCTCTAACTGACATGGAAAAATAAGAGGAACTAGATATTTTGGAACACAATATCTGAATTATGTCCCCCAAAGAGCCAAAGAATGAATTGAGAATTTTTGGGAGGCCACATGTTGGGTTCAGGCAGTTAGGGTGCATATTGGTAACAAGAGATCTAACTTTCACATGCGATTGCATTCACAACAGCAACATAAACATGACATTATTACTTGCTCCCAACGTTTGTCCATTCCACAACATACACTTCTTGGACAGCATGATCTGGACTTGTTTTTGTATAGTACTTTTATATAAGGGAAATTCTAAGTGTATCATAGGTCACAGTTATAATTTTTTATTATAATGTTAGTTATGATTTGATTATATAAATTGTGATGTTAGTTACAATTCATTGTGATGTTGATTAAGATATTATTTTGGTTATGATTCAAAAAGTCTTTAGTTATACTCTATGTGGTATTCGGTTTTGACTCGATCTTTTTTTTTTTTTTTTTTTTTTGGTTATGCTTGAAGATGGTCTAGTTATGACATTTGTGGTAAGTAACGTCATAAATGTCATAAATTGTATTTGGTACATACCTTTTTAAAAGTGTGTACCACAATATGACCCTACTTATGTTTAATATATATATATATGGGAAATTCTATGGTACACCCCCTTTTTTTGGCGGTGTATCATATGCACTTTTGATTATGACTTTTGTCGTTTTTAGTTAGTTATAAATTATTATAATATTATGATATTATTTTTGTTATGATATAAGAGCTTTTTCATTATATCTTAAGATTTGTTTGGTTTGTTTTTTTTTTTTTTAAATTATGACTCTCATAGGATTGGAATTGTGACATTTATAGTAATTAAATTTAAACTCACAAATGTCATAATTCATATATAGTCCATTATCCATATATATATATATATATGTATGTATGTATATATTGGTACAAAAGTATTGAGGATTTCAGAGTTAGATTCACTGATTTGATTTAGTTAAATGAACTGTTTTGTAAAGTTAATGGATTAGGAAAAATTATTTCATAGTCCTGGCACCACGTGGACATATTCTTGACTAATTACAATTTATTATGTCTCTTATTACTTTTCAATCACTTAATATAAAATCATAGACCACTCTCTTCACCAATCATAACACACTTAGAACACCACATGACTGTGCCCAAAACTACAAAATAACTTCTCATGGATTAGGGCAAAGTACTAATTGGTCAGTATGTGACAGCCTTTTATTCCAATTGTGGTTTATAATGATGCAATTAGGCGTTTGTTTGGATCGATTAGAGGGTTCATATTGAATTAGGAGACATTTGGAGTTCATAGTTTAATTCTTTCTTTTGTTTTATTTTTTCAATCAACCAATCTGTCATTAGTTTGGTAGAACCTGAATTTTGGTTTGGAATAAAAAATAATCGTTCAAATCTAATTCATATTTGATCTGATACAATTTCATAATATATATATAATCTCTTCTAACAAAAAAATATGTAGGGCTACCACGTCTATCCCATTAATCTAGTCACCTCAAACAAGTATGAGTTAAGTTGTCGGCTATGTTTGGCATGTCCATTTGGACTAAAATAGTTATATAAGATAAAATTGGTTATTGTAACTAACACTACAACAAAATTGACTTTTTACAGCACCACATCAACGACATATAATAAATGCACGCCGTATTTTCTCACTTTTACGACTTACTTTTTTTCATGTTGTAAATACTTTTCCAACCACGGTGTGTCTATTGCATAGGCCGTGAATGATAATAACGATGATTTTTTTATGGCGTGCATAAATAATAAAACTTTCTACAACGTGCATATGACGTGCTGTTAATACATCAATTATATACGACGCATATATGCTAGCCGTGAAAAGTTTCACGGCGCACACAACACCTGCCGTTAAAAAGTATTGCCTTTTTACGATACATACAACGCCTGTCGTTAAAAGTATTGTAATTTTTACGACAGCCAATGTATGTCGTAAATTGTATGATAAAAACAAAGAAATGCCAAAATGAAATTTTAGTGCCAATTCACCAAAAAAAACAAAAAAAATATTTAGGAAAAGAATATATACATTAACTATTTGGGCCTCTAATAGATTCTAATCATCAGACACTGGTTTGAAGGGCATCCATCGCCAGTACAACTCCACTTAACAGCGTTGGGCACAGGGAGGGAGATAAGGAACGATACACACTCATACTCTTCTATTCTCTTCTCTCTCTCTCTCTCTCTCACTCTCTCTCAGATTTGCGAACGATATTGAGTCTGGTTGAGTCGAGTTGCAGAGTTACTCTGACGAGTCATCGCTCGGTGGAGACCGAGTCAAAGAAAAGTCAGACCTCGTTTGGGTCAGCAACAAAGACAAAGCATGGCAAGGTCGAGAGGAAGAAAGGAACTCCATGCAGAGAAGAAGAACATAGGTACATTTTCTTGGTTGTTTAGATTCTTTTCTTGGCCACCAAACAGAGTGTTTTCTTGGGGGCCAAACAGAGCATCTAGTTATGTACATGAGTTTCTTGATTGAAATGTTTTTTTTCCCTCTTTTGATTTTGTGTTTTATTAAGAACTATGGTGATGCGCATAGCCTCCTGACAAATTTCACTAGTATGGTGTAGCAGAAATGCTGAAGTAGTGATGGTGCTCTTACTAGTGCTAAAGGCCTGGTGGTTGTAGGAATGGGAAGTTGGGGATGAAATAGCGAATCATTTTTTGAGAAAGCTCAAGAAGTAAAAACAAAAACTTGCTCATGAGTATATTACCTGCTGGAAAAGCAACATGTGATGCTCTTATCATCAAAAAATGAAAATTGTTATAACTAGATATGGTATGTTCTCATTTTTTGTTTTTTTTTTTAAATTTTATTTGTTTATTTTTGTAATAAATAAGTAGCTAACTGTTCCCCCCCCTCCCCTCCCAACCAAAAAATAAAAAATAAAAATTATCAATATTGGAATATATGTGAATGTTGTTGATTTTTTTTTTTTTGTTGGACTTGTATAAGTTGAAACCATTAGATGATTTCCTAAAAAAGTTTTATGGAAATTGTATCATGATTCATTATGTCTAGACTCGAGTGGTGGAGAAGATACTAGTTGTTGATCTTTTGAAGGAAAAAAAATTTCTCATTTTTGTTTACTTCTGTAGACCGTTCGAGAACTCCAGGCTCCGCACGCGAGGGTGCGAATCGTTTTGTTCTTAGCTACTATAGTTCGGACTCATGTCACGGTTCTGAATCTAATCTCACAAAGTGCAATGTGAGACCGATAAATCACCAAAGAGTCCAAATCCGACAAATCATTTTGGAAAATCGATTTTAATGAAGAAGTGCCAAACATGGACTGCTTTGCCAGATACAGAGTCGCCACCTAAATGTTTTATTTTGAGAAAAATTTAGGAAACCCTGACTCGTGCTTAAGGCCACGTGTCCGTCATCATCAAAGTTGTCTCGGCTCGAGAACTTGGGTACGAGAGGGGAAGGTCATACAATGAGCACCCCCGCTCGCACCGATCAAAGATCGGCCTTTACTAACATGATATGTTGTTTTTGAAAACACATGTATTCTTATTCCGGTTATTAACCTAGAATTACTACGTGATGCGCACAGCATACATGTATAGACTAGATCGCCTAAGTCGGAACAAAATGGTTTGAAGGTGCTACTCGCAAGTAGGCTAAGACGCGGATTTTGCCACCCTCAAGTGGGCTTAGAAAACACACATTTTGATGAATTGTTCCAATTCAGAAATCCAACCTTCATCCATAGGCATTCAGGCAGTTAAACACTTAGTAGTTAGCCTCATAGCAAGCATGCTAACATGGCAACATACACATCTCATGCAGTATGCTAAAGCGTAAACACTCACAGTGTACTCCAAGCCAAAACAAAGAAGTAGTTAGAAATCATGCATGATCCTAGTTCATGTTAAGATGACTAATGCAACACGTGCAAAAATGCAACTAAAATAGGCTCGGCCACTCTAAGATGGCATTGAAATGCAACTTGATAACATACTGTTGAACACGTATTCAGTAAATGTATTGAAATACAATGCAATTAGTATGATGCGCTGAGCCCCGGTGCATGCAATACAAATGAATAGGTGTAACGCATGCAAGCATAAGTATGCTAATTGAAATATGCCCTAAAACTAACCATCGAAAGCGGTTAAGTAAAAGGGAGAAAGAAATAGGGGTGGGAAGACATGCATCACACACACGCATGCTTATTACAACAGTTGTGCCCTCTCGACGGAAAGTCCGAATAAGAAGCTAACTAGCTAATCTAAGCTAATTAAACTAATTATTACATCACAAACTAATTAACTAACAAGCTAACTAATTATTACAACACAAATTGAATAACTAAGCAAAGCATTAACTACTTAAGTACAAAATCAAAATATTAACTAGCTAAGCAAATTAGCTAAGTAAAGCAGTAAAGAAATGTCCTCAGAGCGAGAAGCACATGCATGCTCGGTTGCCTCGTTCGGAAATCCACCGCGATGCCCCGATTTGCCTCTGTTTGCAATTGTTCTCAGAACCTTGCACAATGCTCCTGAAAGCTTCTAACTCACCTTGGGGACCTGTAGGAGCATGGCCGACCACTTTTTGGGGGTGCCAACCACCTGCGACCAGTTACCATTGCTGTAGACCAGAAAAAGTGGTCGGCCAGCTAGTTTTTCTGGTCTGTCGACCACTTGTTGCTGCACTTCGCCAGTTTACTGCAACAGAGAGCAAGAAAGGGCATGTCAATGTATTTGTAAGGTATGTGTGCACAACCACCCTCCCTATCATTTCATAAGCTCAAGGGAGTGCAGTTCTCGACCCTTGGGCCACCAATCACGCATTTCAATGCATGATGGCCGAGAAGCCAAAGTGCACAATTCAATGTAAAATGAATGCACACATAAACACATAAAGCCTTGACCTCTATCATGTATGATCAAAAGGGTCGGCGACCGAGAATTGAGGCAACGTTTCATCACTTCAAGTATGAAACGTCCCTCGTTTCTCGTATTTGGACTAACACCTAATCCAAACACAATGCAAGCAACAACATGGCATACTCAATGCAATGTAACATGGCATACACAATGCAAAGACAACATGGCATACTCAATGCAATGTGACATGGCATACGCAATGCAAAGAACATGGTATACACAATGCAATGAACAATATGGCATACTCAATGCAATGTAACATGCATACACAATGCAATGAACAACATGGCATACTCAATGCAATGTAACATAAGCATGCAAACAACATGCAAACAAACATGCTAAATGGACTTAAACCAAAAATGGACAGACCTCAGTCATGCCCAAAACAGTGGCCATGGTTAAGAAATAAAGGCACGAAAGCATATACAAGCATGCACATGCATTGACCTATCAACTAGGCCTAAGAGCACAACCCTCAAGAGTGCTCAAGAAGTGATAAACATGAAAGTGCGACAACACTAAATGCTCTAAAATTAAGTAAGAAATGATGCCAAATCATTCAAACAATACAAGCATGGCATGCTAGGGTTCTTAAGCATTGAAGCTAGCAAAGAGGACTACTCTAGAGACATGCAATACATGGCATAAATGCATGAACCAGCCACAAACAGAGCTCAAGTAGGTCAGAACAAGACCAAAACATACTGAGATGAGGGCTCAAATGCCTAGGCAAGATGGCATGCACACTAGGCCACAAACAAGGCAACAATGCACAACCTTTAGAGGCACTCAAAGGGTGAAAGAAATGGGAACATGGCAATGCTACATGCTCTGAAATAACATGATAAATGATGCCAAATCATGTACATGATACAAATGAAGCATGCTATGGTGCCCAAAACTCAAAGCTAGCAAGGCCAATTGCACTATGGCTATGCAATACATGAAGCATATGGCTAAAACATCCCAAAACAGTCCTAGAGCATGTTAAAATGATGCTAAAACATGTATGAAAAGAAGTCAAAATAAGCTAGCATGGTGAACATGAAGCATGAAATATGCAAGGCCAAAAGGGAGGATTACACTACACCTACTAAGACCAAGCATGAGATGGCTTCGCCAACAAAAATCAGAGTTATATCATGGCAAAATAACCCCAAAAACATACTAAAATGATAGCTCGCAAGCTTAAGCATGAAGGCATACGCAATGACTCATGTTAAGGCATAAAACACAAACTCTCCAAAGCATGGAAAGA
This sequence comes from Camellia granthamiana, assembly GCA_036172215.1. Taxonomy (NCBI): domain Eukaryota; kingdom Viridiplantae; phylum Streptophyta; class Magnoliopsida; order Ericales; family Theaceae; genus Camellia; species Camellia granthamiana. Next base: position 109,352,660 of record CM069904.1, on the reverse strand, counting down.
GTGACAAATGCAAGTGTATGATCACACTACATGTACTGAAATCACATTTCAAATGATGTCAAATCATGAAAATAGTCCAAGTAATGCATGCTAATGGACTCAATACACAAAGCTAGTGAGCAAGATTGAACCAAGGATATACAAAGCAATGCATGCATGACCAAAACAACACAAATAAGAGCTTAAGCATGCTAAAACATGAACAAAAACTTCTTAGAGTTAAGCCAAAAGTATGTTAGAATGATGATCAAAAGTATGATACACATTAGGCTAGTTTGTGGGATTGCACTACAAGTGCATGGAGCATGCATGAGGCTAACAAACTAACCCAAAATAGAGGTATATCATGTCAAAATAACCCCAAATACATGCTAAGATGGAGCCAACATAAGCTTAACAAACATGCTCACACATGAGGCATACAAAGCAAGCATACAAAACACAAGGAGAGGGGATGACCCTCTCCTATTTGGGACCTCAAAACACCATTTCCAGCACTGAATTTTCTCTGGAATTCAGTGGTAGAAAGGTCATATAAAGGCTAAAACAAAAGCCTAAAGGGATGGCTCAAAACATGGCCTAACAAGGCCTAAGTGGGGGTAGACTACCCCCAACACAAAAGAGACCTTAAACAAACATTACAAGCATGCAAAATCAGAACTTTTTGTAGTTTAAAGTTAAGCCTAAAACAACATGCAAGTAGGGCCAAAAGCTTAAGCAAAAATAAGGGTTTAAGAGGCTAGGAGCTCACCCTTGTAGAACAACTCTAGAGCAACAACTCCAGCAGCTTTTTCTGACCAAAACCAGTCCAAAAATTTCAAAAACAACTTCAAGGGACCTCAGCTCGAAGAGTATGGTGTTTCACTATGTGTTTGTGTGTTAAAGTGTGATAAAAAGACACTTTGAAGCACAAATGTGAAGAAGAAGAGCAATATAGAGACAAAAGCGTATATGTATAGCTCAAGCGCAAAATTCTGAACCTGGAGAAGGGAGGGAGGGCCTCCCTTATATAGGAAATCAAGCAACAAGCTTGTTGAGGAAGCTAAGAGCTCCAAGCCATCCTTCCATACACATGTATGGAGGATGGTTTTTGTGCCTTCCAGCTATTACAGCTGGCAAGAAAAGATCTTCAAAAAGGTGCTAGAAAGCTTCCGACCAGTTGAAGTGGTCGGCCAGATACTTGCACTGGTCGGCCAGCTACTTTTTTTGGTTTTCTGGAGAAAAAAGTGGTCTGCAAGAATGAAAAGTGGTCGGCAGGTGGCTGCCAAGGCCAAAAAGTGGCTGGCAAGTGTCCAAATTGAAGCTCCAGAAGTTATCTTTCCAATGGAACCAGCCTTGCATCAAAATTCCAACTATGCAAAAGGTTATGCCTGTTTTGGTGAAGCCGCGCAATTTCGGTCCAACCGGATTGATGCCCTACTTCAACCAACCATATCTTCCCCGTCCGGACTTGGCTTTAGGAGATTCTTGAATGCAAAATGAAGCTCCGGAAGTAAGCTTTCCAACGGTGGTGGCCTCATAGCTGAAATCTAAGTATGCAAATGAATAGGTCCGATTCAGCGAGGGCTGTTCGACTCTCTCTTAACGGTTCATGCCCATTTTCTCCCCCAACTGGGTTTCTTCCCTCTTCTCTTCTTTTCTTCAACTCCAAACCCCTAAACAAGGTGTTTAAAAGATTTTTCAGAGATTTCATCTCTCTTTCATTCATTTCCACTTTGTCTTTTGCTCGTTTGTCGTAGAAACTTCGTTTCAAAAATATTTTGAAAAAGAGGGTTTTAAGGTCTAAAAACCATTCAAAATAGTTTTAGTCCAAAAATGGGGTGTGAGGTTAGGATTTGACTCTCTCCTTGCTGAAGAAATTGGACCTTTGCCCTGCACAACTTTCATCACCAAAGAAGCCATCAATAGCGCCCAAGTCTTCAAGGCGGTCAAAAATGGGGGTGTCTACAACTTCATTCCGAAGCCTCTATTGTACCAAAAAAAACAAAAAAGAATAACAGTTTAGTATTATGCCTTTCGAACTCTATGGTGTGCATTGTTATTCACCCAATGTATGTTTGTAGAGAGTGAGGCATAACCCATTTTGTTCCAAATTCCTGAACATCTCATTCCAATGACCAAGGGAGATACGGAAAAAGGTCATCGAGAAGTTCACTGACTCTGTTTGCATTGGATACATGGGTTTGTGTTGAACAAAATGGTCTTCAAGTATTCTCTTTGTGCATAAGGGATATGGTCTTTTAGTAAACATACAATGAGTTCTCATTTGCAATGTACTCTAACTATTAAGATATATCTTAACCAAGTTTTCTTCTGTTACTGTGGAGGTATTGCATTAGTTTTTGAGATTTATTGTTTAGGTTTATTTGGTGTAGCTTTTTGTTAGAAGTCCTTCATAAAAAGGCATTCTGCAAAAAGAAAAAATGAAGAAAGGAGTACAATTTTTCCAAGACCAGAGCTTCTCCTCAATAAATTCTACTTTAATATATTCGCATGTTTTTTTTATTATGGTTGCTTTCTGGTTACTAAGTGGATTCTTAGATGTCTTATTTGTAATGATTAATTCTCAAAAGAATCCAACCTACAGCATGAGCTGATAAACTGTGGTATCTATCTTTTAATTTAATTTTAATTTTTTTTTTTTTTTTTTTTTTTTTTATCAACAACCAAAATTTTATTGACTAATCAAAAAATAAACTGTGGTATCTATAGTATGTCTCAACGCCGCTTCTATGCTATATCAAATTGCTATTTTATCTTGACTAGCATAAAGTGATTCTGCCCAAACTGTTTTTGTGTAGGCTTTCAACTTAATATTTCTGTTCTCCAAGTATAGAACTCCTATCCGATTACATGATTTTGAGCTCTGTATGCAATTTGTTAGTGCCCCTGTTTTAGGTGAGTGCTCCTAAGAGTGCCTGTTATGATTGATCCAACTTTCTGGGTGGTCTATATTAAGCACAGTGTAGCCACAAGCTTTTTCTCAGCTCTTAATTCGTGACTGTTTGCAAAGAAATCTTAAAATGGTTGATATTGTAACAAAAGGCCTATAATAGTGGTTGAAGTATGTGTAGCTAATTAGATATATCGTAACTTCATATCATTAGGCCTTTGATTAACTAAAACGTAGTCTACTTGCATGTGTTTTTGAAGTAACTGGAAGTTTTCTTATTTCAAATCTTTGACTAATGGGTGACTTGTTTCTTAATTTATTGCAGTGCTAAGTTCAAGGATGGGATAACAACAAAGTTAAAGCATACTGGAGCTGGCATTATATCCATGGCAAATGCTGGTCCAAATACCAATGGAAGCCAGTTCTTTATTACCTAGGCACCTACACCGTCACTAGATGGTAAATATGTGACTCTGCTTAGTAACTGGTAAATCTATTTAGAATAATGTCTAAACATGTGAACTTTGCATTTTTAGTCGAATGCTATAGGCTTGTGTGTCAGCAAGAAGGATGATTTCATGATGGTTAACAAGAAGACAGATTCTTTGATCCTTTTCCTTTATTTTTAATTTGCTTAGCTCATTGCTGACATTTATGCCGGTGAAGGGCATCTGGTTTAAGTATCACATAATCACTATTTTGGCCCCTGTATGTGGGGTTTAGACTTGATCTGTATATTTCACAATAGTACCTATGGTTTTCTGCTAAAATACCGAAACTTTTTATTGTCTGGCACTTTAGAGAATGCTTGGCTACAACAATCAACATCTAGTTGGCGTACTAACAACCAAGGGTTAGTTTTCTGTACTTGTTTCATGGTGTGGCAGAAGCAGAAATTCTACATGTAGATCTTGTATTTTAAGCTATCATATCATTACTTGCCACTGTAACTGTCATACAGAACACCACCCTTTCTTTCTCTTCTTCAACTCGGCTATTTACATGCAATATCTTTGATAGAGAACCCTTCATACAGAACACCTCAAAATTTCTGCAGGGTTCCAATTTAGGCTAACATTTAGTTTGTCATTGCTGGGTTTTGTTTGAATTAAATCTCAGCATGGTGTGAGAATGGCATGTTTATTCTTTCATTTCTTCTATTTGATCTTCACAAGGTACATATATCTTGTAGCCTTGTTCTTAGCTGATAATGCTCCAATTCATGATTATCTTTTGGCCAGGAAAACACACAATTTTGGAAGAGTATGTGTAGACCCGCCCCGGAGAACTCCTGATCTCCGCGCCGGCGAGGGCGCGAAATTCGTTTGTTTCTCTAGCTACTACAGTTCAGACTCAAAGTCACGATTCTGAATCTAATCTCACAAAGTGCAATGTGAGACCGATAAATCACCAAAGAGTCCAAATCCGGCAAATCGTTTTGGAAACTGATTTTTAGAAAAAAGTGCCAAACATGGACTTGCTTTGCCAGATACAGAGTCGCCACCTAAATATTTTATTTTGGGGGAATTTAGGAAACCCTGACTCGTGTCTAAGGCCACGTGTCCATCATCACCAAAGTTGCCTCAGCTCGGGAACTTGGATACGAGAGGGAAAGGTCATGCAATGAGTACCCCGTTCCCCCGATCAAAGATCAGCCTGTACTAAGCATGATATTTTGTTTTTGAAAACACATGTGTTCTTATTCCGTTTATTTAACCTAGAATTACTATGTGATGTGCACAGCATACAAGTATAGACTAGATCGCCTAAGTTGAAACAAAACATTGCTTTTTTCGTTTGTTTGAAAAAGGTTTGAAGTTTGCTACTGTAGACACCCCATTTTTGACCGTCCTCAAGACTTGGACGTCATCGTTTGAACCTCAGTGATCATCCATGTTTGTGTTCGTTTTGAGTTCCCGAAGGTTCGCTACGCGCCCTGCCTTAGGATCTCTCACTTGTTTGTTTTGTGTTTGGTTTTGCACCAAGCACTTGTTGTTTTGCTTCTGAGGGTGGGAAATAGCCTTGCTGGCCATCCCCACACCTCACCGGCCATGGCTTGAGGCCACCGGCCATGTTTTCTTGCCACCGACCATTGGTGATGGCCGGTCGGCACTCTTGGTGGTCGGCCGGCCACCTTTGTTGGTCAAATGGCCATTTTTGTTGGTCGACCACTGTTCATCTGCTTTTGGCAAATATTTTGTGCAACTGGCACCGACTTTGCACCCCCTCCATACACATGTATGGAGGGATTTCAATCTTACTTAGCTTGTTTTGTAAGCTTTGCAAGAGTTGGAATTCTATAAGAGGAGGGCTTCTCCTCCCTCCTCAGGGTTCCAAAAAAATTCCAGAGCTCTGAGATTAGGGTTAGGGTTTGTGTATCTATCCATCTCTATATCTCCCTCTCCTTTTGAGTTGTGTGTGTATAAGTGTGTGTTTGTTCTTACTTTTGTGCACAAACACCTACCATTACACTATACCTTGGTTACTAAGGTTGCCAAAGGGTTGCTCTTGGAGTTTTTGAGCTGGTTTTGACCTAAGGAAGGTGCTGGAATAGTCTTTGTGAAGAAGGTCTTCAAGGGTAAGAACTTTGCCCCTTTATTCCCCATTTTTGCTTAGGCTTTTAGCCATCCTTGCATCTGTTTTTTAAGCTTAGTCTATAACTAATAAAAGTTCTGATTCGAGTGCTTAAAATTAGTTTGTTTAGGTTGTTTTGGTGTTTGGGGTTGTTTGACCCCTCTTAGGCCTTGTTTAGCCTCATTTTGTGCATTTTTGGTGAGCTCCGGGACCACCTTGTCTTGGCCTTCCGACCACTGAAATCCCACCACTGAAATCCCTCTGGATTTCAATAGTGGGGATTGGAGTTTTAAGGTCCTAAGAAGGAGAGGGCCATCCCCTCTTCTTATTGTCTTCAATACTTGCCATTTAGCCTCATGTGTGAGCACCTTGTTTAAGTCCATGTTGGCCATGTCTTAGCTGGTATTTGGTAGTATTTTGCCATGGTTTACCTCTGTTTTAAGTTGGTTTAGACACACCATGCATGCTTTGCATACTTGTCTTGTAATGCCATGAAATTGCCTTAACATACTTTGTGCTTTGAGCCTTGTTTTTAGCATGATTTTGGCCTACCTTTGTGAAGCTTTTATGCATGTTTTAGTATGCTTGAGGTCTGTTTTTGGTTGTTTGGGTCATCTATGACTTTGCTTTGTATAGCTACCATGTAATCTCCCTTGTAGGCCTTGAGTGTTGGCCCCTCTAACATGCTCTCCTTACATCATTTCAGTGGTTTAGCACCACTTATCATGTCATTTCAGTCCATATAGCATGTTTGTATACTTGCATTTATGGCTCCTTTGATGCTTCAAAAGGTTGTGTTTTATGCTCCATGTTTGGACCTTTGTGCATGCCTTTAGATTTAGGCCATTTAGATGCCATCTAGGTGTGTCTTTGGTCTTGTTCAGACCTGCATTGGGACTATTTTAGGTCTCCATGGCCCTTTGGGGCTTGCTTCATATAGCCATGGTTTGATCCCTTAGGTTAGCCTTAGGCCTTAAGCTTGCTTGCATGCTTTGATTGCTTGATTTGGCATCATCTTCTACTTGTTTTCAGAGCCTAACATGTTGATTTAGTGTCCATGTTTGTTCCTTTTAAGTGTGCTTAAAAGTCTTCTCTTTATGCTTAAGTGTTGGACCATGTTTGCATGCATGTTTGTATGTAAATTTGCCTTCATTTCCATAGTATTTTGGCTACTTATTTAGACATGGCTGAGGCTTGTCCATATTAGTCTAAGTCCATCTTTTGCATGTTGCTCAAATGTTGTTACATTGCCTCATGTTTGCATGCTTTGTTGCATCATGTCTTGCATGCTCATTTGTTTGAATATTGTCACATGCTTGCATGTTTGCATGCGTGTTCGCATTTTCATGTTGCATACTTAGCTCGCATGCTTAGGTTGCATTTGGCATGCATGCCTTGCCTCTTGAATTGATTATGATAGAGGTTGGGCCCATTGTGTGTTTATGTGCATTACATTTGACATCAAAATGCATACTTGACTTCTTGGACCATCACACATTGAAATGCGTGATTGGTGGTCCGAGGGTCAAGTACCAAACTCCCCTGAGTCTTAAACATGATGAGGAGGGTGGTTGTGCAAACATTTGCTTTGAAATGCATTGCCATGTCTTGTCTGCCCTCTGCTGTTGTCAAAATAGGGTTCTGCAGGCATAGATGGCCGACCGACCACATTGAGTGCCGGCCGACCACAAATCTCTGGCCGAGAGCTTCATAGATGGTCGATGACCACTTTCCCATGGCCGGTGGTGTTTCCTCTTGGCCGGTGGTCTCCCACAACCTTCAGGGAGTACTTCAGAAGTAACTTTGGGACTTGTGCAGTCTTCAGAGGCATAAAACAGTGCAAACAGAGGCAGCTTGTGCATGACGGTGAATTTCCGAGCGGAGCCGGGCACGCATGCATTGGATCCTCTTCTCGAGGCTGTTTTACCGCTTTACTAGCTTAGTTAATTTCCTTAACTAGTTAAGTGGTCTGTAACTATTTAATTGGCTCGTTAGTTAGTTAAATTTGTATTATTCTTTTGGTCCCTCCGAGAGAGCGCGAATTGTGTAATAAGCGTGCATATGTGTGATGCATGTCTTCCAACCCCCACTTCTTTCTCTCTTTTACTTACCTGTTTTTGATGGTTAGTATTAGGACATGTTTTGATTAGCATACTTATGATAGTATGTTTGCACACATTCATTCGTATTGCATGCACTGGGCTCGGCACATCATGCTAACTGCATTGTATTTCAATTCCAATTTGAATACATGTATCAAGTTGCATTTCACATGCCATCCATAGATTAGCCGAGCCTATTCTAGCTACATTTTGCCTACGATGCATTAGCCACTCTCTAACATGGACTTGGATCATACATTTGATTACTAACATGTTCCTTGTTTTGGCTTGGAGTACTAGGTGAGTGTTTATGCTTTAGCATCTCGCATGAGTGTGAATGTTAACATGAAAGCATGCTTGCCATGAGGCTAACTGTTTAGTTGATTTACTGCCTGAATGCCTGTGGGTGGAGGTTGGATTGTTTGAGTTGGAACAACTCGTTGAAATCCGTGTTTTAGCCTACTTGCGAGTAGCAAATTTCAAACTGTCTTTCAAATAAGCGGATATATAATGCTTTGTTTCAAATTAGGTGATCTAGTCTATACTTTTGTGTTGTGCGCATCACATAGTAAGATTAGCTAATTAACCAGAATAAGAATGCATAATGTTTTCAAAACTAGATATCATGGTTAGTAGAGGCCGATTTTTGATCGGGCGAGCGGGGGTGCTCATAGCTGACCTTCCCCAATCGTACGCAAGTTCCCGAGCCGAGGCAACTTTGGTGATGACGGACACATGGCCTTAGGCAACGAGTCAGGGTTTCCTAAATTCCCCCAAAATAAATATTTAGGTGGCGACTCTGTATCTGGCAAAGCAGTCCATGTTTGGCACTTCTTTCTAAAAATCTATTTTTCAAAATAATTTGCCGGATTTGGACTCTTTGATGATTCATCGGTCTTGCATTGCACTCTGCGAGATTAGATACAGGACCGTGACATTGAGTCCTGAACTGTAGTGAGCCCCAATGAATAAAACGGGATTTCCCTCCCGAGACGTTTGGAGACGTCTACAGCTACTCGCAAGTAGGCTAAAAATGCGGATTTCAATGAATTGTTCCAATTTAAGCAATCCAACCTTCACCCACAGGCATTCAGGCAGTTATATCAAATAAGCAGTTAGCCTCATGGCAAGCATGCTAACATGGTAACATACACATCTCATGCAGTATGCTAAAATGTAAACACTCACAGTGTACTAGGAGCCAAAACAGAGAACTAGTTAGAAATCATGCATAATCCTAGTTCATGTTGAGAT
>CM069904.1:108959949-109343637 GCA_036172215.1 Camellia granthamiana | reverse complement strand
CATAAATGAACAAGATTTTACATTTTTTGTTGGTGGGACCTACTTCTAAAGAATCTTATCCGTCCATAAACATTTTGCGTGGTTTTATGATCGATTTATGTATTCATAGACTCATTTGTCACAAAATTTCAAAACACTTTTCATATCAATCTTGATATTGAACAATGCCCCAAGGGCACTCGTTAAAATTTGCCAAATCTCAAATACCCATTTTATTAGTAGAATCAACAGAGGAAACACAAAGAAGAGAACCAGAAATCATGAAATTTTCATGGTACATACTGTTTTAGAGTCCCAGAACTGAACATCTCAGTCACAAAATTGATGTTCCTATTTGCAGTATCAACCCAAGAAGTGTAGAACTTCATAATGTTGTGGTGCTTCAATGTTTTGAGCAAATGGATTTCACAGTAAAGCCTCTCAAGATCTTCAGGGCTTTGAAGGAAATCATAGAGCTTGACTTGGTTCCAAGCAACTTCAATCCCATCATACTCATCAAATGCTCTGTAACTGCATCAATCAATCAATCAATGAACACAAAATCAGGATGGCAAATCTAGCACACCACTCAGTTGCACAAATGCCTCTGAAGATCCCAAATTTTCAAATTTCTTTTCAACAAATCAAAGGCTGTGTTTGGATTAACCATTTGACTGGGAATTTATGGAGCACCAAAAAAATACAAAAAAGGAAAAAGTGAAAGAAACTAGGTTCTATTTCATTCACTTTCCCCTTCTTTTTTCCTTTTCCTTCACAAATCCCTACAAAAAATTTTGATCCAAACACAGCCTAAAAGAAACAAAAAGAAAAAAAAAAAACATCAAAAGTTCCGAAGAAATCTGAAATGGGTATTTGACAAATCCATCAAATATACCTTCTTGCAGAAAATAACATTGGACAAAAAACCTCCTCAAATTTAGAAGAAATCTAAAATGGATATTCAACAAATGTAAAAGACCCAAGAAACATCAAGTTAAATCTGAAATGGGCATTTGACAAATCTATCAACTATACCATTTGCAGAAAAGACTCAAAATAAATAAATTTGGAAGAAATCTGAAATGGGTGTTCAACAAATCTAAAAGAGCCAAGAAACACCAAGTTAAATCCGCAATGCGCATGTGACAAATCTATCAAATGTACCCATTAAAAGAAAACAACATTGAATACCCAAAAAAAAAAAAAAAACTCAAATTTGGAAGAAATCTAAATTGGGTATGCTGTAAAATAAATGAACATGAGTTTCAATTTACATACACTGTCTTTGAGGCTCCTTTGCCAAGGATTTCATTGTACTGCAACAACAACAACAACAAAAATGAAACCAAAACATCAAACTCAAAACTCCAAGCAGAAAACAAGAGAGAGAGAGAGAGAGAGAGAGAGAGGGAGAAGTATACTCTGCCATATCTTCCAGTGGGATCAACTTCAACAAACTCTGAGTAATCTGATTCAAGATGTGTAAGACCATTCATTTGCTCTACAATATTTATTTTATTTTGCTGTTTGTTATATGGGTTTGGTTGTTTTGTCTTTGCCCTTTACTGGTTTTTCTTCTTTCTTTGGTTCTGACACCAAGCAGAAAGAGATCATGAGAGAGACGATCTATCCCTATTCCCTTCCATCACAAAATTTTGTTAGAAAGAGAGTGGAAAGAGAGATAGAGTGAAAAATCATCAATTATGCAGAGAGAGAGAGAGAGATACAGAGAGAGAGAGAGAGAGGGCGGGGGGGCCTGTTAGGCCACCGGCAAGGGTCTCGTGTCTTTAAATACTCTTGTTTTTGATATATTCTCAAATCAAAGTCTGAATCTTAAAATAAAAGAATAATTGATAATTTAAAATAAAAGAATAATTGATAATTTAATATTCTCAAATCAAAGTCTGAATCTTAAAAGTCTGAATCTTAAAATATAATTTAATAATTAAAAATTAATATTTAAGTATGTGTTTAATTTTTATTTAAAAGAATAATTTGTTATGACTTAAACGGTCATGTTAGTATAAAAAAAATAAAAAAATTAATTAAAATAGTTAATTTTTAAACAAACTCTTGATTCAACTATAATTATCAATTGACGAGAAAAGACAATTATTGTGTTAAATTTTATGTCAGATTAAATGAGCGATTCAATCTCATTTTAAAATATTGTGGTTTAGATATAATTTATTTTTTGATTTTTTAACTTGTTATAAAAAAAAAATGCATAAAAGAATAAATAAACAACTTATTTCACTTGTTGCCAAACTCACACTTTAATTCAACAACTCACTTCATGAGTTTGTCCATCATAAACAAGAACACCGTTTTGCTTGAATGCCGGTAGCCTAACTCAAGCCCATATCATATCCGAGTGCTTGGCCTGAAAAAGGCTTCAAGGCCGGAGTTGAAGCTCGGCCCCTTTGGTCTGTGAGAGGCCGTCCTTCGCCGAACGATTGACCAAACGTGCTGCCACATTTTAGAGAGGGGGAAATGATTTATAAACTTTTTTTTTTTTTTTTTTTTTTTTATTTTTTTAATAACAAATTGCAATAGTAAAGTCTTAATATTTAAAATGAACAATTATTTTTTAATAACTTTTTTTTTTTTTTTCCCGAATCTAAGAGCTGCTATTCAAGGTGCCAAAGCTAAAATATGACATGAATGGCAAAAAGTGGATACATTAGAGGTAATTGAATAAAATAAAAATAAAAAAAACCTTTTTAGGTCTTTATAAATTTGTCTCTTAATAAAAATCATCATAATATCCTTATAGTATTAAATACATTTTTAACCACATATTGAATTTTTTAAAGGTTTTGTTTAGCATGATTTAAAAAGGTCAAAAAGTTAAAAAGTCACTATCATATTTAAGTCACATCATCTTATTTAAACCACATTACCTCTCTAACACATCACTTCAAACACAACCTATATTCAATCCATATTTCATAAAAAGACAAAAAGTACATTTATTTAGATCATTCAAAACCACTCCAAAATATTGAGAGTAACATAATTTTTTCATAAATTTATTAAAAAAATTTACTTTTTTTAAAGAAAGACGTTCAAATAAACTTATTTACTTTCCATTTGTGTTCAAACAAGACATCAATGATAGTAAAAATTAATTTGTAAAGGGTCATATCAATTTTGTAAATTAAGTACTTAAAAATATAGCATTAATGTGACAAAAAGAAAGAAAAAATTCAGAAATTTCTCACTTGACTTTTGTATTTTTTTTTTTTTAAAGTTAATTGTATTAAGATCCACATAACTATTGACAAAAGTCAATTTACACTATTCATTAAAAATTCTTATATTTTGATATTTTAATTATAAAAATGTATCAATTTTTAAAAGAGATATTTACACAAATTTTGTAATTACGTGGTCTTTATATACAAATTCATAAATAAAAGAATAAGGTCATATTTATTAATAATTAATAAAAATTTGGTGTAAGTAACTTTAAGATAAATATTTTTTTAAAAAAATTAGCTGTCAAGGAGCTAGCAGTGTTTGGAATTGCGTGGTTTGGTTAAAAATTTTAAAAAAAAAACAAAACAAAACAAAAAGTACCGGAAGGAGTACGGAACTTGTGTACGGATGAGAAAATTTCAAACTTCGTTTTGAATTTCGGTCATACCTTTTACTAATGGCCACGACAAACCCGCCGACATACCTTTATTTATTTATTTATTATTATTATGACTAAATTGCATTGATCTCCTCCAAAAATAAAGATATTTTAAGTTATGTTTGTCTATTATTTTAATTTATTCAGGTTAGGTTTGACATAAGTTTTTTTTTTTTTTTTTACTATTTTAATTAAAAAAATAAAATAAAATAAGTTAAAAATTAATAAGATAAATATCATATTTAAATCATAATCATTTTATTTTTTTTTTAGAAAAATCAAAAAAGTCGAAAAAATTTATCTCAAACTAAACTTTTTAGCTCCAAGTTAAAATAGTTAAAAAGTCAAAAAATTAAAAAAAAGTAACTCACATTCCAAACGAAGATTTATTTATTTTTATGAGAACTAGAAATTAATCATTAAACTTTAAAATTATTTGCAAGAATTGGACTAATTACAGAGTGATCTACTTTTGTAATAGCCAAGAAATAAAATATCTACTATAGAATTTAAATAATCGTTATAATTGTGTTGGTCATTCAATCAGACTGAAGTTTCCTAAAATAATAAATTACTCCGCTAGGTAGCTCGAATGTTGTGGTTCGAGAGTGGCTCGAGAGTGGGTTTGCAGATCAGAAGAAGGAAGAAGAAGGAGGAGGAGGAGGAGGAGGAGGAGGGACTGGAGGGGGCCCAACAAATAGGGCTGGAGGCGGGAGGCGGAGGCGGAGGCGGAGGCGAGGCAGAGCCGACGAGCAGCGATGGCGGGCGACGAGCAGCGATGGCGGGCGACGAGCAACGACGGCCGGCGACGAGCAGCGACGATCCTCGGTGGCGGCGAGGCGACGGCGGTGGTGCTCCTCCTCTCTCTTCTCTCTCTTCCCCTCTTCTTCTCTCTTTCTCTCCCTCTCCCTCTCCCTCTTCTGCGTTTCAACTAGAAAATAGAAGGAAAAAAAAAAAAAAAATCCCAAAACGACGTCGTTTTGGGTATTCGAGCCACTATTCGAGCCATCTATTTCGAGCTACGAAGTATTTTCCAATAATAAAATTAAATTAAATTTGTGCGACCCATTAAGAGCTCGTTGGCATAAACTTTTTTGGGATTTTTTTTTTTTTGATTATTTTAGCAAAAAATAATAAAATTGGCTTTTTAATTGAATAAAATAAAATATCACATTCAACCCATAATTATTATATTTTTTCTCTCATAAAAGTTAAAAAATTCAAAAAGTTCATCCTAAACGAGACTTTTTAACATCAAACTAAAATAATTAAAAAGTTAAAAAACCAACCCACATTCCAAACTGATCCTAAATAGCTTCCAAACAGTCTCTAGCTTCCGCTGCGTTTGGTGAAGAAAAATAGAGATAGGTAGCTCGTTGGTTCACATGCTGCCAATTCTCATCAAAACAGACACAAACATAGTTAGCATGTTGATTGGCTCTCCTCTATTAATCGTTAATGATTTTTTAATTTTTTTTTTATTAAAAATTCACCTTCCCAAACAAGGTCGAATTTCCGTTGAAGTTGGGTGAAAATACATCAAGTTTTATAATTTTAATATAATTATATTAAGCTTTATTAATATTTAATTCACATAATACTTAATACCTTTTCATTAATAATTTGTTAGTCATATATTTTTTCTTATTCATCATTATGATTTCATATTATTTACATTAATTTTGGTCACTTTAACTTTATTAAAAGAAATGTCAATGTAATTATATCAAAATTGTAAAATTACTTTATATTTTTTTTCCATATCTCAAGAGAGATTAATGTAATTACCCAAATCATAGTATGTTGGATTCTAATCCCTTGAAGGGTGGGATTAATATTTTCATAGACAATGGCTTGATTTGGGTAGGTGGTTTTAAGCAGCGTTCCAGCGTTTTGTCTAAAAGTCAAATGTGACTTTTTTTGTGCAAAAACTCATTTGGGAAGTTGATGAAAACGCCAGATCATATTTTTGTCTAAAGCTGCTGAAATTACAAGATTATCCTCTATGTTTATAACTTGAGGGTAAATTTCTTAATTTTAGGCGGGGATTATAGCGACCCCGGTCTTTTCCCACTTGATTATTGTATCTGGACTTATGTTCCGTGGATTCCGTTGTCATATTATTGTTGTTGTCATCCTTTAACGTCATTGTTTGAGTCTTAGGATGTGTTAGACTTGTTTCGAGTGGGTGGTTTGAGTCTGGGTTCAAACCCCAGATTTTTGAAGTTTCGGCCGTTCCGCTCGAGCGGACCTTATTGCGCTCGAGCGGAGATTGCACACTTCCAGTATTTTTGAACCCTGCAAAACTTCTGCAGGTGTGATATCTACGCTCGAGCGGGCTTTCTAAGCTCGAGCGGGTTGAGCTCGAGCGGTCGTGTTGGAGCTCAAGCGGACAGTGTTTTTTGGTGATGAGTTCTGGAGGTTGGAAAAGTGAGCTCGAGCTGACCTTCTTGCGCTCGAGCGGAACATGTTTTCTCTTTGCGCTCGAGCGGTGTGTTCTACGCTCGAGCGAACTTGTCCAGTATATATACGCAGCAGCGTGTTTCAGATCAGTTTTTCAGCCCCTTTCAGTTTATAAAACCCTAGGTTACGAGTTCTCTCTCTCCCAACTCATCTTTTCTCCTAGGTTTCATCTATTTAGAGTGAGTATCTAACCTAGTTCCTTCATTAAAAAGGTAGAGTGGGTCGAGGGCTTCCATTTAATCTGAACGGTTGTTGATTTGGAGCACTTTGGAGTTTGGGCTATCCTCTTCATCTTCTTCTCTTTGAGTTATATCTTCGAGGTAGGGATTTCCTACTCCATTTATACGTTTTAATCCTAAGTGGTGGTATTTCGGTATGTGGGGGTAGTTTGGTAATTTTGGGAGAAACCTTAGGGTTTGTCATAGATTAATTTATATAATTAATTTAAGGGAAGATTGTGATATTGGGTTTAATTCATGAGATTGGGGAATTTAGTGGTTTAATGATGTATTTGGTTAGTTTAAATACTTACCTTTGAGAATGTTGACATTACATTTGTTGTTATATTTATTTCTTGTTTAGAAATAATTGTTTTGGGCTATCGGTGGAGGATAGCCATGATTGTTGTAGACATTGCATGTGGATTAGGCAAAATTGAAACTAATCATTTGGTTAAGTTGTTGAGTATAAAAGTTGGATTAATACATTAAATTTATGTATTGATTTATTATGTATATGACTTTATGTTTATATGCATTACTTGTGTATGGGAGGAGATAGGGGATGTACTCCACGATTTAGGGGAAGATGGGGGATGTACCTCTAAACCGGTTAATGATTATGGGAAGATAGGGGATGAACCCAGGGTTGCTGCTTATATGCGCGCCTATAGCAGAGATACAGCTCATATGCTTATCTATTTGTGGTTGATATGATACATCACCACTATGTTTATCAGTTGGGAAGTATGGAAGTGGATTTGATTGAGGTTGTTATAACATCAGTATGTGTGTTTATTTTGTTATAAGAAAGGTTTAACCTAATTTGTTACCCTTGTTGAGTTGTTTGGCCAGGTTCTGAGCCATAGTTGGAAGGTGAGTTGTGCCATAGACAAAGTGTCATAGGCAGTGTAGACATTTGTGTCATGAAATTGTAAAATGGATTATTTTGTGTTAACCATGTATCGTATGCTAATGCTTTAGTTAATTCGTATGCTTGGTTTAGTATTTTTCTACTGGGCTGTGGCTCACCCTATATGGGAACTTCATTTTCAGGTTCAGGTGGTTCATTACCTCCAAGGACTTAGCTTGTGGGGATTTGGACTCGAAGACTTGCTTTATTTTATTTGTTCTATTCGAACAACTTGTAAACTTTCAAGCCTAGGGCTTTATTTGTTTTTGAGTTAGAACTCATGGAATTGTGTCCAAGTGTTGGCTTGGCAAGGTGTAAGCCCATAGGGCACTTATTATGATATTTTTATTTTATGGTACTCTGATGAATGAAATAAGATACTTTATTTCCTTATAATTCCGCATGTTAATATTATGTATTATGGGTTTATTTTTGAGGGCGTTACAGGGATAGTTTGGTCATTTTATTATGATTTGACATCATAAACAAATATTAATCAAAAAAGTCAAAAGTAATTTTTTACCAACTTCCCAAATTATTTGTCTAAAAATGCCAAAAGCTTGGTTAAAAGCCAAAAAATCACTTTTTACCATCTTCTCAAAACAGACAATGTAAGATTTTACAACCCAATCCTATTGGATTAGATCATTAATTTAAAAATAATAAAGTTCTGAAGGCTTTTACGCCAATTACTTTTTATTGTCTTTTGTAAAAGAAATGACGACGAAAAATCAAATTATTTTTTATTTTATTTTATTTTATTTTATTTTTTTAACAACCAATCGCTATGTTTATTTATTTTTTCTACTCCTTCCAAGTGTGGTGGATTGTTTTTTCAACTAATTAGGCCCTCAAGTGCAGGATTATAGCAAGGAATTGTGCATTTTTTTTTTTTTCAACCTATTGGGACCCCCAAAACCTTACGTCTAATTTCAAAAAGCAAAGATTAAGGTAAAATCATACTTACCGAGATAAGATTTATAATAAAAAAAACCTATGGAATGCAGTAAAATGAATAAATAAATACAAATTATTTTACATTTTTAATTTAAAATCACTATATTAGTAATCACATTACTTAAATTCACCATAATCATAATAATACCATTTAACTTAATTTGACAATCAAACATGACCATAATTAATACTATAATTTTAATGAAAGGGATAAAATTATTTGTACATGTTCTTTTTAGGAAAATTATTAGAAAAAATGAAAAATAGATAAAGTAAATATAAATCAATAGAATACAAGTGAGAGTGTAGGGTAAAAATTGTCTCTCCCATTATTTTGCTAGTACATTTCCCTGTCCAATCTTTCTAACATTCCCACTTATTTTTATGGGATAATCAAATAAATGGAAAATAACTATTAATTTAGGTCTCAGGTTGTTTTGGGAAATTGATTAAAAGTTGGCGTTTTGGTTTTATTTGATTTTTTTTTTAAATTTATAAAAAAACAATAGAGAGGTGATGTGTTTCAAAAAAATTAAAAAATTCAAAATTTGACTTTTGACCAACTTATCAAAATAGGCCTCATTTTCTAATTCAGCCAAAACAAAGAAAGAAATTAAACAATTTCATTTTATTTTTCTCATTGTTTTCACAAATAGATCCAAACATGCAAAATGATTCAAGTCAATTTGAGAACTACGTACAAGATTGTACGTAATTGTACTTGTGTGACATTGTCATTGATATATTAACTTTTTTGGGAGATTTGGTGATAGTCCCCTCACTATTTAATTTGTCTTTTAAAAGGATAAGAATTATATAAGTACTTTCAAAACCCCTTAATATTTTAAAACTTGTTTCTTTTACTATATTACCCTCATATCTATCAGCTCTCCTATTAAGCCATCTTCACTATATATTTCAGAGTAAAATTTTACTCTGTATGAAAGTAAAATTTTACTCTGTATAAAAGTAAAATTTTATATTCTGATACTAAAAGTAAAATTTTACCTGTATAAAAGTAAAATTTTACTCTGAATAAGAATAAAATGTTACACTCTGAAACTAAAAATAAAATTTTACTCTATATAAAAGTAAAATTTTATTCTGAAAAACTAGTAAAATGTTAGACTCTACACAAAAGTAAAATTTTACTCTGTATAAAAGTAAAATTTTACTCTGGTTCTGTCAAATGAAAAAAATAGAGTAATGGAACCAGAGTAAAATTTTACTCTGGTTCTGTCAAATGAAAAAAAAGAAAAAAAGAGCAATAGAACCAGAGTAAAATTTTACTGTGGTTCTGTCCAATGAAATTAGATAAAAAAACAAAAATAAATCAAAAACAAACAAACAAACAAAAACAAAATAAATTAATCAACAAATCAACATATCTAATTGAGAAAAAAATTTCAAAAAAATAAACAAACAAAAACAAAACAAATTAATCAACAAATCCACATACCTAATTGAAACTCAAAACTTCTAAAACTCGATCAACAATCACACATCTCAATGAAAAAGAATACATATGTTCAACAACACTCATACACACAAATATATATATATATATATACATATATTCTACTGTTCCTCATCCACATCATTCCCAACCTCCTGTTCAACTTTTTTCAATCTCGAAGCTTCAGGTTTCGCATTCAACATCGCCAGCATCTCATCAATAACCTCATTATGTTTCTTCTCTGCTTCCAATTGAGCCATCTCCACCGCACTCCGAATCTCCCCCATCTGCTCCAAAACCTTAGCTTTCGAATCTCCAACGACATTCTCATTCAATTTCAACATACTCAAAGCCTCATCGTTGCTGATTATGAAGATGAAGAGAGGATCTTCTGCTGAAGCTTGGAAGACGAGACTATGGCAGCAACTTGTCGACGACCTTCTGCTGAAGCTTGGAAGATGCAACTATGGTGATTATGATACAGTTAATGACGAAACTGATTATATATGCAGAAATTGAAAGTATAATAGTCCTATAAAATATTTAAATAATAAATTTTGTCCTTTATGCAAGACTTTATAATTATGAGGGAGTTTAGAAAGTATAATTTTTTTCTTAGTCTTTTTAACAATGAAAGGAAGGTAAAAGGGGTTTATAGCTAAATTTCCCGACTTTTTTTAGCTGATTATTTTGTGTTAAGATTTTTTCAGCCTAACTTCTTTTGTCTCGCTTAGTTTGGCTTTTTTGACTTTTTTTAGGAAAAAAATGTAATGATTATGATTTTAATGTGACATTTTGTCTTATTAACTTATGTAGCCAATTTTATCTTTTTATACTTTTTTTAGCCAAAAATCTAAACCAAACATAGCTTTAACTAAATAAATTTTGATGTTAGATAAATGAATATCTCTATTTGTTTAGTAAAGGTACTGGCAAATTGCTATACACATTTTGCACTATCCATTGGCATAATTGATCTTATATTTGTCCAAACACATACAAAATATAGAAATGCTGAAAAATATATAAAAAAATAAGTTGAGATTTCCAATTTACACAACATTTTTTTAAAAGCATTTTACATATTTTTCTCACCTTAGCACCAAAATCATGTGTCATTAGCAAACAAAACACCCACAACTCTATAGCGGCTCCAAAATTATGGTATAGGAAATCTGATTAAAATATAATTTTTGATTGATTCAAAATAATAAAATTTACAAATGGATTAATACATTTTTTGGATGAATAAAACACAATTTTAGACTAATTAAATTATGTATTTTATTCCCACAATCACAAAATATGTGAACAAATTTAAATTTTAGTATGGATCACGACAAGAGCATGTGAAATATTAGAGATATGTACGTTTGTAAAAAGAATGTGGATCTCATTTTTGGAACTCCTAATTGCCACACAACATTGTCACATGCATACAATACTATTTCTCTCCACGAAACATTAATGCCGTGTCTGGTTGGGGGATTTGAGAAGGGATTCGGAAAAAAAAAAAGAAAAGAAATGTGAAATGTGAATAAAATATACCTATATTTTACCTAGTTTCACACACCTTTTCCTTTTTCCTTTCCAAATCTCTTCCCAAATCTCTCAATCAAACACAGCGTAAATGGAAAAAGAAAAAAAAAAAAATCCCATGATATTTGATAAAAAAAATGTAACCAAAAAAAAATTATAGTTTAAAAATTAGGGGGAAAAAAAAAACTTCTAGATATCTGAAATCAAAGTCAAAATTAATGATGAAAGTCACTTAGCATCCTTCATGAAGAACAGTAAAATTTATTGTATTTTTAATTTAACTAAGAGGAGAACTGTATAATGTACCTTAAAAATAATATTTTCGCTTCCTTTCCTATATCCACATACGTACCAAAAAATAAAGAAAAAAGAGTTAAAAAGACTTTGGTGTATGGCCTGAACTTTAATCTCATTAGTGGTAAAAAAAAAAATTAAGTAAATTGTACTTTTCAGCAAAATGGAACTCTTTAAGACAAAATTTTAGTCGATCAAAAAAATAAAAAAAAATACCCACCTAATCTCTGAAAGTGATGTTTGGTGGTCTCCCAAGATTAAAAAAAATTGACTTTTGTGACGTATCAATCTTAAAAAGTATTAAATACTTATTATAAGTTTGAATTTAAGTCTAACATTGAAAATAAATCCTTAAATTTGAGGGCTCCATCCTTGTAAATGCAGGCCAAATAGCACCTATTTGTATCTTCTTCTTGTTTTACTTTGCTTCTGCAGCGCTCAGCACTTATGTTAGAAAATGGTTTTGTAATAAATAGTTTTTTGGTCAATTTTGAATTAAATTTAAAGTGGGTATCACACATTTGTTATGACAATTTCACAGTACATCACGTTTATCTCCATGAGTTCAAAAATATTAAGAAGTGAATGAAAAATTGACTTCAAAGATCACCGAACGTGTGTTATTGGTTGAAAATAATGTAATTAGCTTATTAAAATTTTGTCCCACTTTGGTTTTAGATGAAGATTTTGTTAAATTTATCTAGTCCAATTTCAGACTTGGGGTTGGACCTTTAAGTGGCACCCAAATTTTTTGGATAAGTGAGGGCTTAGTTCAATCAGCCTAGATTGAAGAAAAGCCTCTTTAAAAAGAAAGAAAGAAAGAAAGAAAGAAAGAAAAAAAATACTCCAAACATGAATATAATATAATTTTAGCAACCCCAAAGGCCCCAACTCTTTAAACATGAAGATGAAATAAATACTTAGGCCAAGTTTGGGAAGTTTAGAATAAGTGCATTTTTTGACTTTTCTTGTATTATGTGTAGAAAAAGTAGAGAGGAGATGTTGATTGATGTGACCCAAAAAAGATAAAAAGATGAAATAAGTGCACTTATATTTGTTTCCCAAACAAGGCATAAATAACTAGCGACTTTGTCTTTTAGAAGGCCAACATCCCATAATTTGAAAATTATTTTCTAAGATTCAAGTGATAGTTTAAAAAAAAGTATAAAAATTACTAATAAATTTTATTAAATTGAAGTTGTGTACATCTTTTACACTCTTAATTTTTGTTTTTATCAAGAGTCTCGTACTTATCATTTTTCACGTGCAAACAATTCTGTATAAAAATATCAAAACTTGATTAATACAGTCTGTTTGTCAATATTACAAACCTAATTAAGAGCTTGTCTAATGAAAGTTTTTACTTCATTCTTTTTCCTAAGTACTTATTTTTTTTATTATATATTTTTCAAATATAAAAAATGTGTCAAGTTTGAGACTTCACCTAGGCCTTCAATAGGCTGGGCCGGCCTTGTGCTTGTGTTTTCCAAATCAATGTTGTTTATTATACTTTGGACTAATATATCATGCTTTTGCATACTAAAGCTTCTTAACTTATTCCTATATTTCACAATCAATTAAACTAAATTCTTGTACTACACATTCACACATACGAAGCAATAGCAACTTTTCACAGATATAGCAAATTACTTGCAAAGCGATCATTGTGTTAAGTCTATTAAGAGTCCCATTAGAGACATCAAACTCTGCAACTTTTGGTGGGCTTAAGTGAAAAAGAAAATGAAGATGAATATCAAATGGTTTGACACATACCCAACTCTGAAAGCTCTGCCAAGGTAAAATGGTAATGTATGCTTTTCCCACAAACCTTGATTTAGGCCATGCCCATATATAGTAAACATATTAAACACTCATTAAGCTACTTCAAATATCCGGTTATCAAAAAAATATAAAATGTCAGTTTAAGTGTATAGGCTCTTTAATGCGGAGTTTAGAGAAGGTTAGATGTATGCAGCTATCTTTACGTATTACAATAAATAAATAAAAACTTACTACTTCGCTAAGACTAGCCCTTGAACACTAGTTGAAATATTGTTTCTAAATATTATCTTGCTTTTAGAATGTGAAGGAGATGAAGATAGAGGGTTAGTCTACTAGACGAGATACTCCCTTACTAGTTTTGATATTAAGATTTGAATCTTATTTGTTACGTGATGCAATTTTTTTCATGTGAAGGAGATGAAGACCAAGAGTTAGCCTAGTAGGTGAGCTGCTCCCTTACTAATTGTGATGCTTGAGTTCAAATTTTATTTGTTACGTGGTGCAAGTTTCCTTTCTTCTTATTCATCTCCTACTGATTATTAAAAATAAAAATGTAGAGAAGATGGAGACTTGAACTGGTAGGTAAGGAAAAGTCCTCTAACTGACATGGAAAAAATAGAGGAACTCTTGAGATATTTTGGAACACAATATCTGAATTATGTCCCCCAAAGAGCCAAAGAATGAATTGAGAATTTTTGAGAGGCCACATGTTGGGTTCAGGCAGTTAGGGTGCATATTGGTAACAAGAGATCTTACTTTCACATGCAATTGCATTCACAACAACAACATAAACATGACATTATTACTTGCTCCCAACGTTTGTCCTTTCCACAACATACACTTCTTAGACAGCATGATCTGGACTTGTTTTTGTATAGTACTTATATAAGGGAAATTCTACATGTATCATATGTCACAATTATAATTTTTTATAATGTTAGTTATGATTTGATTATTTAAATTGTGATGTTAGAGACAATTCATTGTGATGTTGATTAAGATATTATTTTGGTTATGATTCAAAAAGTCTTTAATTATACTCTATGTGGTATTTGGTTTTAACTCGATCCTTTTTTTTTTTTTTGGTTATACTTGAAGATAATCTAGTTATGACATTTGTCGTAAGTAATGTCATAAATGTCATAAATTGTACTTGGTATGTACCTTTTTAAAAGTGTATACCACAATATGACCCTCCTTATGTTTAATATATATATATATATATGGGAAATTTTATGGTACACCCCCTTTTTTGGGCGGTGTATCATATGCACTTTTGATTATGACTTTTGTCGTTTTTAGTTAGTTAATTCTTTCTTTTGTTTTTATTTTTTCAATCATCCAATCTGTCATTAGTTTGGTAGAACTTGAATTTTGGTTTGGAATAAAAAATAACCGTTCAAATCTAATTTATATTTGATCTGATACAATTTCATAATATATATAATCTCTTCTAACAAAAAAATATGTAGGGCTATCACGTCTATCCCATTAATCTAGTCACCTCAAACAAGTATGAGTTAAGTTGTCGGCTAGGTTTGGCATGTCCCTTTAGACTAAAATAGTTATATAAGATAAAATTCTTTATTTTAACTAACACTACAATAAAATTGGCTATTTACAGCACCACATCAACAGCATACAATAAATGCACGTCGTATTTTTTCACTTTTACGACTTACTTTTTTTGCATGTCGTAAATACTTTTTTAACCACGACGTGTCTATTGCATAGGCCGTGAATGATAATAACGATGATTTTTTTACGGCTTGCAATGCACGCTGTAAATAATAAAACTTTCTACGACGTACATATGGCATGCCGTTAATACATCAATTATACACGACGCACATATGCCAGTTGTGAAAAATTTCACGGCGCACACAACGCCTGCCGTTAAAAAGTATTGCCTTTTTACGATACACACGACGCCTGTTGTTAAAAATATTGTAATTTTTACGACAGGCAATGTATGTCGTAAATTGTATGATAAAAACAAAGAAGCGCCAAAATGAAATTTCTGATGCCAATTCGCCAAAAAAAACAAAAAAAATATTTAAAAAAAGAATATATACATTAACTATTTGGGCTTCTAATAGATTCTAATCATCAGACACTAGTTCGAAGGGCATCCATCGCTAGTACAACTCCACTTAACAGCGTCGGGCACAGGGAGGCGACGGCGGGACTGCGACGAGGCGATGATGGGCGGAGGCGAGGCGAGGCGACGGCGGGCGGAGCTCTTCCTCTTCCCCTCTCTTCTCTCTCTCTCTCTCTCTCTCTTCTAAATTTCGGGCTATTCGGGGAGGGGGGGGATTTCGGGAAAAAAACATTTCTCTAAGTTAAAATAGTTAAAAAGTCAAAAAATTAAAAAAGTAACTCACATTCCAAACGAAGACTTATTTATTTTCATGAGAACTAGAAATTAATCATTAAACTTTAAAATTATTTACAAGAATTGGACTAATTACGGAGTGATCTACTTTTGTAATAGCCAAGAAATAGAATATCTACTATAGAATTTAAATAATCGTTATAATTGTGTTGGTCATTCAATCAGACTGAAGTTTCCTAAAATAATAAAATAAAATTAAAATTGTGCAACCCATTAAGAGCTCGTTGGCATAAACTTTTTTGGGATTTTTGTTTTTTTTTTTGGTTATTTTAGCCAAAAAATAATAAAATACTCTTTTTAATTTAATAAAATAAAATATCACATTCAACCCATAATTATTTTATTTTTTCTCTCATAAAAGTTAAAAAAATCAAAAAATTCATCATAAACGAGACATTTTAGCCTCAAACCAAAATAATCAAAAAGTCAAAAAATCAATCTACATTCCAAACGAATCCTAAATAGCTTCCAAATAGTCTTTAGCTTCCGCTGCGTTTGGTGAAGAAAACAAGAAAGCTTCCTACCCCCAGCTGGGGGTCGACCCCCAGTGAGGTGTCATTGGGGGATTGGTAAAAAAAAAAACAGTTTTTTTTTTTTTTTTTTTTTTTTTTATGTTTTCAGCGAATAGGGGGTCGCCACCTCACTAGGGGTCGACCCCCGCTGGGTGTATAAATCACGGCTCGTGAAGAAAAATAGAGATAGGTAGCTTGTTGGTACACATGCTGCCAATTCTCATCAAATCAGACACAAACATGGTTAGCATGTTGATTGGCTCTCCTCTACTAATCGTTAATGATTTTTTAATTTTTTTTATTAAAAATTCACCTTCCCAAACAAGGTCGAATTTCCTTTGAAGCTTGGCGAAAATACATCAAGTTTTATAATTTTAACATAATTATATTAAGTTTTATTAATATTTAATTCACATAATACTTTAATACCTTTTCATTGACAATTTGTTAGTCATATATTTTTTCTTATTCATCGTTATGATTTCACATTGTTTATATTAATTTTGGTCACTTTAACTTTATTAGAAGAAATGTCAATGTAATTATATCAAAATTGTGAAATTACTTATATTTTTTTGCCATATCTCAAGAGAAATTAATGTAATTACCCAAATCATAGTATGTTGGATTCTAATCCCTTGAAGGGTGGGATTAATATTTTCATAGACAATGTAAGATTTACAACCCAATCCTATTGGATTAGATCATTAAGAGGTTATTTGAGGTGTTCTAAATAAGTGCACTTTTTGTCTTTTTGAATTAAAAAGTTGAGGAAAAAAATATGGATATTTGGATTAACTTTTTGACTTTTTATAAAAAAAATGTGTATTAAAATATTGTATAAATAAGTGTGTAGGAGAAGATAATTAATTAATCCGTACGGGTTGGACAGTGCAGTCAGCTGGGTAGGACATGGGAAAAGATTGCCTCTTTTGGGGCTTTGATTGAACGGTGTTGTTCGGCCCGTAGGAGCCCACCACGGGTCCCTTTTTTCTAATCGGAACCGTTCAATGTGTAGAACTCGTCGAGTACTATATGTTTATAAAAAATCACGTTGATTGGATATCGATAGCTATCTGATTGTGTTAGTTTTTTTTGTCAACTGTTAACTATAACACCATTTATTTTTTATACAAAACTGATTTGATCATGTAGTTAGAGATATCCGATAGACGGGATTTTTTACAACCATATAGTACTAGACAAGTTCTGCATATTAAACGGTTCGGATTATCAAAACGGGACCCATGGTGGGTCTCCACGGGCCTAACTTTACCATCCAACTTAGTGAATGTACATATATAATTTTTTTTTTTTCCCTTTCACTGCAGTTGCTTTGACGTCAGTACGTTGATGGGCCAAAAAGTTGATTTGTATTTTAATATTTGTATATTAATTTTTTTATATTTTTTTTGATGAATAGTGATAACTTTTTAACTTTTTTGATAACTTTTTTACTTTTTTTAAAGTTCCTAAATCAGCCCTAATTTAAAAATAATAAAGTTATGAAGGCTTTTACGCCAATTACTTTTTATTGTCTTTTGTAAAAGAAATGACGACGGAAAATCAAATTATTTTTTTATTTTATTATTTTTTTTAACAACCCAATCGCTATGTTTATTTAATTTTTTCTACTTCTTCCAAGTGTAGTGGATTTTTTTTTCAACTAATTAGGGCCCTCAAGTGCAGGATTATAGCAAGGAATTGTGCATTTTTTTTTTCAACCTATTGGGACACTCAAAACCTTACTTCTAATTTCAAAAAGCAAAGATTAAGGTAAAATCATACTTACCGAGATAAGATTTATAATAAAAAGACCTATGGAATGCAGTAAAATGAATAAATAAATACAAATTATTTTACATTTTTAATTTAAAATCACTATATTAGTAATCACATTACTTAAATTCACCATAATCATAATAATACCATTTAACTTAATTTGACAATCAAACATGACCATAATTAATACTATAATTTTAATGAAAGGGATAAAATTATTTGTACATGTTCTTTTTAGGAAAATTATTAGAAAAAATGAAAAATAGATAAAGTAATAATTATGATTGGGATGACCTAAATAAGTGCACTTTTTGTCTTTTTATGAAAAGATGTGCAGAAAAGTAGAGAGGTGATGTGATGAAAAAAAAATAAAAAAATAAAAAGATGGATTATTTTTGGATTGCCAAATTTGGCCTAAATATAAATCAATAGAATACAAGTGAGAGTGTAGGGTAAAAATTGTCTCTCCCATTACAAGTGAGAGTGTAGGGTAAAAATTGTCTCTCCCATTATTTTGCTAGTACATTTCCCTGTCCAATCTTTCTAACATTCCCACTTATTTTTATGGGATAATCAAATAAATGGAAAATAACTATTAATTTAGGTCTCAGGTTGTTTTGAGAAATTGATTAAAAGTTGGCGTTTTGGTTTTATTTGATTTTCTTTTTTAAATTTATAAAAAAACAATAGAGAGGTGATGTGTTTCAAAAAAATTAAAAAATTCAAAATTTGACTTTCGACCAACTTATCAAAATAGGCCTCATTTTCTAATTCAGCCAAAACAAAGAAAGAAATTAAACAATTTCATTTTATTTTTCTCATTGTTTTCACAAATAGATCCAAACATGCAAAATGATTCAAGTCAATTTGAGAACTAGGTACAAGATTGTACGTAATTGTACTTGTGTGACATTGTCATTGACATTTAGTCTTTGTTTGATATTGACTTTTTTAATTGATTTTTTTGTGTTAAGATTTTTTTAGCCTAACTTCTTTCACCACAAGGAAAAGCAGTTTTGGCAACTAAAAACCAAATTTTCGTCGCTGAAAGTAGCACAATTGGCGACTAAAATGAAATTAGTAGCCAAAAGTGAAGACTTTTGGTGACTAAAAGAGTTTAGTAGCCAAATGTATAGTTATTGGTGACTAAAAACAGATTTAGTCGCCGAATGTATGAGTTTTAGCGACGAAAGGTTTTTTAGTAGCCAAAAGTGATGGTTTTTGGCGACTAAAATAATTTAGTAGCCAAAAGTATAGGTTTTGGCGACTAAAAAATAGTTTGGTCGTCGATTCTACGTGTTTTGGCGACTAAAAACAGTTTGGTCACTGAAAGTGAAGTTTTTTGGCTACTAAAAAAATTAGTAGCTAAAAATAGGCAATTGGGGACTAAAATTCAGTTTAGTAGCCAAAAGGGGACGTTTTTGGCGACTAAAAACAGGTTTAGTCGCCAAAAATGCTACTTTCAGCCGGAACTTATTTTTTTAGCGACTAAAAAATATTTTAGTAGCCCAAAATTACATTATTGACGACTAAATAATATATTTAGTCGCCAAAAGTGGCTTTAATTTTTTTTTAGTAAATAATTTATTTTTTACATAAATTATATTGCATAAAAATAATTATATTTATATATATAGTTTTATATTAATATGGGTCAATATAGTATATAAATAATATACATTGCATCTACATTCATGTGATGTTGTAGTGGCATAGTGGAGAAGGAGTGTGTTGCTAAAGATTTAGAAGGTAGAAGGTTGGTGGTTTGAATCTTAGAAAAAGCAAAAAAGTTAGCTTTTTCTTTTTTTTTTTCCACCGAACAACCTTTGGCGACTAAACTATTGGTCGCCGAAAGTATTTGTTTTGGCGACTAAACAATTTGATTGGCGTTCCATCAACTATTGGCGACTAAAAGATTAGTCGCCAAATGTATAATTTTAAACAGTGGAATTGAGTATTGGCGACCAAAACTTTGGTCGCTAAAGACTTGTCTTTTCGCCGACTAAAACCTTTTTAGTCGCCAAAACCTTCTGCGACCGTTTATTCGCGACAAAACCGGCGACTAAAAAATTTAGTCGGGGAAGGTAAAAAGGCAACTTTTGGCGACTAAAAATGGACCTTTGGCGACTAAAAATTTTGTCGCCAAAGGTGATTTTTCTTGTAGTGTTTTGTCTCGTTTGATTTGACTTTTTTGACTTTTTTTTTAGAGAAAAAGTATAATGATTATGATTTGGATATGACATTTTGTCTTATTGACTTATGTAGCCAATTTTATCTTTTTATACTTTTTTAGTCAAAAATCTAAACCAACATAGCTTTAACTAATTAAATTTTGGTGTCAGATAAATGAATATCCCTATTAGTTTAGCAAAGGTACTTGCAAATTGCTATACACATTTTGTACTGTCCATTGGCATACTTGATCTTGTATTTGTCCAAACACTCACAAAATATAGAAATGCTGAAAAATATATAAACAATAAGTTGAGATTTCCAATTTACAAAACATTTTTTTAAAAGCATTTTACATATTTTTCTCACCTTAGCACCAAAATCATGTGTCATTAAGCAAACAAAACACCCACAACTCTATAGCGGCTCCAAAATTATGGTATAGGAAATCTGGTTAAAATATAATTTTTGATTGATCCAAAATAATAAAATTTACAAATGGATTAGTACATTTTTTGGATGAATAAAACACAATTTTAGACTAATTAAATTATGTATTTTATTCCCACAATCACAAAATATGTGAACAAATTTAAATTTTAGTATGGATCACGACAAGAGCATGTGAAATGTTAGAGATATGTACGTTTGTAAAAAGAATGTTGATCTCATTTTTGGAACTCCTAATTGGCACACAACATTGTCACATGCATACAAGACTATTTCTCTCTACGAAACATTAATGTTGTGTTTGGTTGTGGAATTTGAGAAGGGATTCGGAAAGGAAAATGAAAAAGGAAGGTGAAATGTGAATAAAACATACATATATTTCACCTAGTTTCACACACATTTTCTTTTTCCATTTCCAAATCTCTCTCTAAATCTCTCAACCAAACACAGCGTTTATGGAAAAAGAAAAAAAAAAATCCCATGATATTTGATAAAAAAATGTAACCAAAAAAAAATTATAGTTTAAAAATTAGGGGGAAAAAAAAACTTCTAGATATCTGAAATCAAAGTCAAAATTAATGATGAAAGTCACTTAGCATCCTTCATGAAGAACAGTAAAATTTATTGTATTTTTAATTTAACTAAGAGAAGAACAGTAGAATGTACCTTTAAAATAATATTTTCGCTTCCTCTCCTATATCCACATACGTACCAAAAAATAAAGAAAAAAGAGTTAAAAAGACTTTGGTGCAGGGCCTGAACTTTAATCTCATTAGTGGTAAAAAAAAATTCTAAGTAAATTGTACTTTTCAGCAAAATGGAACTCTTTAAGACAAAATTTTACTCGATCAAAAAAATAAATAAATAAAAATACCCACCTAATCTCTGAAAGTGATGTTTGTTAGTCTCCCAAGATTAAAAAAATTGACTTTTGTGACGTATCAATCTTAAAAAATGTTAAATACTCATTATAAGTTTGAATTTAAGTCTAACATTGAAAATAAATCCTTAAATTTGAGGGTTCCATCCTTCCAAATGCAGGCCAAATAGCATCTATTTGTATCTTCTTCTTGTTTTACTTTGCTTCTGCAGTGCACTTATGTCAGAAAATGGTTTTGTAATAAATAGTTTTTGTTCAATTTTGAACTAAAATTAAAGTGGGTATCACACATTTGTTATGACGAATTCACAGTATATCACGTTTATCTCCATGAGTTCAAAAATATTTAGAAGTGAATGAAAAATTGACTTCAAAGATCACCGAAAACTTGTGTTATTGGTTGAAAATAATGTAATTAGCTTATTAAAATTTTGTCCCACTTTGGTTTTAGATGAAGATTTTGTTAAATTTATCTAGTCCAATTTCAGACTTGGGGTTGGACCTTAAGTGGCACCCAAATTTTTTGGATAAGTGAGGGCTTAGCTCAATCAGCCTAGATTGAAGAAAAGTGTCTTTAAAAAGAAAGAAATAAATAAAGAAAGAAAGACAAAGAAAAAAAAAATACTCCAAACATGAATATAATATAATTTTAGTAACCCAAAAGGCCCCAACTCTTTAAACATGAAGATGAAATAAACACTAAATAAATAAATAGCGACTTTGTCTTTTAGAAGGCCAACATCCCATAATTTGAAAATTATTTTCTAAAATTCAAGTGATAAGTTTAAAAAAAGTAAAAAAAATTACTAATAAATTTTATTAAATTGAAGTTGTGTACATCTCTTACACTCTTAATTTTTGTTTTTATCAAGAGTCTCATACTTATCCTTTTTCACATGCAAACAATTCTGTATAAAAATGCCAAAACTTGATCAATACAGTCTGTTTGCCAATATTACAAACCTAAGAGCTTGTCTAATGAAAGTTTTTACTTCATTCTTTTTCCTAAGTAGTTCATTGTTTTATTATATATTTTTCAAATATAAAAAATGTGTCAAGTTTGAGATTTCACTTAGGCCTTCAATAGGTTGGGCCGGCCTTGTGCTTGTGCTTTCCAAATCAATATTGTTTATTATACTTTGGACTAATATATCATGCTTTTGCATAAAGCTTCTAAACTTATTCCTATATTTTACAATCAATTAAACTAAATTCTTATGCTACACATGCACACATACAAAGCAATAGCAACTTTTCACATATATAGCTAATTACTTGCGAAGTGATCATAGTGTCAAGTCTATTAAGAGTCCCATTAGAGACATCAGACACTGCAACTTTTGGTGGGCTTAAGTGAAAAAGAAAATGAAGATGAATATCCAATGTTTTGACACATACCCAACTCTGAAAGCTCTGCCAAGGTAAAATGGTCATATATGCTTTTCCCACAAACCTTGATTTAGGCCATGCCTATATATGGTAAACATATTAAACACTCATTAAGCTACTTCAAATATCCGGTTATCAAAAAAATATAAAACGTGAGTTTAAGTGTATAGGTTATTTAATGCGGAGTTTAGAGAAGGTTAGATGTATGCAATTATCTTTACGTATTACAATAAATAAATAAAAAACCTAGTACTTCGCTAAGACTAGCCCTTGAACACTAGTTGAAATATTGTTTCTAAATATTATCTTGCTTTTAGATATGTTCTTTCAAATTTGAAGCTTAGTAAATTTTATCGTACTAGTGAATGTGAAGGAGATGAAGATAGAGGGTTAGTCTACTAGATGAGATACTCCCTTACTAGTTTTGATATTAAGATTTGAATCTTATTTGTTACATGATGCAATTTTTTTCATGTGAAAGAGATGAAGACCAAGAGTTAGCCTAGTAGGTGAGCTGCTCCCTTACTAATTGTGATGCTTGAGTTCAAATTTTATTTGTTACGTGGTGCAATTTTCCTTTCTTCTTATTCATCTCCTACTGATTATTAAAAATAAAATTGTAGAGAAGATGGAGACTTGAACTGGTAGGTAAGGAAAAGTCCTCTAACTGACATGGAAAAATAAGAGGAACCCTTGAGATATTTTGGAACACAATATCTGAATTATGTCCCCCAAAGAGCCAAAGAATGAATTGAGAATTTTTGGGAGGCCACATGTTGGGTTCAGGCAGTTAGGGTGCATATTGGTAACAAGAGATCTTACTTTCACATGCAATTGCATTCACAACAGCAACATAAACATGACATTATGACTTGCTCCCAACGTTTGTCCTTTCCACAACATACACTTCTTGGACAGCATGATCTGGACTTGTTTTTGTATAGTACTTTTACATAAGGGAAATTCTAAGTGTATCATAGGTCACAGTTATAATTTTTTATTATAATGTTAGTTATGATTTGATTATATAAATTGTGATGTTAGTTACAATTCATTGTGATATTGATTAAGATATTATTTTGGTTATGATTCAAAAAGTCTTTAGTTATACTCTATGTGGTATTTGGTTTTGACTCGATCTTTTATTTTATTTTATTTTTGGTTATGCTTGAAGATGATCTAATTATGACATTTGTGGTAAGTAACGTCATAAATGTCATAAATTGTATTTGGTACATACCTTTTTAAAAGTGTGTACCACAATATGACCCTACTTATGTTTAATATATATATATGGGAAATTCTATGGTACACCCCCTTTTTTTGGCGGTGTATCATATGCACTTTTGATTATGACTTTTGTCGTTTTTAGTTAGTTATAAATTATTATGATATTATGATATTATTTTTGTTATGATATAAGAGCTTTTTCATTATATCTTAAGATTTGTTTGGTTTGTTTTTTTTTTTTAAATTATGACTCTCATAGGATTGGAATTGTGACATTTATAGTAATTAAATTTAAACTCACAAATGTCATAATTCATATATAGTCCATTATCCATATATATATATATATATATATGTATATATTGGTACAAAAGTATCGAGGATTTCAGAGTTAGATTCACTGATTTGATTTAGTTAAATGAACTGTTTTGTAAAGTTAATGGATTAGGAAAAATTATTTCATAGTCCTGGCACCACGTGGACATATTCTTGACTAATTACAATTTATTATGTCTCTTATTACTTTTCAATCACTTAATATAAAATCATAGACCACTCTCTTCACCAATCATAACACACTTACAACACCACATGACTGTGCCCAAAACTACAAAATAACTTCTCATGGATTAGGGCAAAGTACTAATTGGTCAGTATGTGACAGCCTTTTATTCCAATTGTGGTTTATAATGATGCAATTAGGCGTTTGTTTGGATCAATTAGAGGGTTCATATTGAATTAGGAGACATTTGGAGTTCATAGTTTAATTCTTTCTTTTGTTTTTATTTTTTCAATCATCCAATCTGTCATTACTTTGGTAGAACCTGAATTTTGGTTTGGAATAAAAAATAATCGTTCAAATCTAATTCATATTTGATCTGATACAATTTCATAATATATATAATCTCTTCTAACAAAAAAATATGTAGGGCTATCACGTCTATCCCATTAATCTAGTCACCTCAAACAAGTATGAGTTAAGTTGTCGGCTATGTTTGGCATGTCCATTTGGACTAAAATAGTTATATAAGATAAAATTGATTATTTTAACTAACACTATAACAAAATTGACTTTTTACAGCACCACATCAATGACATACAATAAATGCACGCTGTAGTTTCTTACTTTTACGACTTACTTTTTTTGCATATCGTAAATACTTTTCTAACCACGGCGTGTCTATTGCATAGGCCGTGAATGATAATAACGATGATTTTTTTACGGCGTGCATAAATAATAAAACTTTCTACGATGTGCATATGGCGTGCTGTTAATACATTAATTATACACGACGCACATATGCCAGCCGTGAAAAGTTTCACGGCGCACACAACGCCTACCGTTAAAAAGTATTGCCTTTTTACGATACATACAACGCCTGTCGTTAAAAGTATTGCAATTTTTACGACAGACAACGTATGTCGTAAATTGTACGATAAAAACAAAGAAGCGCCAAAATGAAATTTTGGTGCCAATTTACCAAAAAAACAAAAAAAAATATTTAGGAAAAGAATATATACATCAACTATTTGGGCTTCTAATAGATTCTAATCATCAGACACTGGTTTGAAGGGCATCCATCGCCAGTACAACTCCACTTAACAGCGTTGGGCACAGGGAGGGAGATAAGGAACGGTACACACTCACTCTTCTATTCTCTTCTCTCTCTCTCTCTCACTCTCTCTCAGATTTGCGAACGAGATTGAGTCTGGTTGAGTCGAGTTGTAGAGTTACTCTGACGAGTCATCACTCGGTGGAGACCAAGTCAAAGAAGAGTCAGACCTCGTTTGGGTCGGCAACAAAGACAAAGCATGGCAAGGTCGAGAGGAAGAAAGGAACTCCATGCAGAGAAGAAGAACACAGGTACATTTCCTTGGTTGTTTAGATTCTTTTCTTGGCCACCAAACAGAGTGTTTTCTTGGGGGCCAAACAGAGCATCTAGTTATGTACATGAGTTTCTTGATTGAAATGTTTTTTTTCCCTCTTTTGATTTTGTGTTTTATTAAGAACTACGGTGATGCACATAGCCTCCTGACAAATTTCACTAGTATGGTGTAGCAGAAATGCTGAAGTAGTGATGGTGCTCTTACTAGTGCTAAAGGCCTGGTGGTTGTAGGAATGGGAAGTTGGGGATGAAATAGCGAATCCTTTTTTGAGAAAGCTCAAGAAGTAAAAACAAAAACTTGCTCATGAGGCCTCGTTTGGGGAGTGGCTATTTTAGCCAAAAAGCCAACTAAAACTAGTCACATCACCTCTCTACTTTTCTGCACATCTTTTCGTAAAAAGCCAAAAAGTTACTAAAATAACCTGTTCCCAAACGAGGTCTGAGTATATTACTTGTTGGAAAAGCAGCATGTGATGCTCTTATCATCAAAAAATGAAAATTATTATAACTAGATATGGTATGTTATCATTTTTTGTTTTTTTTTTTAAATTTTATTTGTTTATTTTTGTAATAAATAAGTAGCTAACTATTCCCCCCCTCCCCTCCCAACCAAAAAATAAAAAATAAAAATTATCAATATTGGAGTATATGTGAATGTTGTTGTTAATTTTTTTTTTTTTATTTTTTTTGTTGGACTTGTATAAGTTGAAACCATTAGATGATTTCTTGAAAAAGTTTTATGGAAATTGTATCATGATTCATTATGTCTAGACTCGAGTGGTGGAGAAGATACTAGTTGTTGATCTTTTGAAGGAAAAAAAAATTCTCATTTTTGTTTACTTCTGTAGACCGTCCAAGAACTCCCGACTCCGTGCGCGAGGGTGCGAATCGTTTGTTCTTAGCTACTACAGTTCAGACTCGTGTCACAGTTCTGAATCTAATCTCACAAAGTGCAATGTGAGACCGATAAATCACCAAAGAGTCCAAATCCAACAAATCATTTTGGAAAATCGATTTTAATGAAGAAGTGTCAAACATGGACTGCTTTGCCAGATACAGAGTCGCCACCTAAATGTTTTATTTTGGGGAAATTTAGGAAACCCTGACTCATGCCTAAGGCTACATGTCCGTCATTACCAAAGTTGTCTCGGCTCGGAAACTTGGGTACGAGAGGGGAAGGTCATACAATGAGCACCCCCGCTCGCCCGATCAAAGATCGGCCTTTACTAACATGATATGTTGTTTTTGAAAACACATATATTCTTATTCCGGTTATTAACCTAGAATTACTACGTGATGCGCACAACATACAAGTATAGACTAGATCGCCTAAGTCGGAACAAAACATTTCATGTTCGTTTGTTTGAAAATGGTTTGAAGGTGCTACTCGCAAGTAGGCTAAGACGCGGATTTTGCCACCCTTAAGTGGGCTTAGAAAACACACATTTTGATGAATTGTTCCAATTCAAGCAATCCAACCTTCACCCATAGGCATTCAGGCAGTTAAACACTTAAGCAGTTAGCCTCATGGCAAGCATGCTAACATGGCAACATACATATCTCATGCAGTATGCTAAAGCGTAAACACTCACAGTGTACTCCGAGCCAAAACAAAGAACTAGTTAGAAATCATGCATGATCTTAGTTCATGTTAAGATGGCTAATGTAACACGTGCAAAAATGCAATTAAAATAGGCTCGGCCACTCTAAGATAGCATATGAAATGCAACTTGATAACATGCTGTTGAACACGTATTCAAGTAAATGTATTGAAATACAATGCAATTAGTATGATGCGCCGAGCCCCGTGCATGCAATACAAATGAATAGGTGTACGCATGCAAGCATAAGTATGCTAATTGAAATATGCCCTAAAACTATCCATCGAAAGCGGTTAAGTAAAAGGGAGAAAGAAATAGGGGTGGGAAGACATGTATCACACACACGCACGCTTATTACAACAGTTGTGCCCTCTCGACGGAGGGTCCGAATAAGAAGCTAACTAGCTAATCTAAGCTAATTAAACTAATTATTACATCACAAAACTAATTAACTAATAAGCTAACTAATTATTACAACACAAATTGAATAGCTAAGCAAAGCATTAACTACTTAAGTACAAAATCAAAATATTAACTAGCTAAGCAAATTAGCTAAGTAAAGCAGTAAAGAAATGTCCTCAGAGCGAGAAGCGCATGCATGCTCGGTCGCCTCGTTCGGAAATCCACCGCGATACCCCGATTTGCCTCTGTTTGCAACTGTTCTTAGAACCTTGCACAATGCTCCAGAAAGCTTCTAACTCACCTTGGGGACCTGTAGGAGCATGGCTGACCACTTTTTGGGGGTGCCAACCACCTGCCGACCAGTTACCATTGCTACAGACCAGAAAAAGTGGTCGGCCAGCTAGTTTTTCTGGTCTGTCGACCACTTGTTGTTGCACTTCGCCAGTTTGCTGCAACAGAGAGCAAGAAAGGGCATGACAATGTATTTGCAAGGTATGTGTGCACAACCACCCTCCCTATCATTTCATAAGTTCAAGGGAGTGCGGTTCTCGACCCTCGGGCCACCAATCACGCATTTCAATGCATGATGGCCGAGAAGCCAAATTGCACAATTCAATATGAAATGAATGCACACATAAACACATAAAGCCTTGACCTCTATCATTTATGATCAAGAGGGTTGGCGACCGAGAATTGAGGCACGTTTCATCACTTCAAGTATGAAACGTCCCTCGTTTCTCGTATTTGGACTAACACCTAATCCAAACACAATGCAAGCAACAACATGGCATACTCAATGCAATGTAACATGGCATACACAATGCAAAGAACAACATGGCATACTCAATACAATGTAACATGGCATACGTAATGCAAAGAACATGGTATACACAATGCAATGAACAATATGGCATACTCAATGCAATGTAACATGGCATACACAATGCAAAGAACATGACATACACAATGCAATGAACAACATGGCATACTCAATGCAATGTAACATAAGCATGCAAATAACATGCAAACAAACATGCTAAATGGACTTAAACCAAAAATGGAAATACCCCAGTCATGCCCAAAACAGTGGCCATGGTTAAGAAATGAAGGCACGAAAGCATATACAAGCATGCACATGCATTGGCCTATCAACTAGTCCTAAGAGCACAACCCTCAAGAGTGCTCAAGGAGTGATAAACATGGAAGTGCGACAACACTAAATGCTCTGAAATTAAGTAAGAAATGATGCCAAATCATTCAAACAACACAAGCATGGCATGCTAGGGTTCTTAAGCATTGAAGCTAGCAAAGAGGACTACTCTAGAGACATGCAATACATGGCATAAATGCATGAACCAGCCACAAACAGAGCTCAAGTAGGTCAGAACAAGGACCAAAACATGCTGAGATGAGGGCTCAAATGCCTAGGCAAGATGGCATGCACACTAGGCCACAAACAAGGCAACAATGCACAACCCTTAGAGGCACTCAAAGGGTGAAAGAAATGGGAACATGACAATGCTACATGCTCTGAAATAACATGATAAATGATGTCAAATCATGTACATGATACAAATGAAGCATGCTATGGTGCCCAAAACTCAAAGCTAGCAAGGCCAATTGCACTATGGCTATGCAATACATGAAGCATATGGCTAAGACATCCCAAAAAAGTCCTAGAGCATGTCAAAATGATGCTAAAACATGTATGAAAAGAAGCCAAAATAAGCTAGCATGGTGAGCATGAAGCATGAAATATGCAAGGCCAAAAGGGAGGATTACACTACACCTACTAAGACCAAGCATGAGATGGCTTCGCCAACAAAAATCAGAGTTATATCATGGCAAAATAACCCCAAAAACATACTGAAATGATAGCTTGCAAGCTTAGGCATGAAGGCATACGCAATGACTCATGTTAAGGCATAAAACACAAACTCTCGAAAGCACGGAAAGAGTGACAAATGCAAGTGTATGATCACACTACATGTACTGAAATCATATTTCAAATGATGTCAAATCATGAAAATAGTCCAAGTAATGCATGCTAATGGACTCAATACACAAAGCTAGTGAGCAAGATTGAACCAAGGCTATACAAAGCAATGCATGCATGACCAAAACAACACAAATAAGAGCTTAAGCATGCTAAAACATGGACAAAAACTTCTTAGAGTTAAGCCAAAAGCATGCTAGAATGATGATCAAAAGCATGATACACATTAGGCTAGTTTGTGGGATTGCACTACAAGTGCATGGAGCATGCATGGGGCTAACAAACTAACCCAAAATAGAGGTATATCATGTCAAAATAACCCCAAATACATGCTAAGATGGAGCCAACATAAGCTTAACAAACATGTTCACACATGAGGCATACAAAGCAAGCATACAAAACACAAGAAGAGGGGATGACCCTCTCCTATTTGGGACCTCAAAACACCATTTCCAGCACTGAGTTTTCTCTGGAATTCAGTGGTAGAAAGGTCATATAAAGGCTAAAACAAAAGCCTAAAGGGATGGCTCAAAACATGGCCTAACAAGGCCTAAGTGGGGGTAGACTACCCCCAACACAAAAGAGACCTTAAACAAAATTACAAGTATGCAAAATTAGAACTTTTTGTAGTTTAAAGTTAAGCCTAAAACAACATGCAAGTAGGGCCAAAAGCTTAAGCAAAAATAAGGGTTTAAGAGGCTAGAAGCTCACCCTTGTAGAACAACTCTAGAGCAACAACTTTAGCAGCTTTTTCTGACCAAAACTAGTCCAAAAATTTCAAAAACAACTTCAAGGGACCTCAACTCTAAGAGTATGGTGTTTCACTATGTGTTTGTGTGTTAAAGTGTGATAAAAAGACACTTTGAAGCACAAATGTGAAAAAGAAGAGCAATATAGAGACAAAAGTGTATATGTATAGCTCAAGCACAAAATTCTGAACCTGGAGAAGGGAGGGAGGGCCTCCCTTATATAGGAAATCAAGCAACAAGCTTGTTGAGGAAGCTAAGAGCTCCAAGCCATCCCTCCATACACGTGTATGGAGGATGGTTTTTGTGCCTTCCAGCTGTTACAGCTGGCAAGAAAAGATCTTCAAAAAGGTGCTGGAAAGCTGCCGACCAGTTGAAGTGGTCGGCCAGATACTTGCACTGGTCGGCCAACCACTTTTTCTGGTTTTCCGGAGGAAAAAGTGGTCTGCAAGAATGAAAAGTGGTTGGCAGGTGGCTGCCAAGGCCAAAAAGTGGCTGGCAAGTGTCCAAATTGAATCCCCAGAAGTTATCTTTCCAACGGAACTAGACTTGCATCAAAATTCCAACTGTGCAAAAAGTTATGCCTGTTTTGGTGAAGCCGCGCAATTTCGGTCCAACCGGATTGATGCCCTACTTCAACCAACCATATCTCCCCTGTCCGGACTTGGCTTTAGGAGATTCTTGAGTGCAAAATGAAGCTCCGGAAGTAAGCTTTCCAATGGTGGTGGCCTCATAACTGAAATCCAAGTATGCAAATGAATAGGTCCGATTTAGCGAGGGCTGTTCGACTCTTTCTTAACGGTTCATACCCATTTTCTCCCCCAACTGGGTTTCTTCCCTCTTCTCTTCTTTTCTTTAACTCCAAACCCCTAAACAAGGTATTTTGAAAGATTTTTTAGAGATTTCATTTCTCTTTCATTCATTTCCACTTTGTCTTTTGCTCGTTTGTCGTAGAAACTTCGTTTCAAAAATATTTTGAAAAAGAGGGTTTTAAGGTCTAAAAACCATTCAAAATAGTTTTAGTCCAAAAATGGGGTGTGAGGTTAGGATTTGACTCTCTCCTTGCCGAAGAAATTGGACCTTTGCCCTGCACAACTTTCATCACCAAAGAAGCCATCAGTAGCGCCCAAGTCTTAAGGGCGGTCAAAAATGGGGTGGCTACAACTTCATTCCGAAGCCTCTATTGTACCAAAAAACACAAAAAAGAATAACAGTTTAGTATTATGCCTTTCGAACTCTATGGTGTGCATTGTTATTCACCCAATGTATGTTTGTAGAGAGTGAGGCATAACCCATTATGTTCCAAATTCCTGAACATCTCATTCAAATGACCAAGGGAGATACGGAAAAAGGTCATCGAGAAGTTCACTGACTCTGTTTGCATTGGATACATGGGTTTGTGTTGAACAAAATGGTCTTCAAGTATTCTCTTTGTGCATAAGGGATGTGGTCTTTTAGTAAACATACAATGAGTTCTCATTTGCAATGTACTCTAACTATTAAGATATATCTTAACCAAGTTTTCTTCTGTTACTGTGGAGGTATTGCATTAGTTTTTGAGATTTATTGTTTAGGTTTATTTGGTGTAGCTTTTTGTTAGAAGTCCTTCATGAAAAAGGCATTTTGCAAAAAGAAAAAATGAAGAAAGGAGTACAATTTTTCCAAGACCAGAGCTTCTCCTCAATAAATTCTACTTCAATATATTCACATGTTTTTTATTATGGTTGCTTTCTGGTTACTAAGTGGATTCTTAGATGTCTTATTTGTAATGATTAATTCTCAAAAGAATCCAACCTACAGCATGAGCTGATAAACTGTGGTATCTATCTTTTAATTTAATTTTAAATTTTTTTTTTTTTTTTTTTTTTTTTTTTTATCAACAACCAAAATTTTATTGACTAATCAAAAAATAAACTGTGGTATCTATCGTATGTCTCAACGCCGCTTCTATGCTATATCAAATTGCTATTTTATCTTGACTAGCATAAAGTGATTCTGCCCAAACTGTTTTTGTGTAGGCTTTCAACTTAATATTTCTGTTCTCCAAGTATAGAACTCCTATCCGATTACATGATTTTGAGCTCTGTATGCAATTTGTTAGTGCCCTTGTTTTAGGTGAGTGCTCCTAAGAGTGCCTGTTATGATTGATCCAACTTTCTGGGTGGTCTATATTAAGCACAGTGTAGCCACAAGCTTTTTCTCAGCTCTTAATCCGTGACTGTTTGCAAAGAAATCTTGAAATGGTTGATATTGTAACAAAAGGCCTATAATAGTGGTTGAAGTATGTGTAGCTAATTAGATATATCGTAACTTCATATCATTAGGCCTTTGATTAACTAAAACGTAGTCTACTTGCATGTGTTTTTGAAGTAACTGGAAGTTTTCTGATTTCAAATCTTTGACTAATGGGTGACTTGTTTCTTAGTTTATTGCAGTGCTAAGTTCAAGGATGAGATAACAACAAAGTTAAAGCATACCGGAGCTGGCATTATATTATATCCATGGCAAATGCTGGTCCAAATACCAATGGAAGCCAGTTCTTTATTACCTTGGCACCTACACCGTCATTAGATGGTAAATATGTGACTCTACTTAGTAACTGGTAGATATATTTAGTCAATCTATTTAGAATAATGTCTAAACATGTGAACTTTGCATATTTAGTCGAATGCTATAGGCTTGTGTGTCAGCAAGAAGGATGATTTCATGATGCTTAACAAGAAGACAGATTCTTTGATCCTTTTCCTTTATTTTTAATTTGCTTAGCTCATTGCTGACATTTATGCCAGTGAAGGGCATCTGGTTTAAGTATCACATAATCACTATTTTGGCCCCTGTATGTGGGGTTTAGACTTAATCTGTATATTTCACAATAGTACCTATGGTTTTCTGCTAAAATACCGAAACTTTTATTGTCTGGCACTTT
Source organism: Camellia granthamiana (assembly GCA_036172215.1). Taxonomy (NCBI): domain Eukaryota; kingdom Viridiplantae; phylum Streptophyta; class Magnoliopsida; order Ericales; family Theaceae; genus Camellia; species Camellia granthamiana. Next base: position 109,310,029 of record CM069904.1, on the reverse strand, counting down.
AGAGGATGCTTGGCTATAACAATCAACGTCTAGTCGGCGTATTAACAACCAAGGGTTAGTTTCTGTACTTGTTTCATGGTGTGGCAGAAGCAGAAATTCTACATGTAGATCTTGTATTTTAAGCTATCATATCATTACTTGCCACTGTAACTGTCATACAGAACACCACCTTTTCTTTCTCTTCTTCAACTCAGCTATTTACATGCAATATCTTTGATAGAGAACCCTTCATACAGAACACCTCAAAATTTCTGCAAGGTTCCAATTTAGGCTAACATTTAGTTTGTCATTGCTGGGTTTTGTTTTGAATTAAATCTCAGCATGGTGTGAGAATGGCATGTTTATTCTTTCATTTCTTCTATTTGATCTTCACAAGGTACATATATCTTGTAGCCTTGTTCTTAGCTGATAATGTTGTAATTCATGATTATCTTTTGGCCAGGAAAACACACAATTTTTGGAAGAGTATGTGTAAACCGCCCCGGAGAACTCCCGATCTCCGCGCCGGCGAGGGCGCGAAATTCGTTTGTTTCTCTAGCTACTACAGTTCGGACTCAATGTCACGGTTTTGAATCTAATCTCACAAAGTGCAATGTGAGACCGATAAATCACCAAAGAGTCCAAATCCGGCAAATCGTTTTGGAAAACTGATTTTTAGAAAGAAGTGCCAAACATAGACTGCTTTGCCAGATACAGAGTCGCCACCTAAATATTTTATTTTGGGGGAATTTAGGAAACCCTGACTCGTGCCTAAGGCCACGTGTCCATCATCACCAAAGTTGCCTCAGCTCGGGAACTTGGGTACGAGAGGGGAAGGTCATGCAATGAGCACCCCCGTTCGCACCGATCAAAGATCAGCCTGTACTAAGCATGATATTTTGTTTTTGAAAACACATGTATTCTTATTCCGTTTATTTAACCTAGAATTACTATGTGATGCGCACAGCATACAAGTATAGACTAGATCGCCTAAGTTGAAACAAAACATTGCTTTTTCGTTTGTTTGAAAACGGTTTGAAGTTTGCTACTCGCAAGTAAGCTAAAAATGCGGATTTCAATGAATTGTTCCAATTTAAGCAATCCAACCTTCACCCACAGGCATTCAGGCAGTTATATCAAATAAGCAGTTAGCCTCATGGCAAGCATGCTAACATGGCAACATACACATTTCATGCAGTATGCTAAAGCGTAAACACTCACAGTGTACTAGGAGCCAAAACAGAGAACTAGTTAGAAATCATGCATGATCCTAGTTCATGTTAAGATGGCTAATGCAACACATGCAAAAATGCAACTTAGATAGGCTCGGCTATTCTAGAATGGCATGTGAAATACAACTTGGTACATGTATTCAAATTGGAATTGAAATACAATGCAGTTAATATGATGCGCCGAGCCCAGTGCATGCAATACAGATGAATGGATGCAAGCATGCAAGCATAAGATATGCTAATGAAATATACCCTAAAACTAACCATCGTAAGCGGTTAAGTAAAAGGGAGAAAGAAATGGGGGTTAGAAGACATGCATCACACACACGCACGCTTATTACAACAATTGGTCCCCTCGACGGAGGGTCCGAATAAAAAGCTAACTAGCTAATGTAAGCTAATTAAACTAATTATTACATCACAAAACCAATTAACTAACAAGCTAATTAATTAAGCTATTACAAAACAAATAAGCAGCTAAACGCATTAACTACTTAATTACAAAACCAAAGCATAAACTAGCTAAGCAAATTAGCTAAGTAAAGCAGTAAAGCAGGAGCTTCAGAGAGAGAAGAGTGCATGCATGCCCGGTCGCCTCGTTCGGAAATGCAACGCGTTGCCCCAACTTGCCTCTGTTTTCAATTGCTCTTAGAACACTGCACCAAGCTCCAAAAAGCTTCAAGCTCACCTTGGGGACCTATGGAAGGGCTGCTAACCAGTTGTTGAGGAGGGAGACCACTTGCTGACCACTTTTCTTTGCTGAAAACCAGAAAAAGTGGCCGGCCAGCTAGTATTACTGGTCGGACCGACCAGTTTTTGCTGCCAGACTCCACTTTGCTGCAACAGAGAGCAAGAAAGGGCATGGCAATGTATTTGCAAGATATGTGTGCACAACCACCCTCCCTATCATTTCATAAGCTCAAGGGAGTGTGGTTCTCGACCCTCAGGCCACTAATCACGCATCTCGATACATGATGGCCGAGAAGCCAAATTGCACAATTCAATGTAAAATGAATGCACACATAAACACATAAAGCCTAGAACTCTATCATGTATGATCAAGAGCGTCGGCGATAGAGAATTGAGGCACGTTTTATTACTTCAAGTATGAAACGTCCCTCGTTTCTCGTGTTTGGACTAACACCTATTCCAAACAAAATGCAACAAATAACATGGCATACACAATGCAATGTAACATCAGGCATGCGAAAATGCAATGCGACTCAAGCGTGCAAACATGTAATACAATAAAACAAGCATGCAAACAACATGTGAGGGAAAAGCATGCAAACATGCAATGCAATGTAACATAGCATACTCAATGCTAATGGCATACATACTCAATGCAAAGCTACAAAATGGCATGCACAATGCAAAGTAACAAAATGGCATACTCAATGCAATGTAACATGGCATACTCAATGCTCAATGGACTTAAACCAATATGGACTGACCTCAGCCATGCCCAAATTAGTGGCCATAAAACCAAAACAAAGGCATGAGATGCAAAACAAAGCATATACATGCATTGGCCCATCAACTAGGCCTAAGAGCATAACTCTCAAGAGTGCTCAAGAAGTGATAAACATGTAAGTGTAACAACACTAAAGGCTTTGAAATCAAGTGTGAAATGATGCCAAATCATTCAAACAACACAAGTAAGGCATGCTAGGGTTCTTAAAGCATAAGACTAGTAAAGAGGATTACAAAGGGGGCATGCAATACATGGCACAAATGATTGAACCAATCATGGACAAAGCTCAAATAGGTCTAAACAAAGACCAAAACATGTTGAGATGAGGGCTCAAGGGCCTAGGCAAGATGGCATACATGCTAGGCCACAAACAAGGCGACAATGCACAACACTCAAAAGCACTTAAAGAGTGAATGAAGTGGGAGCATGGCAATACTACATGCTCTGAAATGTCATGGTAAATGATGCCAAATCATGTACACAACACAAATGAAGCATGCTATGGTACCCAAAGCTTGAAGCTAGCATAGGCATTTGCACTACAACTATACAAAACATGAAGCATATGGTCAAGGCAACCTAAAACAGTCCTAAAACATGTCAAAATGAGTTTAAAACATGCATAGAAGGAAGCCAAAATATGCTAGCATGAAGGGCATAAGGCATGAATCATACAAGGCCAAAAGGGAAGATTACACTACACCTATCAAGACCAAGCATGAGATGACTAAGCCAATAAAAATCAGAGTTATATCATGGCAAAATAACCCCAAAAATAGATTGAAATGATAGCTCGCAAGCTTAGGCATGAAGGCATACGCAATGGTTCATGTTAAGGCATAAAGGGCAAACCCTCCAACGTATTGAATAAGTGAAAGATGTGAATGTATGAACATGAAACATGCACTGAAATCTCATAATAAATGATTCCAAATCATTCAAATAGGCCAAGCAACGCATGCTAATGGACTCAATGCACAAAGCTAACAAGCTAAAATGCACTATAGCTATACAAAGCATGGCATGTATGACCAAAACAACACAAATCAGAGCTAGAGCATGCTAAAACATGGACAAAAGCTTCTCAGAGTTAAGCCAAAAGTATGCTAGAATGACATGTTAAAGCATGATACACATTAGGCTAGTTCATGGAATTGCACTACAAGTGCATAGAGCATGCAAGGGCCAACCAAACCAAACCTTAACAAAGGTATGACATAGAAAAACAACACTAAAAACATGCTGAGATAGACTCAAAACAAGCTAGAATGACATGCTACTTCATGAAGCACACAAGACTAGTTTGCAAGATTTACACTACAAGTGTACAAGGCATGCATGAGGTGACAAAACCAAACCAAAACAGTGGTATGACATGCTGAAATAACCCCAAATACATGCTAATATGTGGCTAACAAAAGCTTAACAAACATGCTCAAACATGAGGCATATGAAGCAAGTATTCAAAACACAAGGAGAGGGGATGACCCTCTCCTATTTGGGACCTTAAAACAACATTTCCAACACTGAAATTCCTCTAGCAGCTTCTTTGAGCTCAAACCAGTCCAAAAACTCCAAAACCAACCTCAAAGGGCCTCAGCTCCAAGAGTATGGTGTTTAAGTGTGTGTTTGTGTGTTAAAGTGTGAAGAATATGCACTTTTGAACACAAAAATGAAGAACAAGAGCAAGATAGATACAAAGATGTATGTATAACTCTCAAGGCAATTTTTCTGAACCTAGAAGAGGGAGGAGGAGGTTCTCTTATATAGAGAACAAAAGGTCAAGCTTCTTGAGGAAGCTAAGGGCTCAAGGCCATCCCTCCATACGCGTGTATGGAGGATGGTTTCAGTGCCCTCCAGTTGTGCCAGCTGGAGGAAAATATCTCCAAAAATGTGACAAAAAGCAGCCGACCACTTGAAGTGTTCGGCTAGCTACTTGAAGTGGTCGGCCATGGTGGGAGATGGTCAGCACACTGAAAACAATGCAATGGTGTGGTGGTCGACCAGAAAAGGTGGCCCAAAGACCAAGAAAACCAGTTCCCCGACCAAAAAACTGGCGGGCGGGAAGAAAAGTGGTCTCCAAGGGGAAGAACTGGTCTCCCACCCTTGTACCACCTTCCAAACAAGGAAAACAAGATTTGTGCCAAAAACAAACCAAAAAGGATGCCAGACGAAAGTTCGGGAGGCAAGGCGCGCGGCCGGAAGCCTCGAAAACTAGTCTACGGGCATCAAAAGTGGTTTACGACCACAAAAGTAGTCTCCCGGACCACAGTGTTCCTCTAGGCAGAGGCAACAAGGTGTGGCTCAAAAACCATGCCAAATGGAGAACGTTAAGCGATCCCGAGCCAAGGCGCGCGGCCGAAGGCTCCGAAAATCGAAAACTAGTCTCCAAGCGGGAAAAGTGGTCTACGACCGCAAAAAGTGGTCTACGACCACAAAGAGGTGGTCTATAAGACCTCTCCCTCCCTCAGGCAAGGAAAACAAGGCATGGTCCGCAAACCGAGCCAAAAACGAAGAGTTCAAAGGCCCGGAGTCAAGACACTTAGCCGAAAACTCCGAAACCTCGAAACGAGCACAACATGCATAATCACCGAGCGCTCAATCAATGGTGTCTGAGTCTTAAGGTCGATCAAAAATGGGGTGTCTACAGGATGCAGAGGAATGAAAATTATCAAACGACTCGGTAGTGTTCAAACTGACAATAATGATAGGTATGTCTTTTTTCGGGATATATTCTTTCCATTTAGGTATTAATCCTCTATGCTTAGTGCACTCTGCAAGAGCTCACAGCTGTCTAACTTGCCATTCAATCAGAATACATGGGTAATCTGCTTGGATGACCAGCTTTTGTGTTATCTTAAATCTGAAACACTAAAATGTAAATGATTATGACCTAGAAGTTATTTTGGCTTTTGTTTAAATTTCCCTTCTTTCCTCTACATATTTTGTAACTTCCACCATGAACAGAACCTTATGAAAAATCTGAGTAATTTTAGATAAGTCTATTATGAATTATTTCATGATGATATCAGAATACTCAAATTATATGAATAAAAAGAAGGTAAGTGCTAAATCCCATAAAGGGTTAATTACACCAAGATCCCATTTACTATTTGTTAATATTACATTACCCCCCCTCATCTATAAACCTGTACATTTTAACCCCCTTAACCATGAAAACCATACAATGCCCCCTTCTGGAGGGGAGCAAGAGGAGATGAAAGCGATGCATTTTTATGATTGAGGGGATCAAAATGTAATTAACTCTCTAATACTGTAAACCAAGCGAGATTCTGGTAGCAAACTTACAATAATTGCTCTCTCCTTTTGTGCATTAGAAGAATCTCTTTACAGATTTGAAACTTGACCTTTATGCCAGTTAAACAACTGGTGATACAACTTCTTGGTTTATGATTATAGATCTTTAACCAAATAAGTCCACCTAAATATGTTGCTTGTATTTCTCAGTGAATTGTGAATTCGCCATATGATTAACCTCATGAAAAGATCTATACCCAACCCTCTATTGCGATTTAGCTACCTGAATAAAATTGGATTGATGGAAAAAATAATTACTGTCATGTAATTATGAATTCTTGGTTCATGAAATACAGAGATTATGCTGAATTCGGATTGTAAATTACTCTCGTCTTGTGATTGTGCAATTGAGTTTAGGGTTTGGACCCAAACAGGAAATTGTATTTCCATTTCATTATGTAGAAGGCTTTATTTTCCTCATTTCCTTAGCATACTAAAGTTTGGTGTTCATATGAAAGTGATCTAATCCTATTTTCATCCAAATGCAAGATGGTTCTATGGTGATTTCCTTTAAGAAAGAAGATACAATCTCTCTGGTTTTCACTACAGAAATTAAACTCTTTTGATACATGTGGCAATCCAGTTTATGCGTTTAAACAACGGAAAAATTATGTCTAAATAAACAGGGAAGCCTAGTGATGTTCTACAGGGTTTGTTCATTTGTCGACCACAAAGGTCTAAATTGCCAATAAACATAGGCATAAGAAAGTAGCAGTCATAAAGGATAACTAGTCAAAAGCAATTAATGCAGATTAAGGAAGTCACCAATTTGAATAGTAATCTGCAAACAATACTCAATTCTAGTGGGCTAGTTAATTAAGATTTGAGAATATATGAATATCTCAAACTCAATTCTATTCAACAAATAATTGTACAAGTGTTCAATAACGTTCTTTGCTACTCTGCTGCTATGTTGTTTGCAGGGTCGGCCCTGAGTTCGTCGGGGCCTAAGGCGAACTTCGGAAATGAGGGCCCTTTTGTATTAAAAAAAAATTCATGAATAAAACGATAAGTTACAACTTTTTTATTTACTTGTAGTCATAAAAAAATTTACTTACCCATATAATCATTAAAATTATAAACAAAACAATTTAATAAAACAAAATTAGAACAAAAAAAATAGGAAAAAATTATTCAATTAAAATTGATAAAGACTTAGGTAAAAAAATTTGAGCAAAATTATTTATTCCACTAAAATCTAATAGATAAAGAAGGTAAAAATAAAAAATAAAAAAAATAGGGCCCATATATTGTATGTATTATTTTTCTTGAGCCCAAACACTTCTTTTTTTTTAATATATATTTTCATTTTATTAAATATGGACCAAACTACACTTATAAATAAATATGGAGTAAATCATATATGGACCCAAAAAAATATTTTGAGGCCCTTTAAATTGATCCTAAAACCAAAAAAAAAAAACATTGAGCCTATAATATTTTACCAAATTTAGGGACCCTATTTTTGGGCCAAATTTAGGGGCCCTATGTTATATATGTTTATATGTTTTACCAAATTTGGGGGCCCTATTGTTTTTTTTTTATTTATATATTTTTATTTTAATAAATATGGGCCAAACACATTTATAAATAAATATGGGCTAAATTATACATGGCCCAATAAAACATTTGGGACCCTTTAAATTGATCTTAAAACCAAAAAAAAAAAAAAAAAAAAAGTGTTAGACCTATAACGATTTTTTAAATTTGGGGGCCCTATTTTTGGGCCAAAATATGAGGCCTAAGGCACAAGCCTTACCTACCTTAGGGCAGGGCCGGCCCTGGTTGTTTGCTACTGTGCTGTTTTGTTTGGGCTACTGTGCTGTTTTGTTTAGGCTGTTGTTGCTGTGCTATTTTGTTTTGGTATGGATGTTGAAAAAATTGCCAATTTGTTTTACTTTTTTTTTTTTTTTTGACATGTAGAGGTCCAGTTTGTCTTAAACAGAACAAAAATGGCATAGTGCGCCTAACAAATCTCATTCAATAGTCTAGACCTATAACTTGGATACTAGCAACATGTGCATGAATGGGAAATCATTGTCCAACTGTCCATGTTGAATTTTTCACTTCATCAAAAGATTAGAGTCACCAAAATTCATGATGACTAATTTGTGAGTTTTTTTGGGTTGTTTATATGGGAAAAGATTAAAAGCTCACGGACTTTCAACTTGTGAAAATTCACTATTCCTTATTTTTACAGCACTGGGTGAACAAATTTGTCTTTCTATAAAATTTAACTATTTTTTACTTTGGTGCTTCCCATATATCTTACATATAAGGATATTTCACAAAGTTTGTAAAAATAAAAAATTACGGAAATATGCTAAAGTGGTGTCTAAAATTTTTGTTTTTCATGTGATTTGACAAGTTTGAATTACTTTTGTTTATAGGGAATATATAAAATTACAATGCATCATATGAAAGTTGATTTTGTTGTAGAAATAAAAAATCTAATAAAATGACATTGATGATAACTAGTTGAATGAAATTCTTAGTTACGTCATTGAATTTGTTTAGGGCATGGACGATATATACAATAGATAACAGAAGAACCCTAATACCAATGATGGATTAGTAAACCATTTCATCGAACTCTGATTTTTATTAGTTAAAATAGTAAAATTTATTATTTTATTTTATTTTTTAAATAATGGTTTGCTTTGGAGCATTATTTCAACACCATTAAAACAACCCCTCCCAAAAGGGTCTGTAACAGATCAGTAAAGTGCAAGGACTAGGCTCAGAGCTTTAGGTGGTCTCATGAAGTCCCTATCCTTATCCTAGAAGCAACGAGAGTGGGTTTGACAATTTTTTATTCTAATCACTACAAGAAATTGCATTTTTCGCAACGCAACAAAATATGTTGCTAAAAGGGAAAACTCATCGGCAAAAAGTTTTGCCGACACACGAAGCTACGTCGCCAACCCATAGGTAAAAGTGAGTCGGCAAAACTTTTTGCCCACGAAATTATCATTGCGTTGGTAAAAGTAATGTCTTTAACGACAAACATAGTTGTCGGTAAAAGTCTTCATCTATCATCGGCAATTTACCTTACTTCTGTAAAAGTAGTTCAAATATGATGATTGTGTGGCACTTTTCCGGACAAAATTTGCGTCGGCCAAAAATATACTTTTAGCAACACAATATGAATCGGCAAAATTAAACTTTTGGCAACACATTTACGTCGGTAAATGTTGTCATTTGCCAACGATTTGTTTGTCGATAAAGCTTTACTTTTGGCAACAACAAATTGACATTGGCAAAAAATATATTTCTAGCAACACAATACGAGTGGGCAAAAATAAACTTTTGGCAACACATTTACCGACAAGTTATTTGTCGAGAAAGCTTTACTTTTTGGCAACGACAAATTTGCAACGGCAAAAATAAATGAAAATTATTTATATATTTTTTTTATAAGATTTATAGATTTACAAGAGGCATTCCTCATGTACCACTATTACAAACTAATAACATTTATATGAAATCACCTAAAGTTGATGTGTAGGTAAAAAATCACTGTTGATACTGCTTTTAGAAGCAGTGTATAAAACCTAAAAGGCTAAACTCACTAAAATACCCAAATACATCCAAATTATGAACCCACAGTAGAAACAACAGATAACAAAATGAAAACACGAAACTAACAAAGACAGGCAAAACGGCACAACAATCACCCACAAACTTACAACAATCCATATGTCTATTGCACATTGACTACCTCAGCTTCCCTAAGCCCTTTTTCTTGTCTTTCAATGGTCCTCTTGGAATTTTACTTAGAACCTTGGCATCAAACACTGCATACTGTTTCTTGATCTCGATCATTGTTTTCTCTGAAAATGATTTAACCTGGTCCTCGTACTTCTTATACAGTACAGGCACGGTGTACAGCCATACAAAAGTTGTTTCATCAAAATCACAATAATTAAGGCTGGGTATTGTAACAACCTGAACCCATGATTAATGTTAATCCATGCTTAAGTATGTTTAACAAGTAATGAAGACGAAGTCATAAGTCAATTACATGAGCATTGCATTATTTGTGTTTATATATGTTTAACGTAAAAAGATCTGTTCATATTTTCATTTCGGTTTACAAATTGAAGGCCTTATCGGCATCCGATTCAAAAATTGACTTGATTTTTGGGTTAAGTAGAATTTTTAGAATTTTATGGTAGGTCCAATAAAAATTCAATTTGGAACAATTAAATTAGATTAACTTAATGCCCACTTGATTAGCCTTAATTAACTATCATTAGCTAAACCTATATAAAGTTTCTTATGTGCTATCACTCTCTTTTTCTTTCATTTTCAACCCATTACGAGCTCACACACACATACAAACGTGTACAGAGAGAAAGAGACTAGGGAGGAGCCTTCAAACAAGAAAATGTCTAGAGAATTAAGGAGGTTTGAAGACTTTGAGCAAGAATTCACTAGGATTCAAAGAGTTGAAAACCTAAGGCATGAAATCAAGCCTTTAATTGGGTAATTAGGGAGTTATAACTCATGCATTCAAAAGAATTAAGTAAGTTGGGGCATGAATTAAGCTTAATGAAGTAGTAGGATAGAGTATACATGCATGCATGTACATTACATTACATTTAGAGTATGTTATCTAAGAATTTGTCCCATGCATGTTCATATTGTAGTTGTAGTCTAAGAATTCACCATGTTTTGAAAAGGAATATCTCATGTGATCATGTTTTGGAAGTTATGAATTCAGATGAATACATGTATGGCATAATTACATCATGTTCTTCCATTTCAAGTTGAATTTTGCACAATTGTCATCCTTTTGGGCTTGAATTTCATGAAAAGATCATTGATTCTTAATATTCTTCAAGTTTAGACAAGTTTCCTTAAATTTTGGGCCCAAATGATGAGTTTTGAGATGTTGGAATCAAGATTTGAAGCTTGGAAGCAATTCTAGAAATTCTAGAATTCTGCTTCCACGCTCGAGCGACCACTCTATGTCTCACACTTCCGCTCACGCGACCAAGGGCTGGCTCAAGCATGAAATGCATGCTCCCAGAAGTCCTTACGTTTAGCAGCATGCTCGAGCGACAACAGTTGTGCTCAAGCAAGGGCATGTCTCTCACGCTCGAGCGAATGTCGAGCGAGCGTCGAACGGGAAAAACAAGCAACCACTACTTTTTCAAAAGTTTGCAGACCGCTCGAGCAGGAGCTTATATTTTGCATGTTCACTCGAGCGAGGAAAACCACGCTCGATCGTGGACCCTGTTTTCAACAAGTTATGAAAAATGTTTTCAAGTACATTTTTGCATCCTCATTTCATCCTAGGCATGCCTAGGCCAAGATTAAAACATTATAATGAGGATAAATGCTAGAAACACACTAAGGACAAATGAAATAAGTTATGTACAATCCGAGCGTGTGTTCCAATGTATGTATCTGTTATGTTAATATAAGTCACACGTAGGCCCGGCCTTGAGGGCAGGCCAAAGAGGCCTGCGCCTTGGGCCCCCAGATTTGGGCTGAAAATAGGGCCCCAAAATATGATTTTGTGTTTTAGATATTAAAAAAAAAAATCCAAATATTATAAGCCCAATTGAACATGGGGCCAAAAAAATATATATATATCATAATAAAGGCCTAATGAACATGGGCCCAAAAACAAACACATCATAATATACCCACATGGGTCACTAAAAGAATGAAGATGAAAGAAACACATGGGTCACTGAAGAATGAATGAATTTACATGGGTCACTGAAGAAAGAAACACATCTCTGTCTCTCGAATTGGATTCATCTCTCTCTTGCATTGGATTGATGAAGATGAAACCATGTGAATCTTCAGTCCTCTCCTCTCCTCCATATTTGACGGACACTGAGCATTAACGATTTTGGGCATCAAAACCGTGAGTCTCTCTCTCTCTCTCTCTCTCTCTCTCTATATATATATATATATAAATATATCACATTTAAACGGAGGAAGTTTTTGCCGTAATTTTTTCCCTAATTTGTTGCCCTAATTTTCCCCCTAATTTTCCTCCTAATTTCTTGCCCTATATAATTTGTTCTTTAAATTAGAAAATTACCTAATTTATGTGCTTTAGTGAAACTCTATAATTTTTGTTATGCTCTAATTCTGAAAGTATATTATTTGCAGAGATCAGTGATTGTGAATTTGTGTGGATTTGTGATTATATAGAGTAGTCATGCCTCCTAGGAAGTATATTTCTAGATGTGAAAAAAGGAAAAATAAGCAAAAATTAGAAAATTTTATTCAATCTCAATCAAGAGCGCTTGATAAATTTTTTGGAAGCAAGAAACAAATAGAAAGTTCATGTTTGGTTGATGAAGATTTGGTAATTGAAGAACTTAATCAATGTAATGAGAATGATAATGAAGATTTTGGTGTTGAAGAGCCTATTGAATGTTTGAATGAGAATGACAATGAAGATTTGGTGAATGAGAAAGCCACTGAGAGTGAAGATTTTAATGTTGAATATGGACCTTTAAATATTAATGACCCAAGTAATTGGGACAAGATTGATCAGAATTTCAGAGATTTATTAGTTGAAAGAGGTCTATAAGAAGTAATGTTGTCAATTTTCCTAGAGATGACAAGGATAGACATTTCTCCTCTACATATTATATTCGAAATTTATCAAATGAAGAGAAGCAAGATAAGAAATGGCTAGTATATTCAGATGCTTCAAACAAAGTATTTTGCTTTTGTTGTAAGTTGTTTAAGGAAAATGGGAACAAGACTCAGTTGGCTACTAATGGATTTAAAGATTGGAAGAATCTAGGTCACAGGCTTAGAAGTCATGAAACTAGCAATGAGCACATGACTTGTATGAGCAAATGGATTGAATTGGAAAAAAGATTGCAAAAGAATGAAACAATTGATAAAGGTGTTCAAGAACAAATCAATAGGGAGAGAGAACATTGGAAAAAGGTGTTACTAAGGATAATTGCTGTTGTGAGAACTCTTGCTAAAAATAATTTAGCGTTTCGTGGAGACAATGAGAAAATTTATCAAGAAAGAAATGGAAACTTTTTAAGTTTAATTGAAATGATTGCTCAATTTGATTCGATAATGCAAGACCACCTTCATCGCATTGAAAGGAATGAAATTCATTACCATTATCTTGGTCACAAAATCCAAAATGAATTGATACAGATGTTAGCGGGTGAGATCAAAAGTACAATTGTGAAAAGAATCAAAGAAGGGAAATATTTTTCAGTTATTCTTGATTGTACTCCAGATGTTAGTCATGAAGAACAAATGTCTCTTGTAATAAGATGCATGGATGTTTCAACTAATCAAGTAAAGGTGGAAGAGTGCTTTTTAGAATTTTTAAAGGTGGATAACACATCAGGATTGGGTCTTTTTAATGTACTTAAAGAGGTATTGTGCACACTCCAACTTGATATTGGTGATATAAGAGTGCAATGATATGATAATGGCTCTAACATGAAAGGGAAACACAAAGGTGTACAGAAAAGGCTACTTGAAATAAATCCTACACCATGTGGTTGTCATAGTCTTAACCTTGCACTTTGTGATATGGCTAACTCTTGTCCTAAAACTATCTCTTTTTTTGGAGTGTTACAACGTATATATTTATTGTTTTCATCTTCTACAAAACGGTGGAAAGTTTTCAAAGATCATGTGAAAGGTCTCACATTGAAGCCATTGTCACAAACAAGGTGGGAAAGTCGCGTTGAAAGCGTTAAAGCAATAAGATATCAAGCTCCACAAATAAGAGATGCTTTAAATCATTTGCCAAATCTTGGTGAACCCCATAATACAAAGAGTGAAGCTGAGTCTTTAGCAACATATGAAATTGAGAACTTTGAATTTTTGCTTGGCATGATTATTTGGCACAATTTATTGTTTGCAATTAACTCAGTTAGCAAAATATTTCAAAGGGAAGACATGCATATTGATGTTGCTATAATTCAGTTAAAAGGACTCATTACCTTTCTTGAAAAGTATAGAGAAACTGGATTTTTGGATGCCATGATTGAGGCAAAAGAAGTTGCTACTCTAATGGAAATTGATCCAGTATTTCATGAAAAGCGTGTCATTCGCAGAAAGAAGCAATTTGATGAGAATGTTAGTGAAGAGGTGACACAGACTGCTGAAGAATCTTTTAGAGTTAATTACTTTATATATATAATTGATCAAGCTCTTTCTTCACTTAAGAGTAGGTTTGAACAATTTCAAGTATATGAGGAAAATTTTAGATTTTTGTTTGATTTGAAAAAGTTGAGTTCTACCAACAAGGAAAGGTTTGAAGACTTATTGTGTTAATCTTGAAGATTTTCTGAAACATGATGAACTTTCTGATATTGATGAGAGAGATTTATTTTCAGAGTTGAATGTCTTGAAAGAAGTTTTACCAGAAGGAATCAAAAGGCCAATTGAAGTATTAAATTATTTGAAAACAATGGATGATTGTTTCCCAAATGCATGGATTGTGTATAGAATTTTGTTAACTATACCTGTTACAGTGACCTCTGGAGAAAGAAGTTTTTCAAAGTTGAAGTTAATCAAATCTTACCTTCGGTCAACTATGTCACAAGAAAGATTGAATGGGTTAGCTTTGTTATCCATTGAAAAGGATATGGTGGATAAATTCAATTATGCAAGCTTCATTAGTGATTTTGTAGCTAAAAATGTGAGAAGGGTAATGTTTATGTGATAGTTGGTTCAATTGTAAACTGGATATTGCTAAACTATAAAGCAACAAAATCAGATTTTTAATTTTTTGAGTATTTGTAATGATTGCTTCCTATCTTAATATATGAAAATAAATTTTTGTTTATAATTTTAATGATTTTATGTGCAAGTAAATTTTTTTGTGGCTATAAACAAATAAAAAAGTTGTTGTAACTTATCGTTTTATCCATCAACTTTTTTTTTTAATGTAAAAAAGGCCCCATTTTCGAAGGTCGCCTTGGGCCCCCTAAATCTCAGAGCCGACCCTGGTCACACGCCTCAAGTTAAGTGAATTGCCTACTCTACGCACCTATTTAGAGCCACCGGCTATCTGTGAGTAATAACTTAGTAAAGATATGTTCAAATTAAATTATTTCTGTATATGGATTGAGATCTGTATCGTGAAAGCTATGTGTTTAAACTATGAATGATTGTCTGCCTTTGGCAAATATTTATGACATTCATGCTATGATTCAAGTATGCTATCTATACTCAGACCGGAGGTGCCTTAATGGAACTGGCAAGTTATCTATACCTGGCTGGAGGTTCCTTTATGGAACTGACAAGTTACCTGTACCCAGTCTGGAGGTTCCTTTATGGAACTAGCAAGTTATCTGTACCCGGCCAGATGTTCCTTTACGGAACTGACAAGTATAATCAATGATGTTCTATATATGATCTGTTAACACTAACGAATGATCGATGAATGAACAAGCATGATTCATGAATTCTGTTTACACGTTGAATGAGAACACGAACATGAAATAGTTCTATGTACGGACTTAATTGTGGGACATCATTCATTAAATCCTTTACTCTGTTATTATCCACTGGGCTTTCGCTCGTTATTTACATTATGTATGTAGGTGATCAGGTACATGACCAGGCTCAGAGTTGAGGACCTGGAGTTTCAGTTTTGTCAGCCAGCCTTCGTGCCTCCCTAGGAGGTTTTGTTTTGAGTCAAGCCTCGAGGCTATATTTTGGGAATGTATAAGCTTTTGTTTCTTTTGATTTTCGTACGAGTTTTCTGTTATACATACACGAAGTGACTTAATTATTGTATTTTGTTTAATCATATGCATGGTTATGGAAGTTTGAAATTGTCAGTCTCATGCATGACTTCACAGCTCGTTAGACTATGTATATTTCATGTATTTGCTTCCGCAGCCCCTATTTATATGCTATCATGTCAAGAGGCCTTCGGTAATCCAAGGATTACTGGCCGGTTACGTCACTAAACCTATAGGGGCAGGTTTGGGGCATGACATGTATAGTCTATAAACAAAAATCTACATTTGTTATATCAAAAGAACCAAAAAAAGTTTGTTGTCATTAAATATGTAGAGCAATGTCAAGAAATTGCAATAACTTTCCAAAATTAAAGATATTCACAAGCCAGCAATCACCTATTCACCAAAACACTCTCTTAGAAGATAATAATTAAACACACACATGCAAGGATTCACTTCCAGCAGTGTTCCTCATTTTCCTGCCAAACTAAATCATAATACAGAGGTTTTTCAAACATCTCTATATTATCTATATATTACCAAGTTTTTCCTCACCATGCTATATCAAGGATTCAAGGGATACATGGTAAACTATTATTCGGCTTCATTATTTATTTAATACTTATTTTTAAACAAGAAACCAATTGTGAGTGTCTATGTAAGTGGTGATACAAAACAATCACAAATTTCAACAACCAAGAAAACTGTAAATTTTCCAATTGAGTTTCTGGAATCAATGCCCCCTTTGAAAGCTTAGATATCTTTACTACCAACATCCCTCCTAAAGCTCTATAATTATGTTTACATTATCTAATTATTAAATTCTGATATGTTTAATTTCCAGCCAATGGAAAGCCAACTTTGTTAATAGGGTTTTTACCAGCTCAATTGCATTGTGCAGTTTCTGTTGGGGAACAAGTACATATATTTTTATGTTAGTACTGCATCACATAATATAAATAATAATTACACAAGACAAGTGAAATTCTACCTTAATTAATTGTGGAAACAAAAACACATTTTAATTCAGCACAAGTTCAACATTAGAGTATGGCCATACCAAATTGAAGGAAATTGTATGGATTGAGATGTAGACAATCTCAATAAGACAAGTCATGCTTGTGACAGTGTATCCGCAATTGCAGTGAGAATGATCCACTTCCAACAGTGTTCCTCATTAGTCTGCAAACTAAAAAAAAAAACTTTCATTCCAACAGGAAAGCTATCAAAGCATATAGCAATATAACTACTTTTAAGCAAGTCAATACTCAAATACTGAATTCAGTTGCCACTAGATACCATCATTAGTTGAATTTGGTCCGAGAAAGCCCATAAACTCAAGCACATTTGGGTGGAGGAGCAATTAATCATAGAATGGAAACAAATTAGTTACCTTATTTGTAGCAATTGCTTTGTCCATAACTTCACACAATCCCTTTGTACCCTGACCACAACATTGCAAAGTCAGTAACATTTGGATTCACCACAGATCCCTGTCATAAAAGAAATATAATCACAATGCTCCTTATTACAGGGCCTCACTGTCCCGGCATAAGCACAGTTAGACTACACAACAATCCAGATGAGATGTAATATGAGTAAAATAAACATTTTTCTTGCATTCACATGCCACCAACAAGGTAACAAAGAATATTTGCAGAGCAAGCACATAAAAGAGAACATTAATTATCATACAACAAAAGAAGTAATAGTGTGTAGGATTCTATTATTTTGATTTCTTATATCACTTTTTCTCTATGCCTTTTTTGAGAGAAAGATTGGGGAAAGAATACACTACAGTGAGAAAAGCAGGTACCATGATAGATAGAGACAGCAATGGCATAAACATTTTTAAAAGAAGTGGATCCAAACAATTTGAATATGGGAAACGAATAGCACAAAAGCAAAGCAGTATTAGTATAAAGATGTTACAAAAGAATTTAAGAAATACCTCAACGGGCCATCCATCCACCACAACTACATCTAAAGAATAACCATCAGTAGTTGAGAACACGTGCGCCTCACGGATGTTAAGTCCTTTGTCAGAAAGCTAGAACAAAATGGGACAGAGTTAGAAGTCAACAATCGTGTAAAAAATAAAAAAAGAACAAAAAGAAAAGATAAGTCTACCAGGTGGATGATAACGTCAGCACCCCTAATGAAGTGATATGAGAAATCTATATATGAAAACACAGTCATCATCCACAAAATGGCATGAAATCAAACCCTAAAATCAAACCTATTTACAACATCAAACCCATAAAACTCTAGTAATGAAACCATTTCAAACAAACCCATTTTAGAAATGAAGACAAAATTAAACTGAATGGATAGAATAAACAACCAGAGAGCAAGAGTTCACAGTTGGGGAAATAGAAGGGGTAGAGAGAGAGAGTGAGAGTGAGAGCAAGACAGAGAGCGAGAGAGCAAGAGAGTAAAAGGGAGTGAGAAAGAGAGCGAACCTGTTAGCGGTGGTGGTGCTGCTGATTTACGGTATATGGAGACCGACTGTGCTGAGGATGCGCGGTCGTGAGGTTTGCAAAGAATTTTAAACTTGAAATAGATGTCGCAAGACAAGGTGACAACATAAATGACAAACTCCACCGTAATTAAGTGACATTCAACAAACCAATTACATGACTGAAGCAAGTCTATTGCAGGCATCTCAGGTGAGGCCAAAGAATAAACAGTTGGAATTTAAACTATTGAGCATAATGGTAAAAGATATATATAATCAGAATTTCAAGTCCCATAGATAAGTACCTCTTCCCCCAACAGTTTGACCCGCTTCCCTGCAATGGTGCAATTTCGTATAAGCAAAATAAGAAAATAATGGGCTAAATTCTAATCACCAAAACTGTATATGATTGTCATAAAGGTGTATTAAATCAGCAAAGGCAAAGTTCAAATAATTTGGACACTAACATGGGCATAGTGATTGTGTCAAAAATTGTGCACTACTATATGAAAAATAAGGGTACATTGATAAAGGAACTGGTAATGATAAGATTGCCAGGCTTAAAGTTAGCTTCTGTTACCAAACAAATTTAAAAGTAAAATCACTTACCGGGTTGGTGGTTGCCGACCAAACTGAAATAAAAGAGTTTGTTGTAAAGTCAATCGTTACTAAAATAAAGAAAACAGAAGTTAAGAAAGAGATGGAATGAAGAAACAAAGAAACAACCCAACAATCGAAAATTAATCATTTTAGAAAGATGGTTTTAGAAAATTAATCATTTTACAGATGATAATGAGAATAGAACAACACTCACAAACTAAATCCACAATCGAAGTGGTTTTTTTAGTTAAAAAAAAAAAACCCTAACTTTAAGCTAATTCCAACAGCCCAACACGCAATGCAACACATGAACAAAATATTGAAACTCCAATACAAAACCCTAGGACAAACAATCACATTAATCGCAAATTTCTATTACTAAATGATGGGGAAAAAATTAAAAAAATTCAAAATTCACCTCGAGTTTTTGCAAGGCGACCGACTCGGACGTGTCGGTGATGCTCATGAAGGTCTCGATTGCTTATTGATTGGGTCTCGCCATTAGAGAAGTCCACGAATTTGCAGAGAAATTGAGAAAAGGTCTTGATTGTATTCTCCGAACTAATTTTTGTGTTTTTTCAGAATGACAAAGAGAGAGAGAGAGAGATTAGAGAACAAAAGAGGGGTTTACCTATATTAGAAAAAAAAGAGTGTGTGTTTGGGAAGTGACTTTTTTTTAGGCTTTTTGGCTATTTTAATAGGCTATTTTAGTTTTTGTGTTTGGGAAGTTGGGTTAAATTTTTGGGTTGATTATTGTATTGAAAAATGTGTTTGAAATGATGTTTAAAGTTGAAATGACAAATTTGCCCCTAACCTTATTTTTTTCCAAAATTGATCTATAGGGGTAAAATCGTCATTTAACTGTCTGAAGCCTACACTATTGGTGACAGTGTAGGCTGCTGTGCTGCTGGACAGCCGCTGCTTTTCAATTATTATTATTATTATTATTTTATTTATATTTAAAAAAAAAAAAAAAAAATCAATGGGTTAGATGAGGCTAAAAGGCTTTTTTTCCATTTGAGACTAAAATAGCCTATCTCAAAAGTTCCCAAACACCGCTAGAGGAAATTTTGAAAGGTACCATCGCCTCAATTTTTAGAGGTAGATCACCCAAAAAATAAAATAAAAATAATTTTTTGTTTTTTTTTTTTCAAAATTAAAATTAATTTGAGAACTATAAAAATCAAAAATAAATTTTTAAAATTATTTATGACTTCCTAAAAGATAAAACTATACAAAAATAATTTTTATTTTTTTATTTTTTTCACCAATTTTTTTTTTAGTTTTAAAAAAAAAAATTTGAAACAAGTTTCTGAAAATAAAACCAAACATATTGAAATTGATAATCTAACATTCTTTGGAAAAGTTTTACTAAGATTTCCTGTACATATATTCTTGATATATGAGCTAGAATTTCATTTTGTTTTCTCTAAGATTTCCTGTACATATATTCCTGATATACTGCTGCTTTACCACTTCGAAAATCAATATGGTGTTCTCAACTACCTCTTCTCACTAAACTGCTTTACAGAACACTCCCTATCTTCAACTCTAAATTCCTACAATCATCTCTAGTCATCCCTTGTTTGGGCTGTTGTTGCTCCGCTATTTTGTTTTGGTATGGATGTTGAACAGATGCTTGATGTTATGCTGATATGCTGTGCTGGTGAACAGATGTTTGGATTAGGTAGTCTTACGTTGTTTTGTGGCTAGCTGATAATTAATAAAGGCCCATAAAGATATTAATTTATTTTTTATCTATGGTCTTGCTCTCTGATAATTGGATTTCTATAATTTCATTCAATCAATTTTGACTATAATTTTTTTTTTTATATTAGATCTATTTAGTTCAATTGATAACAATGATTAAGAAATTTGGATAGAAATTGAAAGAAAAATAGTCCATTTTAAATGAAATGGAATATTTTAAATTAGATGTCAACTTCTTAATCATTTTGTGAAGAATGAGTTAATTATTTTGTATGAACCAATGTTTGTATTACCTTTGTTGTTACATTGTCTGACTTGGGTTTCTTATCATAAATTTTATATATTGCAGAATAAGGTTCAAGAGCTTCGCAAGCCTTCTACAGAAGAAAGGCCAATGTCTATCAAAGATGATGCAATTGTTCATGCGTTTGGTCCACAATGGCATGGTAGGGTAAGAGGGCTTGGATTTGGAGCATTGCCATCGAAAGTTGATGCACAAGCATACCAAAATGAGAAAACTAAATCAAAAATTGCTGCTCTTAGTACAAGAACTCTATGGATAGTTTTTGAGGACTTTGATGAATAGATTTCTATAATTTTTGAATAGGTTTGGGTAATGTTTACAAACTTATATATGTACAGTTTTGGATGGTTTATAACTTTTTGGATAATTTAGAACTTAAGGATAGTCCTTTTGGATGTTTAGAATGTATATATTGACAATTTTTGAATGTTTATAATTTATAAATGTTAGACTTATTTATTTTGATAATTTATTTAATTATGTTTTAATTTATTTGAAAGAGAAAAATATAATCCAAAATTTATTTTGATGATTTATTTAATTATATTTTAATTTATTTGAAAAAGAAAACGAAAATCCAAAATTTATTTTGATGATTTATTTAGTTATGTTTTAATTTATTTGAAAGAGAAAAATAGAATAAAAATTTATTTTGTCCCATTATTTTTCACCTAAACCTTTATCCTAAATGTTGTTAGAATGTATTTAATATTTAATTAAATCAAGAGTTCAAATAGCCCAAAACAGAGGTTCAAACAGCCCAGCACAGCAGCAGGCCAAAAGGTTCAAATGAAAGATATTCAAATTAGTAATGATGGAGTGGAAGATATTCAAATTAGTAATGATGGAGTACAACGGGTATAAATGGTTATAAACGGCTATAAATTCAAATGAATACAACGGCTATAAACGTCTACAAGTTTCAATATATATACCAAAGCCTCTAATGTAAACAAGTTACAAGAAAAACCAGAAAATATTCTTTGATCTATAATCACTCACATCTATTCTCTGAAAAATTTTCTGAGAAGTGTTCTTCAATTTTTGTTTACATCCTCTCTCAGAAATTATACATTAAGTCGTATAACTTTAAGCCCATCTTTCCTGTGTGAGGATTACAGAAAAATCAGAGTCTCATTTTTATATCTATCTTTGAGAGATAATTCTTGTAACTTTCTGTGAAAGTAAAAACACCTTCTTTTCAACTTTATAAGAGTGTAGTACACTTAATGTTCTTGACTTAGAAAGTCTGTGTAAAATCTGTGGAGGATTGCTCCATCTGTGAAAAGGTTGTTAGCACCCTGTGAAGCTAGAGAATAGTGAAAAATCTCAAGTGAAGCTTGAGGAGTGGACGTATGCCGAGTTGAAACTGAACCACTATAAATTTGTTTGCCTCTCTCTCTTTTATCTCTTTATTTTATTTAAATTGCCATAACTATATTTCATATTTTTATTGTGCTAAAATCATTAATTGACATAATTGTTAGAACACTTGTTTTAATTATTTTTATTTCATCAACTATATTTATCTATTGTGCTAGTCATAATTTTTATTAGTGTATTATTATTTTTATTTATAAAAACCTAATTCACCCCCCTCTTAGGTTGTCTTTTGGATAACAATTGGTATCAGAGCCTGGAGCTCTTGTTTAGATTTAACAATCTTGAGTTTTGATACATAGTAACCATGTATTCTACTTACTCTGCTATAGGACAAGCTAGCAATAGGCCACCTCTCTTTGATGGTAGTAATTATATTCATTGGAAAGAAAAAATGGCTTTGTATCTTCAAGCTACCAATTATACTTTGTGGCTCATTATCACTAAAGGTCTTAAAATCCTTACCAAGGTAGTAGACCATATCAGTGTGCCTAAACTTGAGGATGAATTTGATGAACGTGATTATAAACTCCTTCAAGCTAATGCTAAAGCCAAGCTTATTCTTGTGTGTGGACTAAATGCAAATGAGTACAATAGAATTTCTGAGTGTATTACTGCTAAAGAGATTTGGGATAAACTTGAAATCACCTATGAAGGAACTAGCCAAATAAAAAAGTCTCGGACTGACATGCTTATTCATAATTATGAACTATCATTTGAATCTATTTCTGAGATGTTTTATAAATTTACCAATATTATTGATGCTCTAAAATCTCTTGGTAAATCTTATACTAATGGTGAGCGTGTAAAAAAAATACTTGTTATAGCGATCCCGGTTTTCCCTCCATTGATTAGTGTAATCCGGACTTGGGTCTGTGGATGTTGGTTGTTGTATATATATTGTTTCCGTCCTTCAATACTTTGTATTTGAGTTATAGGATGTTTTGGGCAGGATTGTTACAGGTTGGGTGTGATTGGGAGCAAATGGTTGCTGTCCAGAATTTTGGTCCTTCGCTCGAGCGAGCCTTTTTTCGCTCAAGCGAGCTCTTTGTTTTTTATCCTTCGCTCGAGCCAGGGTTTGTTCGCTCGAGCGAGAGTTGAGCTTTGTATCTAGTGGCTCGAGCGAGAAGTCCTTCGCTCGAGCTTGCGTCTACGTCTGATTCTGGACCTGAAGGTTGCGATTCTACGCTCGAGCGAGCTTTCCTTCGCTCGAGCGAGCGAGGTGTATGTTTTGAGTTTCTTCGCTCGAGCGAGCATTCTGTCGCTCGAGCATGCTTCTGGGTTGCAGACCTAAAGCTTCGAGTTGTTGGCTCGAGCGAGACTTTCTTCGCTCGGGCAAGGGTTCTTTGTGTCTGGTCGCTCGAGCGACCAATCCTTCGCTTGAGCGAGCCTGTGTTATATCAGCAGATAGCAGCGGGATTACACTTCACTTTTTCATCTCCTTTGTTTTGTAAACCCTAGATCCGAGCTCCCTTTCTCTCTACACACCTTCTCTCTAGGTATTCATCTCCTTCTTGTGTGTTTCTACCTTAAGTTCTTTGTAAGAAAGGTAGAGGATGAGTTGGGCTTCCTTTTAATCTGAAAAATAGTGGATTTGGAGCACTTTGGATTTTGGCCATCTTCTCCTTTGAGCTCTCTGTTTCGAGGTAGGGATACCCTACTCCATCTTATAAGTTTTGTCTTTAAATTTTGGCATTTTGATGTGTTTGGGTTGTTGGGTAATTTTGGAAAAGTTAGGGTTTGTTATGTAATTTAAGAAAGAGGGGTTTTCCATGTTTGAGTCATATTTGTGTTATAGACTTGAAATGGAGGTTGTTTATGGATTATGGGTAAAAAGTGAGCCTTAGGGCTATTGTTGGAAAAAATGGGGAAAATGCCCCAATTATGTTGAATAATTAATTTGGGAAATGTGAAATTGAGTCGAGAATAATGAAATTGGGATTGAATGGTGTAGTCGAATAAATTAATCACTCACCTATGGAAAATGTTGATATAATATCTGTTTATGCATTTATGTTCTGTTTAGAAATATTTGCTTTGGGCTATCGGTAGAGGATAGTCTTGATTGTTGTAGACACTGCATGTTGACTAGGGAAAACCGAAACTAATCATATTGAATATGTCGTTGAATATGACAGTTGGAATAATACGTCAAATATGTGTATTGATTGATCCTTGTGTATGATAATTGCTTATATACTTGGACTATGTGTATTGTGTGGGAGGAGATAGGGGATGTACTCCACGATTTGAGGAAAGATAGGGGATGGACTCTCAAACCAGTTTGGGAGAAGATAGGGGATGGACTCCAGAGATACAGCAAATATGTGTATCTTTATGAAATGTTTGTACAGCAAATATGTGTACTAAATGGAAGTGTTAATACAGCAAATATGTGTATTATGTGAAGTGTTGGAAGTGCTTTAATATGAGTTGTGATCTCATAGGAATTGCAAAGTATGAAATTGATAAAATCTGAGATGTAAACTCTTTTAAATTATCTGGCCAGGTTCTGAGCCACATTTATGAAATGAATTGATAAGTAAAGGAAAGTGAAATGTAACATGGACATGATTGTCATGGAGCTATAATGTGATATAAATTCGTTATAAGTGTTGACCATCTAGCACATGCTATTATTTTAGTCACTGTTTATAGTTGGTTTAGTATATCTCTACTGAGCTTTGGCTCACTCTATATGGGACATCATTTTCAAGTCCAGGTGATATGCCACCTCCGAGGTCATAGCTTGGAAGGTTTTGGGAGTTGAAGACTCTTTTTGTTGTTTTGTTATCTTTTGTTGTATTACATGTAAATTCAGGCCAAGGGCTTAATATGCTGTGAGTTAGTACTCTCTTTTGTGTAACCAAGTGTTGACTTGGAAAGTTGTAAGCCGTTGGGCATTTACTTTTGTTGTCAACATGTAATACATTTGTAAGGACTACTCTGATGAAAGGACGAGTGTTTATTTCTCTTATATCAATGCATGTTAAGAATGTGGGATTTTATGTATTATTTTGAGGGTGTTACAAATACCTAGGTCTTTGCCAAATGAATAGGAAGCTAAGGTTACAGCTATCTAATAAGCAAAAGACCTAACAAAATTAGGCATTGAAGAACTCCTAGGCTCACTCATGGCTCATGAACTTTCAATTATAGATGACAGCAAAAAGGAAGCCATTTGGGGAGAAAATGATGGAGTAGCCAACCTATGTCTTATGGCTCTTGGAGAAGAAGAATCCACTCAAGATGAGGTAATTTCTAATTATGTAGAACTTAAAAGTGCTTTTAATGAATTACATGACAAATTTAGAAATTTTTGTGTTAAGAATTCTAAATTAAAGAAATTAGTTACTTCTCTTTCAAATGATGTGGGTGTTTTAAAAATGGAAAATACTACTTTGAAAAATGACTTTACGTCTATTGCCAATGAGAAAAACATTTTGAAAAACAATGTTGAGGATTTAAACAAAACTCTTGAAAATTTTGTAAAAGGAAAAGAAAACCTCAACAAGTTTCTTGGAAATAAAAGATGTGTTTTTGACAAAGTAGGCATTGGTTTTGATCTTCCTAAACTTTTTATGAGATTAAATGTTCTTGAGACTAATCCACATAGACCCAAGAAAGTATGGGTACCAAGAAAGAAATCAAGATATTTTGTAGGTAGAATCTCAAAGAACACCAAGGACTTCGAAAGGAAATGCACAACAAGAGTGTTCAATCTAAAGAGTAAAATCAGCTCCTACAAGAAGAAGAATGATGAAATGAAAATCACCAAGATGAACAATAGAGGTAATGTATGGGTGAAGATTCCAAAGAGATAAATGAAGGTGTAACTCCTAACACACCTTTAATTTTAAAGTTCTATATTCTTTAAGGTGTGATTTGTGTACAATAGGTTGTGTCTAATCATTGCTTCTATGTAACCTAATTGTACTAAGTTTGCTAAGTCGTGTTCTGCTAGTTTCTTTCAAACATTCATTGAACTCAAAAATGAGAATTATATTATTTTGAAGAATGCCTATTAGAATATGAATGATTCATGTATTCATTAACATTTGATATCATGTTATCCATTACTATGAAAAAGAGATAAGAAGTGATAATTTTTTTTGTGAGCATACTTTTCACATCTTATATATGACTTCATACTAATATGTTAATTCCTTTTTGAGTCATATCTTTGTAGAATCAATTTTGATGTCATAGCATGTTTTTGAGATATATACTATTTATATTTTGAATTCTACATTTGTGATCGCAAGAATATGCTCAATATGAAAATTTCATGCTTATATGCTTTACATTGGAATATTTGAATGAGTTGTGAAATTCCTAGATTATGATCCATCAACAATGTCTAAATGAAAAGAAATATCATACGTTTGTAGAGACATTGCATCTATCCTATTGAATATCTTTTGAATATAGATTATATTGGCATACATCTCATGAAATGATTTTGATTGATCAATTGTTGAATTAATTGTTTATAACAATCATGTTGTGTTTCACATTAAGTAAAATGTTTTATCACACTTAAGCATGTGGATTGAATTGATGAAAATGCCTCTTGATAATGTTATGAGATTGTTGCATCATTTCTTAATAAAACAAAGAGCATAACACTATATTCTTATGCATATTATGCTATGTGCTACAACTTGAAAATTCTGAAAAATAGCATTCAAAACTCTTATTTGATCATTGAATTATTTTTCACCTTTTGAGTTTGTGATAAGAAGTGATTTGTGCTGTATTTTTATTGAGTAATAGTGATTGTTCTATGAATGCTATATTTACACAAAATCATATTAGAAAATGATAACACCAACTTAGGGGGAGAAATCATTTTGCTAACATACTTGTTAAACCCTTTTAAGATGAACTCCTCATGAAAGAAAATTAAAGATTGAAAAGCTTCTAACTCATGAACCAAAGGTATGCCTCCTACACTCTCTTAAGCTTTTGAGGTAAAAATTCTATCGTATATCCTTTGAGCTAATACTGTTATTACTTTGATATGAAAATGATTGATTATACTTCATATGATTTGCAATGTATACTTTTTGATGATGCTCTTGCCTAAGAATCATGCCTATGCATAAATGTGTGCTATATATTGAAATTCATGATTTTTCTTGGCATATGGATTGCTATACCTTGAACATGCTTCCTTTTTTGGAATTACATTAGTGCCATGAGATTATATTGAGTTTAACCTATTATGAGCAATATTTGGTATTTTACATAATGCTTGAGTTATGATTGTTAAATCTTCTATATTGCATATTGGTATCCTTGGTAGATTACATGTTGGTATCATTTTGGCATCCTTATTGGTAATATTTGGCATCCTATTTGATATTATTGAGGAGAACATTTCAATTATGATCTTTCATTTATCATATCTCCTATTGATTTTGCCAAATGAAACAAGGGGAAGAATTTAAACTAGATTATTTTTGAAAAAAAATCCCCTCAGATTCTATTCTATTTTTGATATCACACTTATGAACTTGCACCTCACATATTTTTTTAACTATCTTGCATAAAATATGTACGCTCTTGCTAGAAATTGATTGTTACGTCATGCCCAAATTGATTGTTAGATCATGCTCAATTGCTTCACATATACTTTTAACAATTTGGTATCTCCTTGGCTCTTGCTTGAAAATAGATTGAAATAACATGAATTCTTTATAATGGATAAGTTCATTGATTCATTGTTGCCATATTATCTTGCTACAACAGCATGTGTGTCTCATTTTTGACCTTTGGAACTTCTCCTTCTTGCACCCATGGCATTTATCTAAACTTGATGCTACATTGTGATAAGACTAGTGCCATCAATTTAAGCGAAAATTCAGTTCAACACTTACGAACAAAACATATTGAAATTCGACATCATTTTTTAAGAGATCATGTTCAAAAATGGGATATTGTACATGAATTTGTAAACACCGACAAACAATTTGCGGATATTTTCACAAAACCCCCAAGTAAGGATCGCTTCAATTTTATTCGTGGCGAGCTTGGAATGTCGATTTCTACTTTAAAAGTTTTGTTATGACTGAAACTTGAATTTTTGTTAAAATGATATATGTGTATTGCTACATTGATATGGAAACATTTATATCAGTTGCATGCTCTCAACTTCTTCATACATTTATTCTCCTTAACAGTTTGCTATTCTCAACTGTGTAATTTTTTTTTTTTTTTGGTTCTACATCTTGAGGTAAAATTAATTTTGCATACATTGATTTTTTTTAAACCCTCGTGGTATTTTTTTTGCATTACCATTTTAGTAACACCAACGTCCCATTAAGTTTAATTTCTGCTGGTATTATTTTATTTTAATTTATTTCATTTTTTTATTTTGCTATTAGGCTTAATTTCTTTTATTTTTATTTTTTTTTCATTATTATTTTTTGTTTGGACTTAATTTTCTTATTTTTTTTCTGCTTTTTAATTTCATTTTTTAGTACTTAAACATAAAAACCAAAACAAATCAAAATATAAATATTTACATAAAACAAAAAAAACAAAAAAAAAAAAAACAACAACAAACTCAAAAAAAAAGAAAAAAAAAAAGAGAAAACAAACAAAAGAGAGGGATCTTTTTCTTCTTTCTTCTCCGGTGACAGCCACGCACCGACTTCACTTACTCGTCTCTATCGCCAAGCTTTTTCTCTTTTTGTCATCGACCCTTGAAGGCCATGTCTCAGTGCTTACAGGACCACCGAGAGGGTTGACTCCCTGCTGGTCCTCAAAAGCAAAGTACGAAGGTGTTTCAAATCGGGCCATGACGGTGGCTTTCCGTTTCAACTCTTTGTTTTCTGCCTTCAACGCGCAAATCTCTGCTCGCGCATCCTTGTACATGCGCTGGAGCAGAGAGAGTTGGGCGTTGACCTAGTGTACCTCAATTGTCCTATTTTGCAGTCGGTGAGCCAATTTGGTAACTGTAGTCACCGTCTCCATACAGGACTGCAGTGTGTAGTGATTGGCTTCTATGTCAGATTGAGCTGCCATGATTTACTCAATTGACATCATAGGAAGGTTAGGCAGAGGAATGACAGGAAAAGTAGGAGTAGGGGCACTCGGTCTAGCAAAGCTTATAGGATTGTTCAGGTCCAGAAACAGAGTGAGGGGACGGGATAAAGAAGCCATGAATTAGAGGTGAGAGGTGTCAAAGAAATGAGTTGTAGAGAAATAGAAGTGAACAGACTGAGGTTTGGCCTCCTCTGTTCAGTTTCTTTTTTTTATCTCTCGATGATGAAAAAGAAACAAAAAAGAATGGTGAAGAAGAAAATGGAAGAGTATGTGATTAAGAAGAAGGTAAAAAAAGAGAAGACAAGGAGGGAGAGGCAACCGAAGTGAGTACAAATCGAGGCCTGCTTTTGTCGACCAATGACGCAAAAGTGAGGCTGCGTGTCAAACGCGTTTATCGAAGGAAAAAGAGAGACGTGAAAGAGTTGTATGTGTATGCATATATGTAAATATATTTTTTGAATTGTATAGATGCCATTTATCCTTATCATTTTTCTCCTCCTCCTCCAGATTCTGACCCATGATTTCTTTTTGATAATGTCACAATGGGAGAAATTATATGATGTTATGTATTATGGTATTATTATTTTCAAACTAATATGATATTATGTATTTATAGTTTGATATCTTAATCTTATATCATGTTGTTGATTAAATCTTATTTATTACACATGTGCTAACCTATGTATTTAGAAATGAATTCAGGAAGCATGACTTGAGGGGGAGCCTTTCTTACTTTCAAATCAAATCAAAACATCATTATGTGCCATCATCAAAAAGGGAGAGATTGTTAGACTTATTTATTTTGATGATTTATTTAGTTATGTTTTAATTTATTTGAAAGGAAAAAATAGAATCCAAAATTTATTTTGATAATTTATTTAATTATATTTTAATTTATTTGAAAAAGAAAAATAGAATCCAAAATTTATTTTGATGATTTATTTAATTATGTTTTAATTTATTTGAAAGAGTAAAATAGAATCAAAATTTATTTTGTCCCATTATTTCTCACCTAAACCTTTATCCTAAATGTTGTTAGAATGTATTTAATATTTGATTAAATCAAGAGTTCAAATAGCCCAAAACAAAGTTTCAAACAGCCCAGCACAGCAACAGGCCAAAAGATTCAAACAGCCCAGCACAGCAGCAAGCCAAAAGGTTCAAATGGAAGATATTCAAACTAGTAATGATGAAGTTGAAGGTACTCAAATTAGTAATGATGGAGTACAACAGATATAAATGGCTATAAACGGCTATAAATTTAAATAAATACAACGGCTATAAACGGTTATAAATTCAAATGAACATAACGGTTATAAACGGCTATAAATTCAAATGAATACAACGGCTATAAACAGTTATAAGTTTCATTATATATACCAAAACCTCTAATGTAAACAAGTTACAAAAAAAAAATTAGAAAATATTCTTTGATCTATAATCACTCACATTTATTCTCTGAAAAATTTTCTGAGAAGTGTTTTTCAATTTTTGTTTACATCCTCTCTCAGAAATTATACATTAAGTCGTATAGCTTTAAGCCCATCTTTCCTGTGTGAGGATTACAGAAAAATCAGAGTCTCATTTTTATATCTATCTTTGAGAGATAATTCTTGTAACTTTCTATGAAAGCAAAAACACCTTCTTTTCAGCCTTGTAAGAGTGTAGTACACTCAGTGTTCTTGACTTAGAAAATTTGTGTAAAATCTATGGAAGATTGCTCCATCTGTGAAAAGGTTGCTAGCACCCTGTAAAGCTAGAGAATAGTGGAAAATCTCAAGTAAAGCTTAAGAAGTGGACGTAGGCCGAGTTGAAGCCGAACCACTATAAATTTGTTTGCCTCTCTCTCCCTTATCTCTTTATTTTATTTAAATTGCCATAGCTATATTTCATATTTTTATTGTACTAAAATCATTAATTGACATAGTTGTTAGAACACTTGTTTTAATTATTTTTATTTCATCAACTATATTTATGTATTGTGCTAGTCATAATTTTTATTAGGGTATTATTATTTTTATTTGTAAAAACCTAATTAACCCCCCCTCTTAAGTTGTCTTTTGGGTAACAATAAATATAGTTTATTTTTCATGGTTGAAATAATATTTTGGTAGTTGATTAATATTTTGTGAAGCTTGTTTGTAATATTAGATTGTACAAAACAGGTCAAATATTTGCTGAATTTAAAAAAAAAAAAATGCACATTCTACGGCAAGCTATTAGGTCATTATATGAAATATTCCACAGCATTTCATGTATGTCGTGGTATGTTCTACTTATCTACGGCAGGCTGAGCAAGTCGTTGTATTATATATTTTACGGTGTGCAATCAGCGTTGTTGTTTGTCTCACCAATTAACGGCGTGCAAAAGTAGTTATAGAAAAAGAAACAACGACGCACAAAATCTGCTGTTAAATAATTTTTAACGGCATACTATAACATGCCGTAGAAAAAGTAACAACGACGTACAAAATCTGTCGTTGAATAGTTTTTAACAGCATACGAAGCATATCGTTGAAAGCGAATGACTTTCCATGACTGGTCATAATATGACGTGCGCCTGCACATTGTAAAAGGGTTTTCACGGCATGCATTGCGCGTCGTAAAAACCTTTTTTTTGTTGTAGTGTAAATAGGACAAAATGGCATATCTAAATCATAATTATTTCACTTTTTCTCTCACAAAAGTAAAAAAAAAAAGGTCAAAAAACCTATTACGGACGAGACTTTTTAATCCCAAACTAAAATAGTTAAAAAATCAATCCACATCCCAAACAAAAGCTCACATATATGAAGAAATTTGAAAGGTCAATTATTGATTGGATGCTATTAAATGATGTGAACTAATGTGTTGAGACTACTGCTCAATTTTACTACTGATCACATTTTACTGTTACGCCAACCTGTTTGGAAAATTTAAAACTTATTTGCAGTGTTGATTTTTTTTTTTAACTAAAATAGTCAAAAAAAAAATCAAAACACACAATTACAATCACTTTTTTTAAATATTTTTTTACACATAAAAAAATTAAAATATTAATTAAAATAGTAATAAGCTAGATTAGGTAATTTGGGAAGTGGGTTGACTTTTTGGCTATTTTAGCATGGGGCTAAAAGTCTCGTTTGGAAAAGACTTTTGACTTTTTTAGCTTTTTTTGTGAGAGAAATAAATGTAATGATTATGGATTGGATGTGATATTTTGTCTTATTTGGGCTAAAAAACTTATTTTATTTTTTGTGTGTAAAAAATAGATTAAAAAAAATTATAATGACTCTTTAATTTTTTGACTAAAAGTTAAAATTGTCAAAATATACTCATATATAGTTAAAAACAACCTGGAAGGTCAATGCATCCCAAGGATTACATTAATTTAACTTTTCTGTAATTTCGTTTAGGTTTGGTTTAGACTGATTTCAGTAATTTGAATTATTGACTTTTTAAGACTCATTAAATAAAATATCTGTGGGGGTATAATTTTTGAATGACAACACGTGGTCGAGGTGTCACCGAAGTACCAGCCGAGGTGCCACGTGTCCTGGTCATGATGCCGAGATCATCTCGGCTAGGCCGAGGTTATCTGCAAAGAAACCAGAATCCGAGATAAGCGGATAAGGGACAAGAATCCTAGAATGATAAAAGACTTCAGTTTGGGTAAAGATAAGACTCTTAGAGAGTTTATCCTAATCCTACTGGGAGTCCACGATTAACAGTAATCCTGAGTCCATTGAAGTTAGGCTTCTATTGGGACTAGGATTGTGTTGGCTATAAAAGGGAGACACCCCCATGGGTCTAAGGTATGCTTTTTATGCTCTGAATAGTGAGTTAAGCACTTTTGATTATCTTTGAGAGATATACTGACTTGATCGTCGGAGTGCCCCCGGGTGGACGAACCACCGCCGGAATCTCTTCTTTCTGTTACAGGTCAAACAGGTGTCATCTATTCTGTCAGTGCTCTCCAGCTGATTACTAAGTTGGCAGTGTGGTCAGAAATTCACTCACACAAATTGGTGCCGTCTGTGGGAAAGAAAGGAGAATAGATGGCCAACGATGGACAAAAAGAGAAGGTTGGAGACGACACCCCTACTGAGAGTGAGAAACATATTGACCTTGACGTCGAAGAAGACAACTGCAACGAAGTGACTCGTGATAAGAATCACGGAGGAAAGGACGTCGGCCAAGAAGACGACGTACCGAAGAAATCGGACCGGAGCGAGTATTATAACGAGGACGACCTCCAGGTATGGAAAGATAGATGCCTACGGAGGGACGACGAGATAAAGAGAATGGCGGACAAATTGGCAGACTTGCAAACGGTCGTCAATTTCATGATGCAGAACAACGTCATGCAGCCACCGTTCTCGCTACAAGATACGCCGATTCCAGCGGCTAAGAAAGGTGCCCAGAAAGGGGGGCAGGAAATAGTTCCTGCAGTCCCTCAGCATGGCAGGATCAAGGGACATTCTCACCGGCCTTCACAGGAGGTCGGGCATGGAGAATCCCAGAAGGCACGTCGAACTAAAGAAACCTACATCAAAGAACATCGGGATGTTCAGGGGAAGGAACTCTGTTTCAACACGACCAGTGGAGGGAGGACCAAAAGGACTCATAATGACACTAGAAATAGTGCACTAAAAAGGCTGAAATCCGGAGATAGCCGAGCTCCTAAACGAACCAAAGAAGATCTGGGAGATCACCTATAGAGGAAGCAACAAGATGCCGAGGTAACCTCCCCGGTCAAGCTGAGAACGCCGTTCTCGGAAGAATTAGACAAAGTGGAGGTCTCGAAGAGATTCAGTATGCCGAGGTTCCAGATATACAATGGGAAGTCGGACCCCAACTTTCACGTCGGATTATACCTGAACGCGATGGCGTTATACTCTGGAAACGAGCCGTTGCTCTGCAAAGTGTTCCCCTAATCATTCGGGGAAATTGCATCGGACTGATTTTACAAGGTGCCGAAAAGAACTGTGAAAACTTGGGAAGGCCTGGCTGAGATGTTTGTGGTCAGGTTCGTAACAAACAAACTACAGCCATTGAGGGTGGACGCCCTAATGGCCCTGAAGATCGGCGAGGATGAAAGTCGTAGGGCCTATGCCAAAAGGTATTATGAGATATTCAACCGAATACCAGGATGCAACCAAGAGGTGGCGGTCATGTCGTTTAAAAACGGCTTGAAGAATGACTGCCTGCTTCGAAAATCACTAGCAAAGACATTGCCCAAAAGCATGGAGGAGCTGATGGCCAGGATAGAAAAGTATGCCAGAGCCGAGGAAGACACGCCGAGGACAAAGGCGTCCAAACAAGAGAAGAGAAATGGTTCGCCGAAGCAAAGCCGAGATAACACTGGACACGAGAAGATAAGAGCTTAGCACAAGTGAGCAGATCCCAGATTCCAGATCTCGAATTCCAGATCCCAGAAGACAAGATCTCGGCTTAGATGATTAAGTCCGAGAAAAGAAGAGCTTGGCCTAAGTTAAAGAATTTTTTCCACAAAGGAGTATGTGGAAGCCATGCAGGGGGCAGATCCCCTGCCCATAAAGCAATATCGTAGGGATTCTTTTGGCCTTACATGCAAAAGGAAGCTGAAGCCTATGTAAAAAAAACATGAAAATGCTTTGAAATCCACCTGCAATGTGCGATAGAACAAAGGGTTGAAGAATGATGCTTGGGAGTTAGAATTTCACAAACCGATGTCATGTTTAACACTTGTTGAAACTTGTGAAAAGTTTACAAGTTGAAGTTAAACCAAGATGATGTTTAACACTTGTTGAAACTTGAGAAAAGTTTACAAGTTGAAGTTAAACCGAGATGATGTTTAACACTTGTTGAAACTTGTGAAAAGTTTACAAGTTGAAGTTAAACCGAGATTATGTTTAACACCTGTTGAAACTTGAGAAAAGTTTACAAGTTGAAGTTAAACCGAGATGATATTTAACACTTGTTGAAACTTGAGAAAAGTTTAGAAGTTGAAGTTAAACCGAGATTATGTTTAACACTTGTTGAAACTTGAGAAAAGTTTACAAGTTGCAGTTAAACCGAGATGATGTTTAACACTTGTTGAAACTTGAGAAAAGTTTACAAGTTGAAGTTAAACCGAGATGATGTTTAACACTTGTTGAAACTTAAGAAAAGTTTACAAGTTGCAGTTAAACCGAGATGATGTTTAACACTTGTTGAAACTTGAGAAAAGTTTACAAGTTACAGTTAAACCGAGATCATGTTTTACACTTGTTGAAATTTTAAAAATTTACAAGTTGAAGTTAAACCGGGGTCATGATTAAAGGAAGGAATGATGTAGGTTCCATCACCTCAGGATGCCGAGGTAATAGAACCTAGGGGGCAGTTATGGAAGCATAATTTTTTAATGACAACACGTGGCCGAGGTGTCACCGAAGTACCAGCCGAGGTGCCACGTGTCCTAGTCATGATGCCGAGATCATCTCGGCTAGGCCGAGGTTATTTGCGAAGAAACCGGAATCTGAGATAAGCGGATAAGGGACAAGAATCCTAGAATGATAAAAGACTTCAGTTTGGGCAAATATAAGACTCTTAGAGAGTTTATCCTAATCCTACTAGGAGTCCAAGATTAACAGTAATCCTGAGTCCATTGAAGTTAGGCTTCTATTGGGACTAGGATTGTGTTGGCTATAAAAGGGAGACACCCCAATGGGTCTAAGGTATCTTTTTATGTTCTGAACAGTGAGTTAAGCACTTTTGATTATCTTTGAGAGATATACTGACTTGATCGTCGGAGTGCCCTCGGGTGGATGAACCACCGCCGGAATCTCTTCTTTCTGTTACAGGTCAGATATGTGCCATCTATTCTGCCAGTGCTCTCCAGCTGATTACTGAGTTGGCAGTGTGGTCAGAAATTCACTCACACAATATCCATGCACAAAATCAAGATAATTGGATGTCAATACTATATTTTTTAATCATATTTGTTTTTAAAAATTAGATAACAAATATAATTTCAAAAATAACTATTCATTTTTTGTAATTCAAATATGCAGCTATCAATATCCGATTATTTTGATTTTTTGTTTGAATATTTTATCCGACGAGTCTTAAAAATTAACCACAGATGACCAACTTAAAATAACCAAAATACATCCACATGGTCAAATAAATCAAGCTAATCCCAACCAAACATCATACATGTTCATTAAAAAGTTCTGCAAGAACAAGAAGAATTTTACGAGAAAACAAATGTTATTATATGTAATTATGTAATTTTTTTTATATATTTGTTCATGTTTAGTTGCCTCCGATATCCTATAAGATAGATCAAAAATATGAAAAGATTTATTTAGCTTATTCATGAATGAGATAGAGACCACGTATATATAGACCCCGTTTGGTACAGCTTATAAGCAGCTTAATCAACTTTTGGTTTAAAATAAGTCATTTTGGAGTGTTTGGTTGAGCTTATGAGAGATAAATTGTAGCTTAAATTAATTGATTTTGAGCTAAAAGTTGTAAGCTGCCTCAGAGGTACTTTTTTTTCGAGCTTATGCGTGCAGCTAGTTATAGAAGGGCGAAATGACTTAAATGCCCCTTCAAAAATTCAAAAATTACCAAAATGCCACTATATAAACTTGACATTCAAACACTGTTCACGTCCAGAGAGAGAGAGAGCCTGAGAGGCGATTTCCCGTGTTCAAGAGGCGATTTCCGACGACTATTTCCAGCTATCTCTCTCTATTTCTGACTATTTTCGGCGACATTCAAATGATGTTCTCTCTCTATCTCTCTGTCTCTCTCTCTCTTCGGCGTTGATTTGTTGCCATCGCGATCTATCTCTCTCTCTCTGTCTCTGAACCATCGCGATCTGTCATTCTCTCTCTCTCTCTCTCTCTCTCTCTCTCTCTCTGTGTCTCCGTCGTCATCCCCCATCCCCCTTTGAGATTAGCAGTGCGAGACGATCTCAAACCCTAGCGCTGGTTCATCACTGCACGGCCTGCCGGAGCTAGGGTTTCAGTTTAGTGTTTTTTTTTTTTTTGGTGTGTGTGTGTGGAGGTTTTTAGTATTTTTTTAATCAAA
Organism: Camellia granthamiana; assembly: GCA_036172215.1. NCBI lineage: Eukaryota > Viridiplantae > Streptophyta > Magnoliopsida > Ericales > Theaceae > Camellia > Camellia granthamiana. The sequence continues at coordinate 109,272,768 of CM069904.1, read as the reverse complement.
AAAATAATAATAATAATTAAGCATTTTAGCTATGACTGAAATAAATTTTATATTAATTGAAAAAATGAAAATAAGCCATTAATTGACACTAATTAATTAATTAAAAAAATGAAATAATTTTATACTAATTGATTTATAATGAAAAAATGGAAATAATAATCTATATGAAAAAATAAAAATAAGTCATTAATTGACACTAATTAATTAATTGAAAAAATGAAATAATTTTATACTAATTGATTTATAATGAAAAAATAGAAATAATAATCTATATGAAAAAATGAAAATAAGCCATTAATTGACACTAATTAATTTATAATGAAAAAATGAAATAATTTTATACTAATTGATTTATAATGAAAAAATGAAAATAATAATTTATGTAATACTAATTATATTAACTTTTATTAATGAAATAATTTTTTTTTAAATTAAAACTGAAAAAAATGACAAAATAATCATTTTATATTATATAAGGGTAAAAAGACAATTACACATCAAAAAATTATTTTACAATTTATCAACCAAACACTACTCTGCTGCTTAAATTCATAATCTCACAGCTGCACCAAACAGGGAAACAGCTTATGTTCACAGCTATGAGTGATAATCTGTTAAAGTATAATTTATAATCACTTTTCCACATTTCTACCAAACGGGGCCATAATAGATTCATGATACAATTTAGGAAACAATATAAATAAGAAAATAATACCAAATCAGTAATTGATACAACCACAGATTATATATATAATACTAAAAATTAAAAAAAAAAATCTATGTACTCGAATTTTTATGTTCAACAAGATTAATAATTATATTTGTAAGCAAAATACACAATTCTTTTTGAAAAATATAAAAGGAAATACTATTGAAATTAGAATAAGAAATTGTATCACCTCGCTTGTTTTCACTTTTCAAAAAACACTTTTTAGAAAATTCTACTTTCTTATTTTCCGTGTTTTTTTGTTTTTTCTAAATTTTTTTAATATTTTAAGCAATTTTTTTTACTTTTTAGGCACACCTAACATAAATACACCTAAAAAGTAAAAAAATTGTAAAAAAAATCTTTTAAAAATTCACTAAATACCAAAAATATAAAAAAAAATACAAGAATTCAGTATATTTTTTGTATTTTTATGTATTTATTAATTTTTTAAAATATTTTTTCAAAAATTTTTTACTTTTTAAATACATTTAAGTAAGGTGCATCTAAAAAAGTAAAAAAAATGTTTAAAATTTAAAAAATATTCACTAAAAACAAAAAAATACAAAAACTAAAAAAATCAATTTTCAAAAAATTTAATCCAAAAAACTCAAACAAAACACACTGATTATTTTTCACTTCAATTTCGATTTGCTTTTTTTTGTTGAATCCAAAATAACTATATAACCAAAAGTCATGCAATGGGTTAGGCTCCTTTTTCAACTCCGTGTATCAATTATACGCGTGATTGGAAATAGTCATGCAAAGGACGTTTAGTGTCTTAATTATAGTCACTCTTTAACTATTATTGAATGGTGATTGGACCTCTCTAGTTTGATATTTCAATCCATTTTGGATATATTTCGATAATTTAAACTGTTAATATATAGGATTCCTTGAATATTTCATATTTGTGAAAAATCACGTTGATCAAATATCAATAACCACCTGATTAGATAATATTTGTGTCAATTTATTTTTAAAATTATATTTACCATTGACACTCATTTTGGATCCATTTCAATAATCTAAATCATTCAATAAGTTGAACTAGTCGAATATTTCATGCTTGTGAAAGACACAAATATGATCTGATCAAGTATTTCTTAATATCCAATCAATATTAGATCAACATAATTTTTTACGAGGATGAAGTACTCGACGAGACTTACATATTGAACTATTCAAATTATCGATGTGAGCTTCGTGATGGGCCAACGGAAGCCCAACAACACGCTCTAGTCCAAGGAGAGAAGCCACTACCTATTGAATTTTTTTTTTTGATTGACGAAAGTTAGTGGTTAATTGTTAAGTTAGCATCTCAAGGGAGTTAAAACTCACACCTATATACCTCGTAAAAAAATGTCGTTCTCCTATTCTCCAACTAAAAGTAGATCCCAAGACCTCCACCTTAGGAGAGACTTGGTAGTCAAAAGGCTAACTAACTAGACTAGAGTCCCTTGGTTCCTTGCCGAATGAATACTACTTTACTCAATTTAATATTGTCCATTTAGACTCGTTATACTATAAAATTGCATCTTTTCACCGTTGTAAAAGGTGTGTTTGTATAATCTTTTCACCATTATACGATTTAGAAGTTGAGGAAATAAATTGATATTCAATGATAGTTAATTGAGTGTTTATCTAATTAACCATATCTAGTGTGTTAGGTTTTTGTTATTGATAATCTCATTTGACAAAACTCTTTTCAGTTGTAATTTTATTCGATCTTTTATTTAAGTGAGGCTATAAGTATTTAGATACGAATCCAACTCGAATTATGCCTATGTAAAGGAGTTTGTGATCTTAATCCTATCTTGTTTGCCACTTTGCTGACTATGTCGAGGATCGAGCTATTTTTCCGTTCGAGCGCAGGCGGTCATTCCTGCGCTCGAGCAGAGATTGTGACCTTTCAAATGTTTCACTCGCTTGCAAAAGTACTGGGAGTTGTATTTTTTCGCTCGAGCGACCATTTTTGCGCTCAAGTGGAGATCGCGGATCTGTTTGTTATAAAAGTTGCGGTTTAGTCAGGTTTTAGGGTACGATTGCTAGATCTTCTTTTTGAGTATTAGGGTTTTCATCTGGAGCTTATTTGCATGTTTCCTTTGATATCTGTGAGAGCTTAATCATAAATTGAGTGGATTATATCAAAGGGTTTGTTTAGTTTGTTTTATTCAAAAAAGAGAAAGTTGTTCATCGATAAATTCCGTGAAATTTGAGCCCGAAACTTTGGTGGATTCCGGAGTGGCTCATCGTAGTGGATTCGACATTAGCGTTGTGGATTCAACGTTAGGCAAGACAATTCCGAGGTGAAGACGGGGTTGGAAGAGGCACATAGGGATCAATTCGATTCGAGCGTGGATTCGCTAGATAATTGAAAATACACTTGTGTAATTCCTTTATGTCTTCTTAGTGGATTGTTTTGTGGTTTTGACCCGTGATTTTTTATCACAATTGGAGGTGCTCCAATTGTAATTTTTTCACGTTAAAATCATTGTGTCGATTTATCTTGATTATTTGATTGAGATTGTTATTACTACTTAAAATTGATATATAATCACAAATCAATATTTCCAGGATTTTTAAATTTTTCATAGTGATATTTACAAACGAAATCAAATTGATTTTAACTTATTTAAGCTATAATTTTGCCGTATAAATTGTAATAAAAAATTGCACTAAACACTTTGTCACATATTTTTCAAATAAAAAAGAAGCTATGAGCAATCCCATAAGCCACACGAAACATGTCTTAAATCATTTCTTATAATTTGTTTTTATATATTGTAATATTTCAACCATAGGTTAATAATATGTAGAGCAAAGATGAAATAATTTTCTCATAGGTTATATCAATATTTGTTTAAAATAAATAAAAAGTATTATTTTTAAAGTTATACTTGTTATCTATTGTTTTTTAAGACAAATATAATGAAGTTATGTGATTGACTATCATATCAAATCCGTTTTTTTTTTTCATCAACAATATGTACACAAGACTCTGTAAAATAAACGCTTCAGACAATTAGAATGAGAACAATGAAAGACACTATATTGAAGCATTCCTTCTTAACCCTTATTATCTTATTGTATTTCTACATTTCAAATTAATAAAATTTGTTTTTGCTAATAAAAAAAAGCACTACACTGGACTTTCTCTTTGCCTAGGTCTATTGTTAAAGGAGAGAAAATAATGTGACGAGATAGTTTAATAGTGAGAGGGTAATTTATAAGTAAATTGGGCCGAGCTGGGTAATGGGCCGTCTTGTGGGCCACAGTAAGAAGGGCTGAGTAAAAGGGCCTTGTAGTTAGCTCGGTGCAAAAGAGCCTTGTAGTTAGCTTAGTCACCACGATCAGAGCAGTAACAAATTAGCTCGGTCATACCTTTCTGAGCCGAGGTATTTTGAGCCTTCCTCAAGACCTTGCTCTTGATTAGCTCGGTCCAAGCTTGCTATGGTTAGCACGGTCTCGACAGGCGAAACCGAGGTACAAGTAATGAAGGGAAGAACCGAGCTAGTTAGAGTTCGGTCATTTCTACCAGTTTAGCATGGCTATGATAGCTCGGTCATTTTATCATACTACCGAGATAAAACCATCTCACTTGGTTTAAGCAGTGAGGGGGGTGTTAAAGGATAAGTATTATCTTTCAGGAGTGTAATTCCTAGGAGGACTCTACATGGAGGAATAAGAGTCCTATTAGGATTGTGCCACACAGAACCTATAAAAAGCTCACAACATAACCTATGTAGAGGTAACACAACTTTGATCCTCGAATACACAGAGCTTTTGTCTATTTGTCTATTTTGCTGACTTAGGCATCGGAGAGGTATCCGGCACACACCCGCCGGCTAGTTCACATTTGTATTTTCAGGGAGTAAAGCGACGACGTACGGAGGAGCACAGACTTGATCAACAGGATTATACAAGAACTTTATTTCTTGCTCGTATAACTGGCGCCGTCTGTGGGAATCTTAACCTCTAACATCGAAGTGTTCGCCTGGACGCCGTATGACATACCTGGCATTAACCCAAACTTCATCTGTCACCAATTAAATGTCCACCTAACTGCCAGACCAATTATACAGCGCACTCGCAGATCAGCACTCCACCACGCCGAGATAGTGGCGAAAGAAGTGGGAAACCTTCTAGAAGCAGGAGCTATCAGAGAAATGCATTATCCCAAATGGATATCCAATACTATAGTAGTGCCAAAGAAGAATGGAAAATGGCGTGTCTGCGTGGACTACAAAACAGTCAACAAAGCATGCCCAAATGATAGCTTTCCCTTACCGTGGATAGACCAACTGGTAGACCTAACGGCAGGACACAATCGACTTAGCTTTCTTGATGCGTACAGAGGTTACCATCAAATCGCTATGTATGAACCAGACTAGGAGGTCACATCCTTTACAACGCCAAGAGGACTGTATTGCTACAAGGTCATGCCCTTTGGCCTAAAAAACGCAGGGGCAACATTCCAACGGATGGTCACCAAGATGTTTGAACCATTGTTAGGCCGAACAATGGAGGCATACATAGATGATATAGTGGTCAAAAGCAAGGATGAGAATGACCATCTCAGGGACCTAGGTGAGATGTTTCAGATCCTAAAGAAGAACAAGTTATGCCTAAATGCATCCAAGTGCGCGTTCGGCGTAGGATCTGACAAATTCCTAGGCTTCCTGGTGACCAATCGAGGTATAGAGGCAGACCCATCTCAGATCAAAGCAATTCAGGATCTAAAGAGGCCCAACTTAGTAAAAGAAGTGCAGTATCTCACCGGTATGGCAGCTGCGCTCAACCGGTTCATAAGTCGGTCATCTGACAAATGTCAACCATTTTTTCAAACGTTAAAGGCCAAGTTTGAGTGGGATGAAGAATGCGATCACGCCCTAGAAAGCCTAAAAGAATACATGCCTTCCCCACCGTTGCTAGTAACCCCCATACCTGGTGAAGAGCTCTTTTTGTACCTGGCAGTTTCACAGCACGTAGTTAGCGCGGTGTTGGTGAGAGCGAAAGGAATCCAACACCTGCCCATCTTTAATGTCAGCAAAACCTTGCTGGGCGCAGAAACCAGGTACTTACCATTGGAAAAACTGGCCTTAGCCCTGATGATGGCCTCCAGGAAACTGTCGCAATACTTCCACACCCACACCATAATCATCCTCACAGCTTTTCCATTAAAAGCTTTGTTTGAGAGAGCGAACTTTTCTGGGCGAATCCTAAAGTGGGCAGTGAAGTTGGGACAGTTTGACATCAAGTTTCAACCCAGAACCGCAATAAAAGCCCAAGCTTTAGCAGATTTTGTGGCAGAGTTCGCACCAGGAGGTCATCACATCTGCCCAGTTAACTTGACTGGTACAACCGAAATAGGGATGGAAAGCGCCTTAGGAAATGCGCAACCCTTGATTCAGGATGCCCAGCCACATCCCAAAACAGACCGGAGTGAAGAAAGTGAGGAAGATGCAAACCATGCTATACCAAGCAAAAACTCATCAACAAGTAAAAACTTGGTACAATCAGATAATAAGGGGCAAATAGTAAGTGTGGACTTTGAAGAAAACACCAGCAACACTCATGACCCCAAGGCATTGTCCGATCCCTCCACTTGCTGGAAGCTGTTTGTTGGAAAGATGTGGAAGCTTTTCGTGGATGGAGCGTCCAACAGGCACGGTGCAGGACTTGGCATAGTCCTTATCTCACCAGATGGCCTAATAGTGGAATAAGCAATCAACCTTGGCTTCCCAGCATCGAACAACGAAGCGGAGTATGAAGCGCTTCTGGCAGGCCTAAAATCAGCACTCTACATAAAGGCCACCGAGCTAATGGTTTACAGTGACTCACAGCTGGTGGCAAACCAAATTTCAGGCGACTAAGAAGCAAAGGATGAAAGGATGGCTAAATACTAAGAGTTAGTCAGAAAGGAGATCATGAAGTTCGAAGTAGTGCGGATAAAGCAGATTGGCCGAGAATAAAACAGCAGAGCAGACGAACTAGCAGGCTTCGCTTCGATGGCAGATACTTCCATCCCACATCCATTACTGATCGACTTCCTACCAAGACCAAGCATTAAAGAACCCGAACTAGCAGAAGTATGCTGCACCGAACTAGGCCCTTCATGGATGGATCACATTATAGCATTCTTGAAAGACGGCGTCTTACCCGAAAAGAAGAAAGAGGCCAACAAAATAAGAGCAAAGTCACAGCGATTTTGGCTCTCCCCATCTATGGCCTTGTACAAGAAATCCTTCACAGAACCTTACCTAAAGTGTGTTCAACCCGGCAAAGTCGAAGCATTCTTGTTCGAGATACACGAAGGCGTATGCAGAAGCTACCAAGGGAGAAGATCATTGGCTTACAGAGCAATTTCGCAAGGATATTGGTGGCCTTACATGCAAGCAGATTCTGAGAAGTATGTCAAGAAGTGCGAGAAATGTCAGAAGTTCACACACCAAATACATCAACCAGCCAGAGAGCTTCTACCATTAACTAGCCCATGGCCCTTCGCAATGTGGGGCTTGGACATAGTAGAACCACTTCCAACGGTACCCGACAACAGAAAGTTCTTTCTTGCAACAACATACTACTTCACAAAGTGGGTGAAGGCAGAAGCACTAGCATCAATAAAGGAGAAAGATGTGAAGAAGTTCGTCTGGCAGAATATCATCACTCGGTTCATCATACCAAAAGCTCTAATATCTGACAACGGCACTCAGTTCGATGGCAAAATTTTTAGAGGCTTTTGCGAAGAGTACAAGATAGAATTCTACAATTCTACACCGGCATACCCCCAAGCAAATGGCCAAACAGAAGCATCAAACAAAGTCGTCTTGGATGGATTGAAGAAAAGGCTGGAGAAAGCAAAAGGCAAGTGGGCGGAAGAGCTCCCTCATGTTTTATGGGCTTATCATAGCACACCTCGACGGTCTACTAGGGAAACGCCTTTTTCCTTGGCCTATGGCATGGAAGCAGTAATCCCACTGGAAGTTGGCCTCCCCACAATTAGAAGTGAAAATTTTGATCCAAACCTAAATGGAGAAGCCATATTATTGGAGCTCAACCTTACAGAAGAAAGAAGAGAAAGAGCACTGGTTCACATTGCCTCATCCCAGCAAGAGTTATCCAGAAAATATAACAAGACAGTACATCCAAGGCAGTTCAAGGTTGGAGATTGGGTACTGCGCAAAGTAATGGGAAACACCCTGGTGCCCGGAGATGGCAAGTTAGGGCCCAATTGGGAAGGACCTTACAAAGTAGTTGGATTAGCAGGAAAAGGGGCATACCACTTGGAAAACGAGGACAGCAAGGCCATTCCCAGGCCATGGAACACAGCCAATCTCAAATTATTTTATTTTTAGTTTTCCTTTAAACATACTTGTAGTTTTTCTTTTTTCAATAAAACAAGTAGTTTCCTTTTCAGCATAAATTGTTTTCCGCTGTAAAAGTTGTTTTAGTAAACTAGGGGCATTGAAAGCAGAGTTGGCCGGAATAACCAACTTTGCGCTCTCTTCAGCCAAGATCAGGATCTGAGCTGAAGAGGTTGGCTGGAAAAACCAACACTTCTCCTAAGCCGAAGATAAGGATCTAGGCTGTAAGACGTTTGGCAGGAATAACCAAACACTTCACTCAAGGTTGGCAGGAGTAACCAACTTTGAGCTCTCTTCAGCCAAGATCAGGATCTGAGCTGAAAAGGTTGGCTGGAAAAACCAACACTTCTCCTAAACCGAAGATAAGGATCTAGGCTGCAAGACGTTTGGCAGAAATAATCAAGCACTTCGCTCTAGGTTGGCTGGAAAAACATACTTTGAGCTCTCTTCTGCCAAGATCAGGATCTAGGCTGAAGAGGTTGGCTGGGAAAACCAACATTTATTGCTCTTCAGCCGAGATAAGGATCTAGGCTGAAGAGGTTGGCTGGAAAAACTAACATTTATTGCTCTTCAGCCGAGATAAGGATCTAGGCTGAAGAGGTTGGCTGGAAAAACCAACTTTTAGCACTCTTCAGCCAAGATAAGGATCTAGGCCAAAAAGTGGTTGGCTAGAAAAACCAACACTTAGCACTCTTCAGCCGAGATAAGGATCTAGGCCAAAGAGTGGTTGGCTAGAAAAACCAACTTTTAGCACTCTTCAGCTAAGATAAAGATCTAGGCCAAAGAGTGGTTGGCTGGAAAAACCAACCTTTAGTACTCTTCAGCCGAGATAAAGATCTAGGCCAAAGAGTGGTTGGCTGGAAAAACCAACACTTATTACTCTTCAGCCGAGATAAGGATCTAGGCCAAAGAGTGGTTGGCTGGAAAAACCAACACTTAGTACTCTTTAGCCGAGATAAGGATCTAGGCCAAAGAGTGGTTGGCTGGAAAAACCAACCTTTAGTACTCTTCAGCCGAGATAAAGATCTAGGCCAAAGAGTGGTTGGCTGGAAAAACCAACACTTAGTACTCTTCAGCCGAGATAAGGATCCAAGCTGAAGAGTGGTTGGCTGGAATAACAATTTTTTGTAATCTTCAACTGAGGTAAAAACCTAGGCTGAAGAGGTTGGCAGGTATGACCAGGTCGATTTCAAGGATAAGACTGAGATAGATATCTCGGCCAGAAAATGTTATACTGCATTCAGATTACAATTGGAAAGTAAATACAAACAGGGAAGTAAACCGAAACAACAGTTGAAACAAAAGAAACTTTCATTCAAAGTTCAAGTCAGAGTTACAAAGGAACGGGACTTCAGCCCGGTTATAGTTTCTTTCCAAAAATAAAAAGAAGAAAATACAAAATCAAGCAAAGAGGTCGTCAAGATCAGCATCCAGATCAACTCGGAGCCCGGTTTCAGCAGGTAGCTCGGTCACATTGTCAACCAAGTCTTCCACCGGTGGCTCCACCCGAGCTGACTGGACAGCGAGATCATTGACGGCCGGGGCATTGTTGGGCTCAGATTCTTCGTCATCCTCAGCTTGAAGAAATTTTTGTTGAATGGCGTGGGCGTACTTTTCCATATAGCTCGGTATGAAGTGTAGAGGAAGGTTCAGGAAAACCTCGATCTCTGGACTGTGACCGAGCTGTGCCACGGCCGCTTTCCACCCACACTTGAAAAATATATCCTTAGCAGCTTCGCACTGCAGGATGTAGGTTGCTTCACCCTCTTTATAACCGTGGTCTTCCGCGTCGCCTACCTTCTTCTCTAGCTCGACGATCTCAGCATTTTTCTTTCCCTCGAGCTTGGCTAGCTCGCGCAGATATTTATCTTTCAGCACGGCCGCAACCTTCTACTTATCAGCTTCGGCCGAGTTGACAAGACCGGTCAGGCGGGCTACCTCGGTCTGTAGCTCGGCGCCTTGCCCAGCTCGGCCGATTTAGCATTGGCCTCTGCCATGGCCTGCCTTGTGGTTTTTCGAAGCTCCAACACGCGCTTGTGAGCAACATGGTTCTTCTGCAGGGCCTGCAAAACAAAGGAATAATTTTTAGCTGGACCAAGCAAACAGATGAAAAGGAGAAACAAGAAAAAAGAGAAACATACCAGCACCATCGATTTCGTTGCCGAGAGAATGGCCTTCAGCTCGGTAAGGTGATCGTGGTGCTCCATATCGGCTGGAAGGCAGACGCTCTTGTCAAGATTAAAGACTAACAAATGGTCTTTTTCTGCGACCACTGAATCGGAGTCAGTGATAGCACGGTTCTTAAAAGTGACCTTTGGCACCCATTTAGAGGAAGTAGCTCGGTCAAAGTGCTCCGGTTGCGGGCTCGGCGATGTGGTTTGGGGGAGAATGGTGTCTTCTTCATTGACGAGAGGCGGCTCGGTTGTGGAAGTCCGGGTACGCTTGCTTGGCCGAGATGAAGAGGGTTGAGCGGTTGAAAGGGCTACCACGGCCGGCTGTGTTTGACCGGCTTGTGGTACCTCGGGTTGGTTTGTCTCGGTGATGAGGGCCCTTACCGCTCTCTTCTTTGCCATTTCTTGTTCAATAGTTAATGGGATCAGGTTGATTTCAAGCAAGGTTGGATCAGGCTCAGGAGAGGGCTCCAAGAGAAAGTCTGTCACCCTGGTCTTCCTCCTGCTGTTGTATCTGTAGGTCGGCTCGAAGTTTAGTAGCTCGGCCCAGCTACGATTAGGATATCGTAGTGCGGCGCGAAGTGCGTCTAGGTTGGGGTAGCTGTACTGGGACTTGAGATGGTTCAAATCTGCATAAAGGAAAAAGACAACAGTTAGGCCGGTTGAAAATGAAATCAACGGTAAAGAAAGCACAAAACTAAGCCGAGGTAATTATACCGGCGACTCCCTTGTTCCAGTTAATTCGGTCGCCTGGGATCTGGGCCTCATGGTCTTCAAAATTCCCAGAAACTCAAAAAAAATCGTCATCATTAACATCCTTATCTGGGGTGTTCTTTATTATCTTTTCACGGCGGTGCCTTATTCTTAAATAATAAACCCAGCCGTCTTCGTTTTGGCCTCGGGAGTATTGGTGAAATATCTCGGCTAAACCGAGGTTGAGGCCAAGCCAGCGATTTAGCTCGGCGATGCCGTTTATTATTTTGTATGAATTGGTGCTAAGTTAGGTTAGGCATATTCTAGTTTGTCTAAGGAATTCACAAAGCAGAGGTTGAACGGGGAAACGGAGACCGACCTCCACAATGGAAATGACGTTGAAAGGGACGAAGCCCGGTTTTCCCCAAGGAATGGTGTCTAGATCGGCTAGGGAAAGATGGACGTCGTTTGGAATTTGGTAATCATTTCAAAATTCGGCTATGGCCCTTGGAGAGTTCACTAAAAATCGATACTTCCCCATGTGGCCTTAAAATATGTATAATTTAGCTCGGTGTTGAGGAGGTGTTAGGTATCTCGGTTGAACGAGCAAGGGAGTGCCTGGCCAACCTAGTCCGAGTCTGCAAAGTGAAAAGGAAAAGTGTTAAGCACAAATCGTTGGACCGTGCTAAAAAAAATAAAGGCAAAATGAAGACCTAGCTCGACTACGGGGGATACTATCCGTTCTTAGCTCGGTTGGAGCGAAGGGCTTTAGCCCAGTTGAAGCTTAGGGTGCAGCATTCTTGGTTCAGTTTTGACTAAGTCAGAGAGCAGGTTTAGTCCCAAGTAATAGCCCGGTCATTGGTTGAAACTTTCTAATTCGGTGGTGCGCACACCTAATACAGTTCCCTAGCGCGGCTAAAGTAAAACAGAAGGTTCTTTACTTAACCTAGTTCGGCCAGGTGCACATCCTAAAAACAAACAGGTTGCTAGTTCGATTGGCATAATATTTTGGATCAAAAACGTCATTTCTCAGACTAGTCGTGGATTCAGTGGGTTTATCGCAGGGATTTATGAACAAAACGGTTATTTCCCATGAAAACTACCAGGAAATGTTTTTGGGAAACATATATATTATGCCATGTATTACAATACAAATACGAAATGAACGAAAGAGAAAGAGGTTTGAGCCACATACCAGTTTAGTGGTCTTGGAATCGAAGATGGAAACAGCACCAGTAAGAAACACAAGCTTTACAGGTACAGTGTTGAGGAAGAACTGGAGGCTCAGAAGGTAGAAAGGGAAGAAGATGAATAGTGATGTGTTCTGATTCGAAGTGTAGGGTTTTGTGTAAAGCATGAGTTTAGGCGGGACTGTTCAAATTTTTCGAGATACGAGAGCGGCTATGGCAGCTGTAATTAACCAATAAAGGCTTGCCACGTGTCAATGAGAATCGTAAGCAATTCAGTTTTGCAGCGACTGAAAGGACGTTTTGACTGAACCAATCGGTAGCCCGGCGGCATTTTAGCTTGGTTGAAAGGTTAAAGTTTTTTAGCTCGGCAGGTGACAGGTAATCCCAATCATGCTACGCAGATGGAATTAAGGGGCAAATGAGAGGGTAATTTATAAGTAAATTGGGCCGAGCTGGGTAATGGGCCGTCTTGTGGGCCACAGTAAGAAGGGCTGAGTAAAAGGACCTTGTAGTTAGCTCGGTGCAAAAGAGCCTTGTAGCTAGCTCGATCACCACGATCAGAGCGACAATAAATTAGCTCAGTCATACCTTTCTGAGCCGAGGTATTTTGAGCCTTCCTCAGGACCTTGCTCTTGATTAGCTCGGTCCAAGCTTGCTATGGTTAGCACGGTCTCAACAGGCGAAACCGAGGTACAAGTAATGAAGGGAAGAACCGAGCTAGTTAGAGTTCGGTCATTTCTGCCAGTTTAGCATGGCTATGATAGCTCGGTCGTTTTGTCATACTACAGAGGTAAAATCATCTCACTTGGTTTAAGCAGTGAGGGGGTGTTGAAGGATAAGCATTATCTTTCAGGAGTGTGATTCCTAGGAGGACTCTACATGGAGGAATAAGAGTCCTACTAGGATTGTGCCACACGGAACTTATAAAAAGCTCACAACATATCCTATGTAGAGGTAACACAACTTTAATCCTCGAATACACAGAACTTTTGTCTATTTGTCTATTTTGCTAACTTAGGCATCGGAGAGGTATCCGGCACACACCCGCGGCTAACTCACATTTGTATTTTTGGGGAGTAAAGCGACAACGTACGGAAGAGCACAGACTTAATCAACAGGATTATACGAGAACATTATTTCTTACTCGTACAAATAGTAAAGAATTATATCATAGTCTCATAGAATAGAATAGAGATAAGGGATGGAGTCGCTCCACATATGTGAACCTATCTTTTTATTTTTATTTTAAAATTTAATTATGTACATCTAGCGTAGTTCAAGTGTTGTATTTCGAGATTTCTCTAGAATTTGAATTCTTAAAAACAATCAAACATTTAATTATATTTAGCTTAACTTATTAATCAGCTGAGAATAAAATAAATAAATAAATGTGAAACAATGGAGCACTTGGGCAAGAAACAACCACATGGCATGTTAAAGGCAAAGGACAGTTTCATGTCTTTAATGGCCCAAAACCTCTAAGATAATGGGCCATCAACCATTTTAAGGGCACCCTAAAAATAGGTATTTTCTAAACAAATATATAGACTCAAAAACCAAATGCAAAACTAATAGTAACTTCAAAGTTTCCAAACATTATAGTTTGCTTTGTAACTTCCTGCAAAAATGAGTGTAGTTTGCCTAGAGAGTTCAACAGTAATTGAATTTGTCGAAGACTCGAAAGTCTTCGACAAATGTGTCAACGAACAATTTGTCATGCTAGATGGTGATGGCGATGGAGTGTTATCCCGTGATGATCTTCAGACGAGAACTGGAAAATTTGCATCGGTGGAGTTTGAGTTGCAATCCAAGGATGAGATTACAAATATGTACGATACCCTTTTTGAGAAATTTGATGTCGATCGAAATGGGAAGATTGATCAGGAAGAATTTAGATCATTGATGAGAGAAATTGTGCTAGCCAAGGCTTGTGGGCTTGGTCAATCACCGGTTCTAGTAATTCTCCAAGGAGATAGCCTACTTATGAGGGCTGTTGAGTATGGCTTAACTAAAAGACGTTGAACGATTCTTAATTAAATTTTTAGAAGAAGAAGAAGAAAAAGAAATTGAAATGGGTACTCGAGCATTGTACATAACAATATATTCCCTTTTTTTAATACAAATGTTGTTATGTATTTTTTTTGATTGGTCAAGAAGAAAAATTTTATTGATTTAAATCAAATAAGTACAGAGTTTACATCAAAAATTGTTATTGATATGAGTGTTTCTTCTACAAGTAGGTGAAAAACGGTTGTAAATGGCCTACATTCTTTTGGTTGGTACAAAAAAAAATTGAACAAGGATGAATGGTAAGAAATCCAATTTTTTGGTATCACAGTGTAAAGAGTTTAATATACAAAGGTTATACGTAAAGTATGTATAACTACATAATGATGTGATAGATTTATATTTATTCATAATGTTACTGACATATTATTTAAGTGTAATTTTTTGTATAAATTTTTTAATTACAAATCATTTTCCTACTACATATAGATGTTTGAATTTTTATTTTTTCTCTTTTCTCCCCTAATATAATCTGGCTAAAGCCAACATTTAAAGTGGTTCTGCATATAGATAATATATATTTTTTTGTTTTGAACATTATTGTTTTGGCTAAAGATTTGGGATTGTTGCATATGTGCCCTACAAACCTGTTGGAAGGCAAAACGCTTTCTGAAAACAGTCCATTTTGTTTATCATCATTGTACTACTTTAAGCAAAAGGGATGAGATTTACTTGCAAAATTGACTTTTAATATGAACCAAACGAATTTTAAGATTTTGATAATAAGATTTACACGGAAATATAATCTCCTAATAAAGTGTAAGAATTCTGATCTATGACCTAATCCTGAGAAAGCCTTATAGAGGAGTTAGATCCAAAGCAATGGATGCTATAAGAATGAAATATTTCAAAGCATTCACTTCTCAAAGAATTTGAACTAATTATACTACAATTAGAGCATTTTTGTCCAATCACTACATATACACACTACAGTACAATGTCACACTCTCAAAGGTGATCTTAAGTTCATTTGTCTTTCGTTTAATATGGTATCAATAGGCTACATATACATTTGAAAGTACATATCTACCTTGAGGTTATGATATATGATTGCATTATGGAACTATAAAATTATAGTTAATGCTAGACAGAGGTTGAGCCAAACAAACCTTAAAACTAATTCTTTTTGGCAATTAGATTATGAAAAAATTAGGGATTTAAAAATTTTGTGTGAAAAGTGATTAGAAAATATGGTCAGAATGAATGTGGTCAATCCACTTCATTTTTTTGATCAATTTTAGTTAATTTTTATAACTCTCTAATATTGTTGTTAAAATATTAAAAAAGATTTATCATTATTCTCAATGTTGGCCAGATAGACATAAAAGGGACTCTATTAATTATCTTTGCAGTCTAGGGTATTAAAATACTTTGTAATGTACTTAAAAGGACAAAAATAGGATATTTAAATGTTAATGTCCTTAATTATCGCTGTCACATTGGAAGCATAAAATTAATAAAGCACTAAGGTACCATAAAGAGTAATGTTCGGGATCATAAAAAAAAATATCATGAAAATGATTATAAGTCCTTTGCCTTTTAAAATCTAAATGTTTATTTCAACAAGAAATATTATTTGAAAAATATTTTTCAATTTTTTTGTTATTGGTATGATAAAAAATGAAATTTAACAGAGAATAATTTTTATAATCAATGAACAACAATCTTATTTTGACATAAAAATATTTTTTACTTTTAAAAGATTAAAAAAAATTCTAACTAAAATTTTATCAATATCACTACACTATTATTACTGCCAATACCTTCACCAACCCACTACTTCCATCACCACCACCACACTACCACCGTCTCTGCTACCCCACCACCACCCTCACCCTCCTTAACCAGGATTTGGGGTGTCTGTTGTGCTCTAGCACAGTAGCCACTGTTGTGCGGTCCTATGAACTTATTTTGGGGTCTGTTTTAATAATTCGAGCCGTTCATATTTTAGTGTACATCGAATAAAACATACATATAAAAAATTAAGTTAATCGGATATCGTTAACCCTTTCATCCACTCACATTTGTATCTTCAAAAATAAATAACATTGTGATTTAAAGTTTTAAAATGAATATAAATGTGAGTGGATGAAAAGTTTAACGATATCTGATTAACTTAATTTTTTGCAGGTATGTTCTACTCGATGCACTCTAAAATGTGAACGGTTCGGATTATCAAAACGAATCCCGAAATAAGCCCATAAGGCCGCACAACAGGCACCCCAACTCCTCTTAATTATTACCATCACCTTCACCACAACCAACACTATAAAAATACAATCACTAAATATAAAAACTTTTAAAAAATCACAAAAAATATTTCTCAAAAAAAAAATCGTTGGGACAGAAAGTGCGTTATACAAGCATAAAGATAATATGAACCCTTTCTTAAAAAAATTGTAGATCTATAAAGAAAAGTCTAATTAAGTTATTTTAATTTCAATGAACAAAAAATATTATTGACCATGGTCGATGACTCTTGTATGAAAAGTCATGAATTTCGAAAAAAAAAAATTTGTTCATTTCTATTTAAGCCAACTCAAGTGAAATGAAAAATAACATACATTCTCAGGACAAAGCTTCTAACATTCTCATTAAAAAAAAATAAAGAATTCTTAACAATGAAATTTAAAAAAAATAAAAAGGACATTATTATTGGCATAGAGACTCGGAATCAATCACATTCTTTTGGATAGTGGACCTGGTAGCTGTTGTTGCGGACGTGTTGCGTTTGTCTATACTCCATTTCTTTGACATATTGCTATTTATTTATTTATTTTATGTTTCATCAAGTTAGTCACAGCAACACTGAACACACCCCTCAAAGTTCATACCTCAAAACCCAACTTCATGACTCAACTAACAACCCTACAAAAGTGGTTGGCTCTCTCTCTCTCTCTCTCTCTCTCTCATTCATTTTCCCATCTTTCTTCCTTTTGAACATGACAAGGTCAAATATTGATGTTGGGATTCAAAAAAAATATTTTCAACAAGTATTATTTGATTGAGATTTATTTTATATAAATTTCATTATATATAAGAATTGAATTTGAAGCATATTTCTAAAAAAGTTTCTAAATAAGTTTATTAGTTTTTTTTTACAAAAAAAAAAAAAAAAAAAAAAGATTCAACCCTTTTTTAAAGGGACAAATCTAAGCTACAATTGAGACTCAAGAGTCAAGTCCTGGTACTGGTAGTGCACCCCAGCTCACTTCTACATATAATATATATATATATATAGAGAGAGAGAGAGAGAGAGAGAGAAATCATTCCTTTTCACTCTGTCAAAGGCGCAAATCAAGGCTAACCCAACTCATTTTTTGAAAACCCCTTGGCTACTTGTGCTTGTGATTATGATGATATATTAGTATTAATTAACCCGTATTATTCCATGATTTATGTTGTATTTGACTAGAGGATTTGGAGAAAAATTTAAAAATAAAAAGAAAAAAAAATATGTGAAATTAAATAAAATATAAATATATTTTATTCACATTTTATCTATTTATTCTTTCTCTTTTCAAATCATTTTTTAAATTTCTTAATCAAACACGACCTCAAAGTTTCAAGAGTAGTACCCCCACCACAGCTAAATTCCTCTACAAAGTGGCATGTCATTTTATGTTCTCTTATCTTAAAATATTAAAGTTCTTATTTTTTTAATGATAAGATTATGAAATTAGACTATATATCATGACCAATCATGAATCAAATGAGGTGTGTTTAGAAATTAATAATCACATATGAGAAATGATTGAGTCTCTTTGGACAGTGAGATATAAAATGAAAAAAATTAAGAAAAATCTAAATTAAGATATTAAAATACTAAAATACATTAGAACTATGATCATTACAATATGTAATGCATATGTAGTAAAAATAACGTCAAAATAATACACATTAATGTAATGCATATTTAGTTATTCCAAATAAATATGATAGACATTTTTTCCTAATTAAATGACATTTCAAACATTAGATAAACTGCATAATTTTAAAGGATTGATAATCTCAAAACTATTAATTTTAATTTAGAACTAATAATCTCATATAATCTAGTTCAATAAAATAAAGATAATTTTATAATCAATGAATTATAACTCGAGATTCTAACATTATTTAATATTATAATTATGTTGAGACAAAAAGATTTAAAGCAAAAAAATGGACCCTAAAAAGCAACTTAAAACCTCTACCATACTAGACACCCATCAACCCTAAAAAACCATTAGCAAAAGCCTCTAACTAGAGTTCAGCAAAAGCCTCTCTCTCTCTCTCTCTCTCTCTCTCTCTCTCTCTCTCTCACCTTCAAAATCCTCCATGCTAAATGGTGTGGGAGTGAACACAAGAAAGCAACAACACCATGATCCCTGCATGTTTCAGTAATCCCAGCAGCAGTCTCTCAAGTGCCACACAAATGCCTCATCAAAACCTCATAACTTGCATTTACCAAACTCACCTCTGCAACTCACCAACCTATCTCACCCTAACATGGTCCAAGTCTCCCTTCTCTCACTCCTTAACCATCTATGCCTCAGACTCCTTCTCCATCACCATCTCTCTCTACCCATCAACCTTCTCATTCTTCCGGAACCGACCCGGCTCCAAATCCATCTATTTGACCCACCACCATTACCAAAGAATCAAGCTCTATTGGGATTTCACCCAAGCCGAGTTCAGCCAAAACGTAGCCTCAGCCGAGCCCGAATCATCATTCTACATTGCCATTATCTGTAATGACAACGTAGAATTCTTCCTGGGTGACCTCCAAGAAGAGATGACTCGGCGTTCTGGGGTAGCCAGAACACGATGCTCTGCCGCGCCAACTCTGCTGGCTCGGCGAGAGCATGTGTTTGGACGTAGGAGTTATATAACCCAGGCAGAGTTCATGGGGTCCAAACATGAAATAGGGATAGAGTGTGGTGGGGGAGTGCTCAAAGTGAAAGTTGATGGGGTGATAAGCCTAGTGGTGAAGAGGCTTGCTTGGAAATTTAGAGGGAATGAAAGAATTGTAGTTGATGGTGTGGAGATAGAATTTTATTGGGATGTGTTCAATTGGGTCAATAGTGGTGGCACAAATAAATGTGGTGGTAGTGGCAACGGCGGCAATAATGTTGGTGGGCATGGTGTGTTTGTGTTTCAAATTGGTGATGGTGGGGTTTGGCCAGAAATGGTGGGCCCAGAGAGGAAGTTGATGAGGAAGAGCTTGTCAGCAGCGGCAGCAGGGCCAGCGGCATCAATGCCGCCAGCTTCCCTATCGCCGTCACCATCATGTTCGAGTGTGCTCCAATGGGCAGAAGAGAGCAGTGATTGTGGTAGGAGTTCATGTTCTTCATACACAAGGTCTTGTGGGAGTGGTGGTGGATTTTCTTTGTTATTGTATGCTTGGAGGAAAGAGTGAAATTTGAATTTTGTATTTTGCATTCAATCTATTCAAAAGCATTTTAATTTGTGATTATTAATAAAACTGTGTTTAGAAATGCCTGAATTTGTTAAGGGCCCTGTGTTCAACATGTTTGAGAGTAAAATTTATCTTTCTTTTGATGTTCAAATTGTTCCAAAATTGTTGTTTTTCCATTTGTGTGTGATAGGGGTGCAACTCGGGCGGACTCAACCCGATCAACCCGTGCCTAGCTCGAGTTTTTTTGGAGTTTGGATAACAATATCTTGTAATTTGGACTGACCTGGGCAGATTTTTGATGCCATAATTGTAATTCGGGCCGGACCTGGGCAGAGTCAGTGGCTAACCCGAGTAATCCAAACCCGAATTGCATTTAATATATTATATGAACTATATAATATATGTATAAAATAAATTAAATAGCTAGCCTTTAATTTTATTTTATTTTTGGCTGGTCTTTAGCCCTTGGATTAGCATTTTTTATTTGGATCATTAGATTAAAACTAAAAACAAAACCCTATCTTATCTATTCTTTCTTCCCTCTCTCTAAGACTCTTGTGGCGGGATGATGTTTAAGTTTGTTATATGAACTAATGGACTATTTATGTAATGAAGTACTGTTTGTTGTATGAAAAAATTCAGAAACTATTTGTTGCCTTGTGAAATTCGGACAATTCGAACTAACTCGAGTTCGAATTATTGAAGCTTGGTCCAAACTTGGACAGCCATGCTCAGGTTGATGGTCGGGCTTGAGCTGGCTTAGGCACTGCCAAACACAATTCGAACTGGGTTTGGACAAACTTTCAACCCGACCAAACCCGCCCGAGTTGCACCCCTAGTGTCAAGTTGTAAAATTTTAAAACGTATCTAAATCCCACCATATAAGTCTTGCCCAACGTATCCTTGAGCAGTTGGGTTAGGTGAAAAAAGAACATCAATGTAATAGTAGCAACCAAAGCATAAATAAATAAAATTACATCAATACTTTTCAAATTATATGCTAAGTTACACTTTAATTCTTAATATTTTAATTATCTCACTTTCATTCTTAAAATGTGCAGCCTATTACCCAATAGTCTCTAGCATGATCACCGTTTAAAATCAATAATGGGACGAGTGAAATTTTAATAAACTTACATTAAAGAATGTAATAAAATGAAAAGACTAAAAATGAAAAATGTAAAAAAGTGCATACTTTTAAAGATTAAAATAAAACTAAAACTTATATTTTAAGAAATAAATGGTACAAAAATTCGAAGCTTGAGACCATAAGGTCATTTTGATTTTTGAGGCTTTTTGTGAAATTTCAAAAATATCTCTCATCCTGTAACTGATTTCGAACGGCAACATTGAAATTAAAATGTAACATATCTAAATTTTTTTTTTAAAAAAATAGAACAATTAAAATATAATAAAATAAAATTAGTCCTATTTAGAGTGAGATAATTTTACAAATTATCATGACAACATGACCAAGAGCGCACGCACAGCAACCTTGGATTCTCAAAAGAAGACTTACATAGTTTGAATAATAATAATTTGGTACCCTTTTTCATAATAATAAAGTATTGTGCCAAAAGAACATGAACAGCTCTCATTGCTGCTTCACTTTCTATCTGTATATACATTCATCATGTCCATTCGTGTATGCATATATATTCACTCAAAACATGTAATGCTTGATGATAGTGTTCCCCCATCATCATCATCATTACCAAAAGAATGCTTGAGCCCTTTAATTAAAAATACTCTAAAACTATGACACTTTATTTTTGGGTGTTATTTGGATCCGTGAAGTTCATAAAGGGTTTTATTTTAATGATGAATCATTTATTTTGTAAAGTCTTGCATGTATATTATTTATGAAAAAAAATTAAGTCAATCTGATTATTGTAGTCTCTTCATTTTATTGTGGTTATTGCTTAAAAAAAATGGACAATAAGTGTGTTTTTTAAAATAGACAATTTATTTTTTTAATACAAACGCGATAAAATAAAGAGACTCCGATCATTGGATCGATCTAATTTTTTTTCATAGATAATATATACGCAAAACATTACAAAATAAAGTCAAATTTTAGACTAGAGAGAAGCAAGCTCCTTACTTATTGCCTCCTAAAACTCTAACACAAATTAATGAGTCCTACCATTTAAATCAATAACTATTAATTTCAAAAACCACACCAGAGTATTGAATAATTTCATATTGTCTACATTTTTTTATTTTTTTATTTTTTAAAAAAATAATTTCATATTTTCTGTTGCAAGAAAGTTCCTACTTGTTAGTTGTATCAGTGGCCCAATAATTTTTAGGGTCTCAAGCCCAAGGTCTTTAGATTATTGGGCTCTTTAACAATAACAAAAAAATTAAATTTTTTATGGGCTTTAAAAAATGGCCTAACAGGCCTAAAAAATTAAGCCTGTTCTGTGACAGTAGTAAAATGGGTTTTTCTCTCAAAACAATTGCCTTTGATCACCCTATCCTATGTAAGCATGTGATCTCTCATTGCATGATAAATTTGAATTTGACAATTACATAACAACAATTCAGAAATAAAAAAGAAAACAACAATGTTAGGAATTCAGAATATTTACATAAAAAGAGTATTCAATGGTTAAGATGCATTTCAAAAAAAAATCCCATTATACAAAATTCAATATACAATTATATAATTTACTGGACTGTTTTTCTGGATTGGTAGCTTTTTGAAAAGCAAATGTAATAAAAAATTTAAATAGTGTTCTCATCAACTGAGTTGTACACATTATATAGTACAAAGTAGTTGAGTGGTATTTGGTTAGAAGAAACATGTGCAACACTTATTTGCGTACGAATTATAACCCATAGTCCTCGTTGTCTCTTAATCCAAATGTTTGGCGTGCTCACAATAATCACATAATAAGATTATGAGATAAGTTTTATTGACTTTGGTTTTAAAAAAATATAAAAAAAATAATTCTACTTATATGTGTCGATCGGTGATTTAATTATTCATAAATAAACATTTGTGTATTCATACGTGTATTTGAATAGCAATGTCCATAATATTTAATAGGGGTTAGATTGCCTTTAGTCTTGATTTAAATTAAAGGGTATTGTTTAGGTCTATGAAACCCCTTACGAGTCCCATTTTAATTTATTGTGTTTATTATCAAAAAAATGGTTTATTTATTTTTAAATACACTTGTCTTCTATTTTTTTTTATAGATACATTGTAATAAATTGAATAGGTTATTATCATTAGATTGACTTAACCTTTTGTGTGAATAATATACATAAAGGATATTATAAAATAAACAATTCAAATTATCGAAACACGACTCGTGATAGAGCTTATAGGTCCAAACAACACCATGTACTCCTGCAGCCCAGGTCTTAAATTGGACTATATAATATAGGAACAATATTAAAACTTCACAATTTGCTTGTAACTTGAGGCAAACCATGTAAGGAATGGGCCCTAGCATGGGACAAATTTTAAAAAATAAATAAATAAATAAAATAACAAAGACTACTCGACATGTAAATTATAAACAGATGAATAAACAATTTAATAATTGTTGGAAAGTTGATTAAGAATAGGGAAATTATTTAAAAATATATATTTGTTGTCCAATAATTAAGTATGTGTCGGTTTGGTTTTTGGGTCGTGGCACGCTGATAAGCATGGTCCTTGGTCCTTAGTCCTTACCCATTAAGATTGATATAATCTATGAATGAAATGATTAATCTTTTTTATTATTATTATATAGTAAAATACACCATTAATATATAATATATTTACTGTATTAGGTTGGTTAATAAATTTAAAACATCTCCAACCCACCCTCTATATTTTCATATTTAAAAGATTTTTCCTTCCAATCAATCCTCTAAAACTGTTCATTTAGGAGGATAAGTGGTTTAGATAATCTCCAACCCAGTACCCTAATTGAGATGATGAAAATGCATTTTTTTATTCAAAAATTGAATATAGAATCTTTTACTATTCATTGAAACTCCAATAACAAATCTTCATTTTCTTCTCTAAATTTTTTCTTCCAAAATTACATAACTCATTTTCCCTCCATCGCTTTTCTTACCTATTCTTCTATAAAATAAAAATATAATAAAAACAGAACCCGTCAAAGGCATAAATAGTGGTGATAAATTTGGAGTCAATAAATTATGTAATTTTTTATTGATTAATAATTTTTTAATTTTTTGTTAAATATATTTAATATTAGACTCATTTTTAGAAGTATGATTTTAATCTTTTAACAATATCAAATTTATTAAAATTAAATGTATACATTAAAATATTTGTATTTTATAATATATTATAAAAAAATACAAAAGGATATGTTTGGTATATAAAATCAAAAGGTAAGAATCTTGAGGACAAAGTTGGTATTTAAAAAAGTGAATAGTATTTTGAAGTTCTTCCTTCATTTTTCATACTCCTTCCAGATATGGATGATCAACACCTCCTCCTCCCAAATTGGAGATGGTTTTAGAAAATGGATTAGATGTCAAAAATCTTCAAATATGAAGACATAGAGGGTGGGTTGGAGATGCTCTTATCCTCCAAATATAGGGGAAGTATGAGAAATGGAGGATGACCTCCATAAGAGCATCCACATTAGGCTAACTATTATCATTTTAGGGAAAAAATTTGCTTACCAAGGTGCAAAATCACTTCTCCATCAGTCTTGCCACACAAAAAATAAATTTGGCATTGCTACAGTAAATCGCTATATGTAGCGATACATTGTTCACAAGTCATACAGTATTTTATTATTTATTTTTAAGAGTGATTGGACATCCTATCGGTCATTCGGAAGATGACTGACTGCTACACCTTTTCTTTTCTTTTTTAGAATATGAAATACAATATTCTATCATTTATTACTAGACATCCTGCCAGATGACCGACTGTGCAATATTATTTTATTTTTATTATTAAATTTTTTTTTGATGAATATGAAAAGAACCATCGAGAAGCTATGGGTAGGGTTGTTTGCATAATCCAATAGATCATAAAATTAATATTTTATAAAATTAAATTTTAAGAATAAAGAATCTGATGGAGGTGTACATATAAAAAATGTTAGATAACATAGAAAAAGTAATTTTTTAGTTATAATTTAGCTTAAAATTTATTGAACCTGATGTGAATACTCTAACAGTATACATTTTTTTAAGAATCAACTTTTCCTCAAAATCTTTTCTTTTCAACTTTACCTACTCATCATATCCTTTTGTATTTTTAGTTATATGTTATAAAATACAAATAACTTTTAATATGTATATCTAATTTTTGTAAAGTTTAGTATCATTAAAAGATTAAAATTATACCTTTACAATGAGTCAAGATTAAATATATTTAACAAAAAATCAATAAATAAAAATTTAAACTATTCGCTTTTTGACGGAAATATTTTGGAGAGAAATATTTAGAGAAGAAAATAAAAATTTATGGTTGGAGTTTAGGTTAATAATGAGAAGAAACTTTGTATTTACTTTTTGAATATATATATATATATTTTTTTTTGGGGGGGGGGGGGGGGTTGTTGGAGATGTTCTTAGGGTCTGTGTTGTGATTCATATTGGATCATCTGTTCTTATATTTTTTTTGTCTTTTATTTCAATATTTTTATATTATTCAATCATATTTTAAGATTTACATGCTTTGAAATTTTTATATGATATAATAATAATAATAATTAAAAGTGTGTTAAGACATTAAAGCGAATAATGTTTGATGGTAGTGATTGTTTTAAGTCTAAACAATATCAACTGGATGGTTAGGCCAATGCATAAAAAGTTGTTTGAGATCTCGAGCCTAAAAACTTTTTTTGTATTTTTAAACAATTGGTTGGAACGAAATAACTTGATCACGCAACAATGAGACTCGAAAAGCATGTGGAAGGACTTCATCCAATAGCCCAACTTATTGGCCTCTAAGCCTAAAATCAATTTGACACAAATTTGTGAAGTCATTTTATCTGATTTTAATTTTTTTCTTTGGGGGGTGGGTTTTAAGTCTAAATTTTTTAAATGATGTATTTTAACAATATATATTCAGAGTGTGTTTTGCAGAAGATTTGAGATCGAAAAAATAATTTGAGAATCATTAATTCTAAAACCTTTGTTTGAAAAATCTTTAATACGGAACTCAAATATGAAATATGAACAGCTTTACCTCATCTCAACTTTTACTTTATATATATGTCATTTTTTGGGGAGGGCTTTTTTTCCAAATTTTGGTGCGACTTTTGAAATATTATACCTATTCTAATTTTTAATTTTTTAAAAATTTTAGTAAATATGAATTATACTTTTACGATAACCTTATACATTAGTCTTTTTTTTAATATTATTATTGTTATTTTTTTTATAATAAATATGAACAAACTCCAACCCTCCAATCCCAAAGGAAAAAACAAAACAAAACAAAATTTGTTGAATTCAAATTAATTGACAGACTTAGGAATCAGAGGACTTGACTCAGCTTAACTTGACCATTGTCAACCACCTTCCTAACCCAACACAAATATTTTATGTCATTATTTGTTGTGACTACCATATTGATCCTTCTACCAACATATATTCACATTTTATAATTTTGTTACTTCAAGAAAAGAAAGAAGATTATTATACCTAATTAATTATTTCTAGTGGGGCTCATCAACCTAACTTCTTCTTCTTCTTTTTTCCTTTTTTTTTTTTTCCTTACCAAAATGAAAAATAATTTGCAAGTTGAAAATAATCAATAAATTCAAATTCATACCATTGTTCAATTTAAGTTAACACATTATTGTTATTTTGACTTATATTACGCTTGTAAATGGGGTTGTAAAAAAAATGATGAAACCGAGGAGACTATCTAAGATTGACTGGAATTTCAATTTTCAATTGTTTTCATAAAGTATGGTATTTTTTTATTTTAAAATTTTAACCCAGTGGAAAGTTTTAGCTATGTTTGTTTTGATTTTTCAAAATTTATTTTTAAAAATATTTTTTTGTCTTGAGTTAATTTTTTTATATTTTAGTCAATTTTTCTCCCATTTTAAATGCATCTAATATGAATGTATTTAAAAAGTTTATATAGAAAAAAATGATCAAAATACGGGGAAAAAAAAAAATCAAAGCTAAAAGAATAGGGTGCTAAATTAGTGACTTTAGCCAGGTCGATATAATATTAGTAAAAATTGTAACAGTATCTAATTTTTCAACCAACAAAATCAAAAGTGTTCAGTTCGATACTATTAGGATAAAATAGTTAGCCGAATGGTTCAAAATTTGAGTCGATTAAATAATTATAATTTTTTTTTTTAAATCTGATTTACTAATTCCCTAACGTTTTAGCGTAGGATCAAAAAATATATAAAAAATGTTATAGATTTCAAATAAATTATCAAATTTTCTATCAAACCTCTTACATGGGTATAAGACCTACACATATATGATTTATGTGAGTCCCACACTCATGTGAGAGATTTGATAAAAAAATTAATAATTTATTTAAAATCTCTAGCGTAACTCAAAATATATAGGGCAAATTTCATATCCCTCTCGAGGTTTAGCAAAATTATAGATACCCCCTGAGGTTTGAGAAATTACAGATACCCCCTAAAAGTATTATTTGCATAACAAATTAGGGCAAATTGTTATGAAAATATAAACCTTATGGGACAATTTTTTATGAAAATATAAATAATTTGTAATTTTTGAAATCTCAAGGGATATCTGTAATTTAGTTAAACCTTGAGAGAGGTATATGTAATTTGCCCAAATATTATATATATATACGTCCAAGTTATGAATTCCAAAATATACTTTTTGTGGGCTCCCTCAAATGGCCCAATTGGAAGAATAGGCCGAATCTGGGCTGGGTAAGTGTGTAACGCAAGCCAACCAACCACGAACACATACACGTGAAGACCACGTCTTTTATAACTTTGTTCTTTTCTCCACGCGCTACCATTATACGTGAAACTCAACTTCCTATTCAATGGAGAAAATATAGAGCGTGTGATCCACGCGCTGTCAAGTGTGCTGTGCATGTGATGATATACAGTGAGGAAATGAAAAGCAAAATAAAGCAAATTACAGTTAGGGAAAAAGAAACCAAAAACCAACCCTTTAGAATCAAATCAAACATCATTAACAACCTTTTTTATTTATTTATTTATTTTATGTAATTGTATTTTTAAAAAGAGAAAAAAAAAAGAGAGTTTTAGAGAGAGAGAGAGAGAGAGAGAGAGAGAGAGGATGATTGATGGGTTGGAAATGAGTTGAGGCTCTTTGGTGACTTTTGTGCTAGAATAATGTTTGGAACCTCTAAAAATAGCAATTTTAAAGTTAAGGTAGCATTGTTGTGGGTCTCATCTTGATGTGATAGTTTGGTTTCTTTTTTTTTTTTCTTACGCTGCCAACTTATTAAAGCTGACATTAGTGCTCCAAAATTAGAGTACTAAATCAATGCTGTTTGTGCAAAAAGAGAAATGTTCTCTTGTTTTGTTTTTAGATATATAATGAAGGGAGTTGATAGTAAAGGGATTAATAATGAGAGAATTATTAGTAAGGGGATTGATAATAAGAGTATTAGTAAAATTGTATTTATTTTGATGATAGTTGTTAGTGTGGGAATTGTTAAATTATTTTTTATATAAAATAATAAAATAAATAAAAGATTTTTACTTAACAAAAAATACAAAAAATATTAAACATTAATGGTCAAAAAAAACACCCAACAAGTACTAAAAAAAAAAAAATTGCAGTTGATCGATTGATTGGCCAAATGTCCAACCGGATGTCCCCTCGGACAACCAGTCACCCCTAAGCCGAACGAACTGTTTTCCTAGTACCATCTCTCAGCCTAAACTCGAATCCATTCGTGTGAGGCATATCATAGTCCGTTGAGACTATTGAGTCCCACGGCCAAAGAGGAAAACAAACATGAACTTAGTGAGGGAGAGCTCATTGTTAGTCCAATCCGGAACCATAACTCGAAAAACAAATGGGTGGTTAGTATCTTATTTTTAAATTTGTTTAAAAAAAATAGAAATTTATTTGATAAAAATAAAATTTTCAAGTTTTTAAAAATATTTTTCTAAAAAAATTGTATAAAGATAATAAGTCATTCTCTTTTTTTTTTTTATCAAATTTGTTTTAAATTATTACATGTTTTAAAAATAAAACCCCCCAAAAAATATATTTATTTTAACGTGTAATATAATTTTAAATTTGATGCCACGTAAAACACATTCAAATAAAATTTGGTAGACCTGGTCAATTGATGATATTTCCTTCATGGTATGTAGTTTGAAAACTTTATAATTGCAACAATATTAATCTACCTTTTTTTGGTAGTTGAGTAAATGATGACTTATGATGAATTATTAAGTACTTTTTTTGAGTATCATATGACATTTTTAATATGTTACTTTTAATTAATAATATGTTAAAAACTTTACGAGTGACATAATGTTAATTAATTTTTGTTAAGTAGTTAAAAAATAATAAATTATTATTATGTGATTTCTCAATTGTTGAACACACCATATCATATGATATTACATAACTATCAAATAATTTTTGAAAGGCTCAATTAACTTATTTTACAATTTTTCATTTATCAAAAAAACCAGAGACTAATGTTACATAATACCTCACAATTGCCTAATAATGTTTTGGGAAAATTATACTCATCTTCTGTAAAATAAGATATATATATATAATTTAACACTTTTAACCTAATTAAATTGACCCCCTTTAGATATTTTTAGCGATTCTATTCTATACACCTAGTCACACTTTAATATATATATATATTATGGAAGGGGTGAAGTTTGCATTTCTTGGCCAATTAAAACGTGACATCGTGATTGCAATTTAAATGTTTCATGGACCTACTCTCACAATCTCTCTCCTCCCTTTAATTACATGCAAAAAGAAGCCAAATCACCTTTTCTTCACCCACACACCATGTGTATATGAGTTCATCACTAATGATCTAAGTTAAAAGGTTTGTTAAAATGAAAAGATAGTTAGATTTTATAAAAAATAATATTCAATGTGAGCTAAAGTTTATTGTTAAAAAATAAATTCAAATTTGTGTTAAATTTGATTTGATAAAATTATTTTTTGCCACATCAAACTTTTTTTTTATACTAAAAACTCAATTGCTTTTACTATTTCCACAAACCAAAAGTCATAACTAAAAATTAAAAAAATAAAATAAAAATTATATAAATTATAAAAATTAAAAACACCTTATTCCAAAAGCTAAATTATTCCAAAAATCACAATTTGTCTATTTAAAAAAAACCAAAGTTCAAAAATGAAAGGGAGATTTATACCGAATAGTTGGCCGAGCTAAACCAACACGGAGTATGGTGTTAGGCTAAGTCGAACCAACACGAAGTATGGTGTTGGCCGCGCCAGACCAACACGGAGTTTGGTGTTGGGATGAGCTATCTTGGCCCCAACATGAAACGCAATGTTAGTCGAGCTACATTGGCACGAACTTTGGTTTTGGGCTGGGTTATCTATAAACGTCACGATTGTAGAAGCTGTGTCAGGGCTATGAGATCGACCGGATTAGGTGTGGCGTAGGACGGACATGGAGAATGGGCAGTGCACTATGGCCACACTATATGGTCGAGATAACGGTATGCGCACCATAGTTAACCGGCTTGAGAGAATGCCACCAATGTATTGAATGAGCGTGGCTCTAACTCGAAGGCCAACATGGCTTAGCTCGGCATTGGAATGTTCAAAGTCAATACCTTTGGTGCAACCCAAGTAATAGCACGGTTAGGTATTCCATGTGGACCAATTGAGACGGATCCACTCTTGGCATGCGTCAATACCTTTTAGTGGTTTCGCCAATACTGTTTGGCAGAATTCTTATATACACGTGTGAGAAATAGAGATAGCAGTACATCCACGTGTCCAACAAATGGCAACAAAGGTAGTGTGCACACAATCTGGGGTTACATGCCCAGTCTAGAAAAAGAGACGCTAGCAGATTCATAAGGGTAAGCAACCTTTAGCCACACACTCTCTATAGTGCTCTATATTCTCTCTTCTTCTTTGGAAAAGCTAACTTGGCCGTCGGAGGGGTTTTTCGGCAAACCACTCGCCGGATAGCTCACCCTTGTTTGTTTGTAGTAAGACAAAGTTCCATCGGAGCAAAACGAGCTTGGTAGTAAAGAGTACAGAAGGCTACGAATATTTTCGACTATACAAAAAACATAATACTCATATAAAGCAATGACAGAGAAAAAATTTAGATAATCTATAATAAAATATACAAAATTAATTTAAATAGCAGTTATGTCAAAATTACAAGTCACGAATATAATTTTTTGCACTATAACAAAGTAAAAAAAATATTTTAACAAAATCATTTTTGACTTCAACTATTAGACGTAAGCATGGATCGGATTAATTCTGTTTATGAGTAAATCAAAAACAAACCCAATTCCATAAAATTTGAAACCAAACCAAACTATGGAAATGTTGGAACCAAACTAGACCGAATCACTAAATCATGGTTCAATTCGATTTGGAATCACAATTTTTAAAAATATTGTTATCGTTCATAACTTGATACCAAAATAATGTACACCAACTTAATAAATTGTTCATAATTAGTTCTACCACTATATAAGAACAAACTAAGAAATGTTACAAACTTATGTATATAAGTATTTGATACATAAAATATTTGAGTTTTTACTGTATGTAATAAATTATATATATATATCTAGACGATTCAGTTCGATTCAATTCCAATCGAATAGGGATGGCAACCGATTGAATTTTTCAAGTTTTGGGAGCAAATTCTTGTTTTTAAACTTACGCTCCGTTAGTTTGGGTAGAAAAAATTTTATGAAAAATATTTTTCGTATCTTCTAATGTTTGGTACAATAAGAAACAAAAGTTAATGAAAAATATTTTTCATGATCAATAGAAATACAAGCCTATTTAGGCAAAAAATATTTTCCACTCTCAAAAGGGAGAAAACTTTTCTGGATTAAAATTTTACTAATGTCACCACCACCTCCACTACACTTCCACCAAACATAAAAAAAAAATTAAGAAAATTTTCTGAAAAAAAAAAAAATGTAAAAAATATTTTTTACCTAAATAAATGGAACATTAATTATTTTAATGATACAATTGCATACTTTAATATAAACTTGACACTTTTGACTTACTATATTTTACCATATCCAAGTAATATTCTCTCAAATCATTTATATTAAAATTGAATTAGAATAAATACAATTGAGTCCAAGAATTTTGCCATCCTTATAACCGAATTTATAATTATAAAACACCGGGCCAAACAGTAAAATATGATTCACAACAAAGACCAAAAGCCAAACCAATTCATACTGTTTAATCCGGATCGAATTGATTTATAATTTTTTCAATTTATTCGTTCATTCTATTAATTATTAGAATTGCTATGATAATCTATTTTAGAAAATAAGTTAAAAGTTAATTTTTTTATAAAAAAAAATATTTTTTTTAAAAATATATATAAAAAAGAAGAAGAAAGTATTGTGATAAAAAAAATTTTAAAAATCAAAAAGTTATCCGTATTGCCAACATAGGCCTAGTGCTAAATTCCAAAATTTCAAATTGTTTTCTTGCAAGAGAGGGAGAGAGCATCTTGCCGAGAATTTCGATGTTTCTAAAAATTGGCAATGACTGCTTTGGTTGATAGCTAGAGAAAAATACAATACAGTATAGAATAATGTTTGGTGGTTCGAATTATGTGGTTTGAATGGTCCGAATTCTGTAAAATGACACCATTTTACATCTAAAACGATGTCGTTTTACACTTAAAATGACATCGTTTTAAGTGTTTCGAATCATATATTTTCGGGCCACCAACCATCCAGTACTGTACAGTATATATATACATATATATTCTTTAGTGTATAGTAGTATTCAAATCCCAGCCTTTCCAGCAATACCCAGTTGCTGATTTCTGCATTTTTTTTTGGCCTTTTCCTCCATCTTCATTGGATTATTCAAGCTGTCTCCATCTTAAGGTATCTCTCTCTACTTTTTTTCTTTTCTTTTCTTTTCTTTTCATATACATATATACATAGATACATGTGTATCTATATTGACAGTGAAATTAGAGTAACAAGCAGTCTCCTTTTTGTCCTCTCCTCTCTCTCTGATTTATTTTATACAGAGAGACATTCCCCAATTTTGTCTCTAATCTACGGGTCCCCTCGTCCTTTCAATGAACTTAGATTTCTGGGTTCGTATCAAAATTGCATCTGAAGCTCTACCCAGATCAAACCAAGCCTTTCCAGGGGGTTTTTGGAGCATTTCTGAGATGGGTTTTTCAGCTCATCTCTGATTGATTGAGGTATGTGTCTCTTCCCTTTGGTTAACTCTCTGTGATTGTTCTGTTTTCTCCATTTTCTGAGCCCTTTTTCAATTGTTTGTAGAAGTGTGCACCAACTGTTTGTGGATAAACCTGAGAGAGGAATAGAATTGGGGAATCTATAGCTCTTTCTTTTTTGTGTCAGTATGAGGGATTTTCCTTCTTGTTTTGGTGAAAATGGGGTTCAAGTTGCTGATTTCTCATCATCAAATAGTAGCAACAAAACTGCTCAGAATTTGGTTTCTTGTGTCTATCAATGTCGAATTCGTGGACGTTCTTGCTCGATTACTGTTTCGTGGAGTAAGAATTTGATGGGTCAAGGCCTTAGTGTTGGAATTGATGATAACACCAGTCAATGCCTCTGCAAAGTTGATGTAAAACCCTGGTTGTTCTCGAAGAAGAAAGGATCAAAAACTTTGGAAGCAAATTATAGTAAAATTGATATCTATTGGGACCTTTCCTCAGCTAAATTTGGATCTGGTCCTGAGCCGTTAGAGGGATTCTACGTGGGAGTAGTCTCCAATCGACAAATGATTCTCCTTCTTGGGGACATGAGAAAAGAAGCTTTCAAGAAAACCGGTGCAACCCTTGTTCCCTCCAATGCTGTTTTCATTGGCAAGAGAGAGCACATCTTTGGTAAGAAGATATTCGGTACAAAGGCTCAATTTTGCGATAATGGCCAACTCCATGACCTCAGGATTGAATGCGACACCAGTAATGCCAATGACCCGTGCCTCACAATCCGCATAGACACTAAGACTGTGATGCAGGTGAAGCGGCTCCAGTGGAAGTTCCGGGGTAACGATTCCATCTTGGTTGATGGCCTTGCAGTAGAAGTATTTTGGGATGTTCATAACTGGCTCTTTGGCACGTCACTTGGAAATGCTGTTTTTATGTTCAAGACCAGCCTTTCAGAAGAGAAGTTGTGGGCCAGCCAACCCCTCTCAAATCCACATACATTGCCTTGGTCTTGGTCGCACAGATTCGAAGATTCTCAATCACAATGTTTCTCGCTTATTTTGTATGCTTGGAAAAATGAATAGAGAACTCATGGATTCTTCATTAAGTGCTGATTTTTGTTAATTATGTGATTGGATTATACTTTATTATAAATCAGTCAATTTGTTTTTTCTTATATATTTTCCTCTTAAGTAACTCGAGCAATTGAAGAGATTAGAGATGATTTTGTTGTTCTTAGTTGTATATCCTCTATTTAAGTCTTTTGCTACCTTAATTGCTTAATATATTTAGAATTCTATGCTAAAATTGGATTGCTCAGTAGTCATCTGATTCTCTTTC
Source organism: Camellia granthamiana (assembly GCA_036172215.1). Lineage (NCBI taxonomy): Eukaryota > Viridiplantae > Streptophyta > Magnoliopsida > Ericales > Theaceae > Camellia > Camellia granthamiana. Next base: position 109,238,469 of record CM069904.1, on the reverse strand, counting down.
TGGTTGCTCTTGGGCTTACTTTACACAAATGTGATGTATTAAGAATTTTAGATGCCATTACTCTCTCAGATCCCGGCTCATGTGTGGGCATGCTACCCTAACTGTCCGTTAAAGTTTGAGATGGATGCCACTGTCAATTTATTTTTGCTGAATAATCACTTACTCTTGTTTATTTTGCAGGAGCTCAAGTTATTCAGCTGATGGAAAGCATAATGACATTGAGGTACATGCTCATCATTCACAAAGGGTGTCCAGTACCAGATACTCCTTGGGATGGACTATGTTGCATGCATACCAAATTCTCAATAAGTAAAGAACCCATTTTAAGCATATAAAATCTATGTATTTAAGTATTAGATTCTACTTAGTTTTAATTCCATACATATCTAACTTAGATGTACTGAGGCCTATGAAATAGTGACATGTTTACCAACTTTAAGCCATTGGCTTAGGCGCATTTGATGCCTTTCTACTATATCATCACAATATAACTCCATTCTTACGAACCCTAGATTTTGAGTTTCCCTAATTAAAGTTCTGTATTTGTTGTATGTGAACTTTTGGTTTGTTCCATTTCATAATTTAAGCCCTGGCCTGCGCACATGTGATGTACCTTGACAATGTTGTTAACGTAAATTTGCACAACAAAAAAACTCTGTTTTTGAATTCGACTTATCTAACTTCTTACCTGTGTCAGGCTGGATGGTAACCCAAATCTATTTTATGGAATGACGCATCATTAATAATCAAGTTTGTATCATACACACTTATTTATTGAACAATACAAGCTTAGTTTATGATCACATGGAGCCATGTTGGTGACTCTAACGTGGCTGATGATGCTGCACCTTTTCCTTCTGTGTCTTAGCTAGGTTTTGGGGATTTCCTTGTTTGAAAATTTTGAGGAAGAGACTAATTTTTTGTCTTTTAAGTCCCACCATTTCATCTTTTAATAAATTACATTTTTCCTTTTTAGTTATTTAGTTTGCTGATAGACTGTGAAGGAAGAAAAGTTTGCAACATTTTGAATGTGGAAAATTGTGAAAGGAAGTAAAAGCAGTGTCTCGAAGCTAGTAGTGTAAGCTAACATCCTTGAATGATTTTGAATTTCATTTAATTTTCATAAGACATGATGTCAAGATGACACGACCAGACTATTGTTCTCATCAGGGAAGACAGAATGAATTCTTTACCTAGTGGGATTGCTATTATTGCTTGGAAACAGGTACGAGATACAGTGACAACATGATATGAATATGCTATTAGGGTGGGCTGGTTGGCTGCTAAGCCTTGTTAAGTAGATGATTGTAATTATGATTTCAAGCCAAGTGAACTTGTTGAGGGTGGCAGAAGGGAAGTACGCGAGTGTTAGGGACCTTAGTGTTAGGTGAAAATTGAGCAGGGTTAGCAAATTTCATGGAATCATGGATTTGTGAATTATGTTAGTGTTTTAAAGGGTTGTTTGGCTGTTTAGTAGGCCTTTGCTTGGAGATGTTGGATGCATTTTGTGATTCGCTATTCCAGTCCCCGGAGGATAGAGAGGATGTTTTCTGGTGAAACACCTGGAAAGTTTGGGGTGAGAACATTTTATGAGTTGGTTTGGTGCAAAGGAAAGGAACCAACTTTTATTAGAAGGGTGTCTAGATAATTAGATTGCCATTCAAGATTACTATTTGATAGGACATCAGAGAAAATATTGACCGTTGATAATATACCACGTTGAGGAAAATGTTTTATAATTGGTTTGTAAGATGTACAAGGAGCAGATGAAACTGTTAGTCAATAGTTTGCTGCATTTTTGGTAGTTTGAGAGCTATGGATTGTCACTGTAAGGAGTGCTTATTGGGGTTGGGGATTATGCTAGTAAGAGAATTAGGATGATTTTTCTATAGCAACACCCTTTTGCCCTTCGGTTTTGTGTGAACAGAGCAAAGAAGAAATCATTTGACATTGGAAATGTGTTTGATTAAGTCATTTAATTTGAGCGTGTCATTGGCTCCCCAGAAAATCCTCTTTTTCTTTACCATTTGTTGATTTCCTATAAAACCCGAGTCTTGAGATTTCCACTGATTTGCCTTGCACATATTTGGGGTGCACTTAGGCACTTCTAGTGGATTGATTTGATACTTGTCAACCTAGGGGGGCGAGGGGTGGAAAGACTGAGGAAATTGATAATCTCTTTTTTAATTATAGTTGCTCATTTTGTCGGAAATCTTATTAAGTGAAGTTTATTGCTGGTGCAACTTTTCTCAAGCTGAAAGTTGATAATTAGAAAATGGAAACTGAAAAGCACCCCTCCCTCAACTTTTAAATAATCAATTTTTTTCATCTTATTTAAATTATTCTGTCTCATAAGCTATAACTAGAAGTTACACCCAAACACGTTGGAGAAAAAATAGATACATACGTGTATATATATATGTAACAGGGAATCAAACAGCTTTGTTCACTTCTTATAGAGTTCTCCAGGATTTCTGACTAGACATACCAGACCAGTACAACTGGAGAAACCTCAAAAGTTTGGTTGAAAGTTTAGGTCTGCCAAAACCATCAACTTCTAGCAGAGAAGTCAGCTTTTGGAGTTGGCCAAACACCCTTTACAGTCAAGTTGTATTCTTTTTCTTTCCTCTCTCACTCTGAATTTATGCGGCTATGTAGAAATCTAATTCGCTGTGGTTGACTATGCCTCTGTTTAGTTCCTTTAAATTTCTGCTTTTGAATTATGTTGCTTAGAAAACATAAAGATAAAATAAGAACCACATAAAATGATGTCATTGATTCATTCAGCAGTGTGGAAGTACTTAGTTCATACAACAATTTGTACTGGATATGAAATGTAATAATTTTGGAACTAGGTATTGAACTTGTTAATTACACAGGTGCCATTCTCAGGTCAGTATATCCCTCTATGCTCATCATGAAATGTATTTCCCTGTTGAGTGTGTTTCAATCATTGTGGAAACCTGTGTCTTCGATCATGGTTTGCATGGTGATTTTGAATAATTCTACCTTCTTGCAGGTTATGTGTTGGTAAAAATTAAGGTATTTGAAGAGCCTCTTCGAATACAATGGGTATGTTTGTTGTAGTTGTTGGGGTGCTTATAAATATATATTTTTTTAATTTATTTTGCAAGTCTGTATGTGTCTTGCAGTTTTTGCTTAGTTCTTATGACTAAAAAATGACTTAAATAAGGTTGAAATTATTCGAAAGGTAAGGAAGGGTTATTTTTAGCTTTTTTCTATAAATTATTGACTTTCAACTTAATAATAAGGTATTTGAAGAGCTTTTTTAAATATGATTGCTATGTTCGTTGCGGATTTTGCATTAGTTTTTTGGGGTGTGTATCTTTGTGCCTTGCAGGTTTTGCTTATAACTTACAACTAAAAAATGACTTTAATAAGTTGAAATTATTCGATTGGTAAATTACATTGTTAGTCTCTCTAGTTTAAGTGAAATTTTATTTTAATACATCATCTGGCACATCCTTGCACATGGATGAAAAACATTATGTTGCAAGCAACATTGTATACTTTTTGATCCATTCTCTGGCATTAAAATCCTCTCATCATGTGACAGTCACCTGGTGATGAAGACTTGGGAAGTGTATACTTTCATTGAACCTTGCCCTAGTACTAAACAATTAGGTTTTTAAAAAAAAAATTAAATGCAGTTACTAATTTATGATCTGATATGTATAGAATGAAAGCTTCATTGTGATTTTTACGATAATTTTTATTAATGTCTTTTATGTGTTCTTTGTTTTTTGGCTTAATTTTTCTTTTGATGATCACAACCTCCGATCAAAAAGATATGATCATCTCTTCAACAAATTTAACATTTAGCATAGCAGTCTTATTAATTAGGGGGAGTTATGGGCCGGTCTTTTAAACTCAATTTAATTCCCATGAGGTCCTGACTCAAAATAATTTAGCAAATCTTTTCATTTTACCCTTGACATTCAGCCTACATGTAGAAATCACTCAATCGTTCCACACACACTCTGTCATGACCCATACCCGCCCCCATGGGTTAAGGACATAATTGGCCAGTAATCGTGAGATTACCTACGGCCTCAAACAAAACCAAACGTATTTTAATAGAGTTAATAGAGGGCCAAATGGAAGCAATTTAAAACTTTGTCCATAGAGCTGTGCTTACATGGCACGTTATAACAACCATACATATGCATATTAATAACTCACAACCAAAATATGTACTATACAAGGTTCTGTACATATAAGATCATATAAGTCTAAGCCAATCCATGAAAACTATATACAACATATTCAAAGACTTCGCCCACATGACAAAATAAAACAGAATGACAAAAAGGCGAAGACGGGTCTCGTGCGTAAGACGCAAGGGCTGACTCTTCAAAACCTTTGTTGATCCTCACAGACTTCACTGGGGCTGGGTTTGGACTTCTCTTAGCTCACCTACAAAATACATGAATGAGCGTGAGCGAAAGTCCAGTGAATAATATCAAATAAAGGAGTTATACAAATAGTATGTAGAACAACATGCTTCAAACGGCCTTAAGCCCAATTCATATTTCCATTTAGGTCAAACTGGCCTTTGGCCCATTCATTTATTCGTATCAAACTGGCCTTTGGCCCATTCATGTCGAAACGGCCCTTGGCCCATTCATTCATTTATGTCAAAACGGCCTCTGGCTCATCCATTCATTCTTGTCAAAATGGCCTTTGGCCCATTCATTCATGTCAAAACGGCCTCTAGCTCATCCATTCATTCTTGTCAAAACGGCCTCTGGCCCATTCATTCATTCTTATCAAAACGGCCTCTGGCCCATTCATTTGACATATCAACATTGTCTACCAATCGAATCAACGAACTTATAAAACTTACATAGAAGTAAGTAATTTGGACAACAACATATTTCAGATATCTTTGTTAAGATATTACTCACAGTGATCGGTTGGTTGGTTTGCCCTGGAGCTCGACCCTACACATCACATAACACATATGGGTCACAACCAATTCAATCCGTTCTTTAATTCACAAATTCCTCTTTAGGCTTCATTCTTATCTTCCTATCTCAATTACAATGTTCAATGCATGCCTAAGAGTACTTAGAAGTGAAAGAGAACAAAAAACGAAACACAGAAGGCCTTTTCAAAATTTCAGAAAACAGGGTCCCCGCTCGAGCGTGGACTTCCCCACTCGAGCGAACCCATGAGGTCTGCAAAAGTACTGGTTATGTCATTCTTACGCTCGAGTGTGAAACTCGAACGCTCGAGCGGAAGTCCATCCTACATAGCTCCCCGCTCGAGCGTGAACTTCCCCGCTCGAGCGGACACCATGTCTGCAAAAATATACTGGAAGCACGAATTTCACGCTCGAGCAGCAGTTTCCCCGCTCGAGCGGACATCAAAATTCTGGAAAATTCAGAACATGTTCTTGAGCTTCAACCTGATATTCAAAGGCTCTAAATGCATGATTTTGGCTCAAACTTCATATAAACAAGTACTAACATGGTATAAACACCAATTTACAACACCATGAAACTCAATTCCTTGAATTACTTACATGCATGCCTCAAATTGACCCAAACTCATCACCAATACATTAAATTCAAACATTCAAAACTCACACTTCCATGATTTGCACATGCATGTGGGAGATACACATTATTCTCAACTTAATTGGTGAAGAGGAGATCAAATACATGGATTTAAACCAAAATTCAACATGGATCATACACATTGTACTCAAATATGGAAGTTCAAAGCAATTTCTTACATGCATGTACATATTGGCTTTCAATTCAACAAAACCAACTTAATTTCATTTCAACTCTTACTCTTGATCATTAATCAACCTTAAATACACAAAATTACACATTAAACTCATGAATTTACTTACCTAGAGGCTCAAACCTTTCAATCTAAAGCAATTTCTTGGGTGATCTTCCAAAATCTCCAAGCCTCAAGACCAAAATTTCAATCTCTTACACTTTCCCTCTCTAATTCGGCTCTCTCACACTCAAGAGCCCAATATCAGCCAAAAATGAATCCAAAAGGAGAGATTGAGTGCATATGGCCCTTTATATAGCCCTACTAAGTCAATTTATCAATATTAAATAATTGAGCACTTAATTAATCGTTCTGAATCTAATTAATTTGATTCGAATCAATTTTCAATTAAATTTCACCGTAGGCTCTAAAAATTACGCTAATCGCAATGGCGTAATCAATTTCGAGTTCTGTGGCCGGTAAGGCCTTTAATTTAATTTCCAGAGTAGACAATCAAACAGATATTCCTACGATGAACAGATAGAAATTCAAAACCACATATTTTCATATAATGGCACACAAAACCATATCAAACACATAATCATATTCATGTTAAGGACCAATTAGCATACTACAGAACAAGGATATTACACACTTTCTCTCTTAACTGATCACCAAAGACCACTTCTGACCTTTGAAAATATTTTTTTTTTGGCCATTTTCTATTTCCACCATGTCAATACCGCCATGGTCGCAATAAGAGAAAAAGAGAAGAATAAGGATGAAGAAAATGAAGGACGGGGATAATGAGTCCTTATTAGAAAATAATTCTTCACATTTGCAAACCAACACAAAGATTCAAAGACAAATCCACTAAAAAAATTTATGATTGACACATTCAATAATAAATTTATCACTATCTGTTTGTTAAAAATTAAAAAAAGGAAATCTTGTCTTCATAATCACAAATTAACATAAGATTTAAAGACATACTTAGTGATAAATTTATCACTGATAGACACATTCAATGATAAATGTATCACTGACTAGCTCTGATTGGCTCTGATACCAAAGAGACGGAAGCAACACATAAATTAAAAAGTTAAATAAACTAAATAAAACAAGTTAAATAAACTAAATTAAATGAACTAAAATAAAATAAAACAGATAAATAAAATAAGCTCACAATCATTAAAATTAACTTACAATTGGTTACTGGAAGTAATCGGAAAATACATAATTGTTTACTAGAAGTAACTGGAAAATACAGCTTCTACTTGCATCCTTAGAACAGAATTCTAAAACAAACTTAAAATTTTTCAGAAATTGAGAGAAACTGTGAAAGAAAATTGTGAACTCTTTCTTTCTCTGCCTTGGCCTGGACTGAGAAGCCTCTTTTATAGGCAAAGTGGATAATTGTTGAGCTTGTGAATCTTGGAACTGTGAAGCCCGTGATTGGAGCTATGAGGCTTGTGACTTCAAAAGTTGGAAAATACTGTGAAACTTGTGACTTTTGAAAAGCTTGAAAATAAAAGGTACATGGGTGCAGAGAGCATCTTTCTGTGACCGGGAACTTTTTTACTCTTTTTTTTTTTTTTTTTTACTTGCAGTGAGGGAATGTGATTGCACAGTTGATTGATGGGGAATCAATATATATCAGTAGCTTTTCTCAAAATAAGAATAGTGACTGAAGCTGATTTATATATAGAATCCAATGGCTGACTGTTTAAGCATATGCGTCCTGAGCATCTTGAAACTGGGGCCCATAAGGATCATTATTGGTTGAAGCCTCAAAGGAACTAGATTCTTTAGAGATTTCATCTTCAATCTGTGACTTAGCTTGGGCCATCAATAGCTTGGCCATCTGGATCAATTCATCACTAGATGACTTGGTCTTAGCTTTGGGCTTTGACTGAGCTGACTTGGATTTGGATGACTTGGGCTTCGAAGAGCTAGTTGTTGGGCTTCCAAGTCTGACTGGTGGAATTGGGCTGCCTTATGTGATTGAAGCAGTTGGGTTCTGCTGAGCTTTGACCATGGTTAGAGTTGGAGCATGAGAATTGACTGGAAATTCTTCTTGGGCTTATTCAATAATCCGATGAGATTTAAATGTATCCCACCATTTGACAAAATGAAGTTTGGTGACTATTTTCAGAAATAACATATTGCCATTTGAAAATTCAAGGGACTTTATATTTGGACATAAAAATGAGCAATAAAGGAAATTGACTTTGATGCTGACTAAGTTTATAGACAGAAGAGAAATAGTGAATTTGTTCCATTAATACAGATGGAATAATCTCAGATATGGCACCATGTTGAGACCACCATCTGAGGAACCATGTGGGAATTGTTGACTTGAATTTATGATCAAATTGGAGAAACAAGAGTGATATATGACTCATTTTGATGTAAGAGGATTTTGAACCAAGCATCCATATAATCATAATAACTATATTAGATGGTATGACCGAGTAAATCTTGAAGTATAAAAGGGAGACCCCATTCATCAAGAGAAACAATATTATGAATATATAATGAATGGTAAATGATTTTATTAGTATAGGTTCGATCATAAATAGGTTTAATAACGATTGATTGATGATGAAAAAGAATGTCTTTGTAGAAAGTAATTGACTTATCTGGATGGAAAGGAACAAAATGCCGTCTAGGAGGGCAATATGATTTAACCAAGTCAAAAACATTATGAATATTCTTGTCAGTAGGTTCCTTGAAGAATAAATTAATAGACTGGGTTTTAATATAATTAGTTCTGGTTGTTTTGACTAGATTAGGTAGATAAGGAGTAAGTGACTGGGAAGAGGAAGCAAATGGGTTTGTAGTAAGTGCAGAAGTATAATTAGGTTTAGGAATATTACCAAGAGCTTGGTAACGATTGACTAAATCAACAAGAGGAAGAGCAATAGGTTGACTGGCTGGAGCAATGGACTTGCTGGGAGGTTTTTGGGATTTTTGACTAGACATCTGTAAGAGAATGAGCAAAATTTAACATCCACTGAGGATATCTAATTTGTTCAAATAGTAATGAAGGCAATTAGTATAATGAGCAAGTAAATTGCGACGACTGATAATTTGATGAAATTGTATGAATTGTACACGGCGAGTAGTTTTGCGAGCTATCTTAAGACAAGCAATACGGTAAGTAGTTTGGTAAACAAGTTCTCTATAATATGTGACTTTAAATTTATGAAAGGAAATAAAAGGAGTTGCCATCCCTATCCCCCTCTGTAAAAATTCTCGGGTAAGGAAATCAAGAATAGAATTTTGACTACCAGGTATATAGGCAATATCAAAATAAAAAATATTTAAAATAGATTGTCAGCAGGCAAAAATATGCTTACTAGCAATATTTTGAATATCTTTTTTTAAAACATATTTAGTACTTTTACAATCAACATGTAGTAAAAATTTTTGATTTAAAATATCATCTTGAAATTTACTAATATATAAAACAATAGATAAAATTTCTTTTTTAATAATACTATAATTCTTTTGTGCTTTGTTCCAAACACCAAAATGGAAATGAACAATTTGTTCAGATGATTAAGGAGTTATTTTCTGAAGGAGGATACCACCATAACCAATATCAGAGGTATCAATTTGAATAATTTTGAAAGATTTTTCAATAGGAATACCAAGACAAGTAAAGTCTTGACATATTTTTTGACTTGTTGAACAATAGCAATATGGGTAGAAGACCAAGGGGGAGGGTTATCTTTCAATCAATCAAAGAGGGGTTGACAAATTGACCTAAGGTCATTATAAAATTCAGCAATGTAATTTAAGGAACCTAAAAACCGTTGTAACTGGGTTTTGTTTAAGATTTCATCAGGGAACTTAGAAGCAAATTCAATAAACCGACTGATAGGAAGAATAGTACTTTGGTGGATATCATATCCTAAGAATCGAACATTAGTTTGGAAAAGCTTAATCTTAGGAGCAGAAATAACTAGACCATTATATTTGATAATTTGGAGAAAGGAATTAAGATATTTCCAATGTTCATCAACTAACTTAGAGAAAATGAGAATATCATCTATGAAGACTATGGAAAAATGACTAAAGAGGTTAAAAATTTCATTCATAATATTTTGAAATTCACTAGGAGTATTTTTTAATTTAAAGGGCATAACATTCCATTCGTAATGACCAAAAGGAGTAGTAAAGGTAGTTTTATAACGATTATTAGGATGAATCTGTATTTGCCAAAATTCACTTTTTAGATCGAATTTACTAAAGATGGCGGCTTGACTAAGTCTTTTAATTAAATTTTTTTTTTATTAGGGATTGGATATCTGATCCATTCTAAAACTTTGTTTAATAGTTTATAATTAATGACTAATCAGGGAACATCTCGTTCAAGTTCAGCATTTTTATTAACATAAAAAGTAAGGCAAGACCAAGACGACTTACTTTTACTAATAATATTATTTTTTAATAATTCATTAATCTCTTTTTTGCACATTTCCATTAATTCATGATTCATTTGAATAAGTAGAGACCTGGTAGGAATTTGTTTTTCATTAAAAATTTTAATATAAGGGAGTGTTTTACAACATGTTTTTTTCTATGCCAAAAAGCACTAGGTAAAGTAGAACAAACGATATTCGCTAATTGGTTTTTAAATCCATCAATTTTGGATATAAGAATGGGATTAGTTAATTGAGATTCAATTTGTTTGTAATTTATTTCTTCTTTGAGAAATTTGAATTGTTTGGTTAATCGATTAATAGATTGAGAAATTGAACATTCTTTTAATTGATTTAATTCTTTGATCTCTGGTGGAGATAGAAATTTAAAAGTGACAGTGTAACCAAAAGCTTGTATAGTTATTCCTTTAGGAATAGTAGTGAAAGGATATAATAAAAAGATAAATGGTGTACCTAAAATGACTTTATCAGTTAAGTTTCGAACTAACACAAAAGATGTTTTGAAACAAACATTATTTTGACAAATATGTACCTTTGGTAATTTATATTTGATATGTATTTGACTTTCATTAGCAGAACTTAATTGTTCAGTAGACGTATGATAATATTTGGTAAGAATTAATCCTTATTGAATACAATTTAAATCAGCGCCAGTATTAATTAATGCGATGACTTCTATTTCAAAATCATTAATAACTAATTTGACTTTCGAATGCCAATTCTGAATATTAATTCGATTAATTAGATTAAGGTGATTACTATCGTGATTACTATTATGTGGAGTAGTTCTATTATCAAAGATGACTTTGTTTGGATTGGGTTCAAAACTAGATTCAGATTCTGATTCAGAGGATGATTGATTGGATTGTTGGAAATCATTAAAACTTTTGTTGTTTTTTAATAGAGCAATGTCTTCTTCTAAGATCTTGTCTTTAGCTTTTAATTCTTGAATAGTTAGTTTAATATGATAAATTTCATGTTGTAGATCTTGTAAGGTGACTTCTTTATATTTTTCTTTTTTAAATCGGTCTAAAGTTTTAGTTAAACTAATGATTGGTTTATCATGTTTAGATTTCTTATCTTTATTGGTCAATAAGGATTTCAACTTATTAATATATTGTATTTTTAATTCAGGATTTTCTAATCTACTAATTAATTCAATGAGAGTAATTTCTTCTTGTTGAGTTTTACTAAGAACATTGACTGTTTTACAACAAGTATTATTACATCCTAATTCAATTTCATTGTCAGTACTATCAGTAGGAGAATAATAGGAAGAAGTATCACTGGAGGGAATATCATCGCTAGATGAATGACTAGATTGAATAGGAGTTTGATTTGGAGTAGTGGCTAATTTAAATATGTCAAGTATTTGTTATTGATTTTCATCAGTAATCTATAATTGGTTAAGTTTAGCTTTAAGTTTTTCTTTTAATTTGCATTTATTGGAATAATGACCATTTTTTCCACAATTATAACAAATAACATCTGGTTTAGGTTTTGACTTTTGAGATTGATTAGATTTCTTATGATAATTTTTCTTTTTAGGTTTAATATAATATTTATCAGTTGATTTAGAAGGGTAATATTTCTTTCTATATTTAGTGGAGTATTTATAAGAAGATTTCTTTTTATTATTTTTACTTCTAGAAGATGCTACGGGAGATAAGCCATATTGTTCACAGAAGTTACCTAATTCATATTTAGTTTTATGTTTGTCTTTAGCAGCTTTTTGACTAAGTTTCAGATCGATGCACATTTTTAGTCCTTCCTTTTGAATTGTGCTAATTATATCACCGTAGGTTAAGTGATCATATTCTATAATACCAGTGGGTTGACTAAGAACATCATGAATTTTATGGAGTATTTATAAGAAGATTTCTTTTTATTATTTTTACTTCTAGAAGGTGCTACAGGAGGCAAGCCATATTGTTCACAAAAGTTACCTAATTCATATTTAGCTTTATGTTTGTCTTTAGCAGCTTTTTGACTAAGTTTCAGATCGATGCACATTTTTAGTCCTTCCTTTTGAATTGTGCTAATTATATCACCGTAGGTTAAGTGATCATATTCTATAATACCAGTGGGTTGACTAAAAACATCACGAATTTTATGGGCAAAAAGACTTGGTAATCTATTAATAAATTTTTCTTTCCAAAATGACTTAGTACAATTATTTCGAAGCATTACTGTAGAGGTAAAAACATCTTTATACAATCTAAAATCACTTAGAGTATGGCAAGTTAAGTTACTGAGTTGATCATGGATATGAGAATGAATATCCGTTTGTGTACCTATAAAATGTTTGACTATGGTATATATTAAAGTATTAATAGCATCAGATATACTAGAACCTATGTCTTCGTCAAAGATAGGAAAACCATTATCATCCATTTGAACAGCATGTTGAATAGATTCTCATTGATCAGAAGTGAGATATTTATCCCACCAAGATTTGAGTATACCAGTAAATCTAGTAGTAATTAAAATAACAATTTCAGGTTAAGTATAATCAGAATAATTAGTAAGGTAACTGTTTACAACCATGGATAAATGATTGAGTTTCTAGAGAATTTGATGTTCACTAAGATCATCTATATTCCATTCATATAATTTTTTAGCAGAAATAGAAAATTGATTGCTAATATTGGTTTCTTCAAATTGGAGATCAGGAGGTGTAGATTTAATATACAAATTTTTGGTAAGAGTGGTAGGGTTAACTTTAGGGTGTGTGATTCTATTAAGATGAGAAGGTTGAAATTGTTGTGCTAACTTAGTGATTTCATTATCGCTAGACGTATCAGAATGACTAGGAAATTTTAGTGGAGGTTGTTGTGTTAGGACAGTAATTTTTTTGCTTGTAGTAGATGTAGACATTTTATTAAATAATTTTTTAATGGCTTCAACTGTAGTATTATCTTGAGTAGCTAAGCTTAATCGCTTTCTAGTACTAGGAAGACTAATAAGAGGTTTATCTAAAGGTTTACTTGTAGAAGTATGACTAGTGGAGTAATCCTCAAAAGTAGTTTCGAGTTTATCTAGTTGTTTACCAATAGTTTTTAAACATTGATTGCTATAATTATTTTTTTCAATGACTTTTTTAATTTCAGATTCTTCACTAGGGAGTTTAAAAGGAGAAGCATGAACAATGGTGCCTTTATGTTCAGTCATAATGGTTTCTAAAGAAGGGTGACTAGATGAAACAGAAGTGGTAGGGGAAGTTTTCCATTTAGTTTTTGTAATAACGTTTATTTTTTGATAATAATTTTCTAAATAATCAAATAAATTAATTTCAGTATTGATTTCTATCATAAATTTATACCATTTCTTGGTAATTTTAGATTGTTGTTTTGTATTATAAGTATTCCTATATGTGTGTCTTTTTGACTTATTTGCCGTAGATTTGAATTTACCATGAAGTTTATTAAGGTCTGGAGTAAAAAGTTTACTTAAATTTAACAATTGTGGGTTGATAAAAGAAACAACTTCAAAATCAGTTTAAGTAGATGAATCTTGAGATATAGTATCTTCTTCTTGAAGATGTGTGTGAGTAGAGTAAATTGGTTTACTAATTTGAGAAGTAGAAGAATTATTAATTCCTTTTAATTTACTATGTGTATGCTGGGTTTGTGAAGAAGGCTCACAAAGGTGTAGTTTTCTAACTCTTCTAGTAAACAAAAGGGTATTGAAGATTTCATCCTCATCAATTTCAGTAGGTAAACTAGAGGTACTATAACGAGAGGATTGACTATAGGTCTATTAAATTTAATATGAACAGAACCATCATTAAATTGTTGAATATTTTGAATATCATGACTAGTAGAAGATTGTTGATTTTGTGAGTAATTTTCATTTACTGTAATCCAATCATTAGGAAGATTAATATCTTTCCAGCAATCATTTTTGGAACATAAATATTAGTTTCAGTAGTGCTACCTTAGATTAATAGGGTTTTATCCTTGGGACTTTTAGTTAAAGCTTGAACGTTCAAATTAGTTTTAATACACTTGTAATAAATTCGATAGATTAAAGCAATGTGATGACTGCTTTCTAACATATGAGTATATTCACCAAATAATTGAATATTTAGTGTTAAAACTTTTAATATATAGGGATCTCGTAAACTTAAAGTAAAATCTAGAAAACAATTGAAATCTACGGGACCTTTATGGAGGCCAGATTCCATCAGTCCCATAACACTAACATAGTAATTAATAAAATGAGCATCACGTAAACACAAAAGGACAGAAGTATTTGTACCTTGTTGGATTAATGGGTTGATTCCCACTTGGATTAATCCTAAATGGATAAAATTATGACCAGTTTTGAGATGTTTTTTGATTGACCCTTTGGATAATAATTGACAAGTTTCTCTAATACCAAAGAGAAATTTATCACTAACAAGTTTCTCTATCATTGATAAATTTATCACTGATAGACACATTCAATGATAAATTTATCACTGACTGTTTGTTAAAAAATTACAAAAAGAAAATCTCATCATCATCGTCACAAATTAACACAAGATTCAAAGTCATATTCAGTAATAAATTTAGCAATGATAAACACATTCACTAATAAATTTCTTACTAGTTATTTGTTAAAAGATTACAATAAAAAATAAAAAATCTCGTCATCATCGTCACAAATCAACATAAGATTCAAAGAAATATATTAGTCATACATTTATCACTGATACAAAAGATTTGGTTTAAGAGAAATAAAAAGAGAGAGAGGGAGTGAAGAAGAGGAGGTAATAAATATAACATGAACAAAAATTAGTAATAAATTTATCATTGTATTAATATCAAAATTCCAGCAGTAGCAATCCATAACATATTAAACAAACTAGTGATAAATTTATCACTGAAGTGATAAATTTCATCAAATTAGTTCAACATGTTTTACAAATGTAGATCTTCACCAACACATTATAAAAAGAGTCTCGATCTCATCGGCGACCATGTAAAGTACCAAATTAGTGCCGAAGATGGTAGATCAGCATTGAAAACAACTAGATTTGAAGCCATTGGTAAAGTTCGACGTTGAAGATGGTGGATCGATGATTGAAGAAGAACGACGGTGATGGCAAATAAAGAATGAAGGATAGAGGAAAAGCGACGCTAATGGCAAAGAGGAAAAAAGACGACAATGTTAGGCGAGCAAGTCAAACGGTTGAGAGATTGTAAAGTATAGATCGGTGACAGTGAAGATGGTTGGTGAACAATAGTGGTAGTAGTGACCAGTGAAAGTGGTAGTGGCCAGTGGAGATGGCAGTGGTTAGTGACGGACGATGATGGTAGCTGCGGGTGGATGGCCATGGCCATAGCCATAGCTACAATGGTGGTATTTTCTAGAGAGAGAGAGAGATGAGAAATAATAAGAGTTTTGAAAAAACGATCAAGAGAGAAGTTGATACAAATTGAAAAAATTAATGAGTAATAAATATTATAAACAATTAAAGATTTAGAAAGTGTTTGAAATGATTTAAATAGGGATTTTTACCAGCTGGTAGCAGGGGCAAAATCAAAATAAAAAAAATATAACAAGACTTATTGGTGCATGAAATAAAAACTTAAGACCTAATTAGTAATAGATTCAATTATTGGGATCGGTCGGTAAAAATCCCTATTAATTACACCTCACTAGGGGTCATATTGAAGTTATGATTAGCCATGTTATGGGCTGGTTTGAAGCATTCTTCGTAAGCCCATCTGACATTACAATTGAGCCTAAAACAATCGTTCGCCCATTTTATGGAAATAAATTATACTCTCAAACTCTACAAATTATAAGGGGAATAGGCCCACCCATACTTTAAATTGGGCTAGAAAAGCAAAATTTCTATCTCAAAAAGATTAAATTAAAATGGAAAAAAAACAATTTCAAATAAAATTATAGCTCAGAAATTTAATACTTTATACTAGTAATTAATTTGTATTGATTGCACGATAACCATATAATTATTATTTTTTCATTATAATAATCAAGTTCACCATGCATATCAATCACACTAGCTTCACTCACTTCTTCAACCCCCTTCATTTTTTGTCTTTTTTTTTTTTTTAAAACAATATTCCTAAAGCTAAGATAAAACATCCTCTGTCAATATATTCAATTATTTGGACAATTCGAAAGTTTTTTTTTCACCCAACTTTATAATTACATGATGGATTTAAAGTTTAAACGAAATTCTCTGTAAGTCAAGATTTCATGATGATCAGACAAATGTTTTGGAACAGAGATAGAAAATCTTTGACCGCTGCATATCTTGCACAGCTATGATAAAGACCCCCAACACCCCACACATTTGTGAGAGAGAGGGAGGAGAGAGAGAGAGAGGAGAGAAAAAAAAATACATAATCCGTGGTCACAAACCAATTGGGGATTGTGGGGGTCAAAAATTGTGGAGATCCCAAGTATTTTCCATATCTTGCATGGCAAGACAGGTGGACTTTGAGTGCATGGATCATGCATGAATATGATCATCATTGGAGAAGAGAAAAGAGTAGTCTCTGGAGTACTTGATTCTTGCTATTTTCTCCTCCAGCTCTTCGGGGCTAAGCTTCGGCCTTGGCCGCCACAAAAACACATAACGTCGTCGCTTTGTCTTCGCCTGCTTACGAACACTTCTTGATTTGGTTGGCACATATAGAACTCTCATGTTTTTATGGCGGTGATGGTGAGAACTCATTACAATGTCCATCTTTATCATGGCTTCTATCTATTCTATACAGATATGAGAGAGAGAGAGAGAGAGAGAGAGTAGGGATTAAGGGTAACTAGGGTTTAGGGTTTTGGATTTTGGGGATCTAGGGTTTATTTATATGGGATTTTTGGCTGAGCTATTTGACATATATATGCGTGATTCACAAACTAGACGCTTCCAATTCTAGGAGAAATAAATTTCTCTCAAAAGCTTAATTCTATTACGCTATGTTTGATAACTTAGTAAAGAAAAGAAAAGAAATGATTACTTAAACAATAAAAGAAAAGAAAAGAAAAGAAAAGAAATGATTGTAATTTCTCTCCTTTTTGTTTGGATAAGTAGGAAATAAAAGAAAAGAAATGATT
Source organism: Camellia granthamiana (assembly GCA_036172215.1). Taxonomy (NCBI): domain Eukaryota; kingdom Viridiplantae; phylum Streptophyta; class Magnoliopsida; order Ericales; family Theaceae; genus Camellia; species Camellia granthamiana. The sequence goes on along the minus strand of CM069904.1, from coordinate 109,221,190 downwards.
ATGATTTCTCTCCTTCTTGTTTGGTTAGATCTCATTAAGAGAAAAGAAAAGAAATTATTTTATGTTATATTACCAAAATAACCTTTTTATATTTTTAATCATTTTATTTCTTTTATTTTTATAGGGGTAAAATTGGTATTATGAAAATATAAACATTTGTGGGTTTCTTTTCTCTCCCAATCTCTCCACTTTTGGGAAGATTGAAAATAAGGGTTATGAGAGAAATGAGTTTCTCTCCATTTCTCTCTATTTCTCCTCATTTCTCTCCACTTAAGATAACCAAACAAGGAAGAGAAATACATTTCTCTCTATTTCTTTTCTTTTCTCTCCAAATCACTCAATCCAAACACAGTGTTAGGACTTGTATTATATATAGACACCATAAACATTTCTTAAAAGAAACTTACCATATGTATCTTTAGTTATAATTAATTTTTTTTTAATTATGATAATATTTTAGTTATGACTCATGAGATCTTTGATTATGTCTTATGTGGTGTTTGGTTATGATATTTTTTTTAAAATTTATTTTAGTTATGATTCAGAAAATATAGAGTTGTACTATTTTCTTCTTTAATTATATAATATAAATAAAAACGTTGTAATCTCTTTGAGGTTGTAAATCTCAATCTAATTTTCTCATATATTTTGAATTTTTTAACATTTAAAATACACATGTCATTTTGTGATTAATATAAAATCTAATTTATATAAATTAAGTTAATTTTTAAATCCTCTTAATCATATTCAGTGTGTTTGATTTCAATTTTCTGAAAATTGAGTTTTTTTTTTTTTTTAGTGAATATTTTTAAAATTTTAAGCAATTTTTTACTTTTTTAGATGCACATTACTTAGATATATCTAAAAAGTAAAATATTTGTAAAAAAATATTTTAAAAAACCAATAAATATACAAGAATATGAAAAATGTATTAAATTCTAAAAAAAAAAAAAAATTGGGTATTTAGTGAATTTTTTTAAAGATTTTTTTCACAAATATTATATTTTTGAAGTATATTTATATTAGGTGTATCTAAAAATTAAAAAAATTACTTAGAATATTAAAAAAAAAAAAATCAGTGAACTCAAAAAAATATGAAAAAAAAAAAAAAAAAAATTTTTGAAAAGTGAATCCTGAAAATCCAAGCAAAACAAACTAGTATTATTTCCTTAAATTTTGTGATTTCAAAACATGCAATATTACTATTTTTAATTTCAATGGGAGAACTGATTGGTAGCTCGAAAATTTTCGAGCCAAACGTGGCTCGAATTTCTGCAGACGAAGGCGAGGGGGAGGGGGAGGGGGAGGGGGAGGGGAGGAGGAGGGGAAGGGGGAGGGGGAGGGACTGGAGGGGGCCCTAAAAAATGGGGGAGGAGGGGGCGGAGGCGGAGGGGGCTGCGACGGCACCGGACCTGCGACGACGAGCTGCTGCCTTCGACGACGAGCTGCCTGCGACGACGACTTGCTACCTGCGACGACGAGGAGCTGCCTGCGACGACGGCGGAGGCGCGGCGATCGGCGCTCGGCGGCGGCGACGGCCTCTCCCTCTCCCTCTCTTTCTCTTTCTCTCCCTCTCGTTCTCTCTCTCTCTCCTCTGTAATCGACGAAGAAGACGAAAAAAAAGGAAGAAAAGAAAAAAAAAATAAAAAAATAGCCAGCCCAAAACGACGTCGTTTTGGCGGTCGAGCCAAAACGACGTCGTTTTGGAAAATCGAGCCACATTCGAGCCAGGGAATTCGAGCTACCAGGAATTATTCTTTCAATGGTTATGGTATGAAATCTACATTTACATCTATACTTCTATCTATATTATTATATAAAAATATTATTGTGTCAACAAATTTAAAACTTCTAATACAAAAATACACATGTCATAAATTCATTGTTTATTTCAATTAATTATAATTATTGATATTTTTAATTATTATGGTAATATATTTCAAATTTCATAATTACCATCTTTCAAATTGTTAAATGTATGGTTCTTTTATGATATTAATATGAAAAATAAATCAAAATTTTAAATTAAACAAACAATGGAACACTACTTGGCCAAATTGTTTATGGTATAATAGTAAACATGAATCTATGCAATACATATTAATCATGACTTATCAATGTTAATTTTTAAATTTTATTATGCAGAGTTCTTTTTCTTTGTATTTTTTTTGTTCAACTTTTACATTTATTTTTTTTTTTTAAAAATCTTACAAATGTTTTTTTTTTCTTAAAATTTTAAAAGCTAAGAAATATATTTAACAATCATTGGCGCATAAAGCTGTATATCTAATTTTAAATTTTTTAAATGGAAAGTCCAAAACAAAATTTTGTTCGTAATTGAGTCACATGTCATTTGAAAATTGAAAATATTTAAAATTTAAAATTTGAAATTTAGTAATACTATGGTGATCATATTTAGTAGTATCTGATGTAACGCCATAAAGACAATAATTATAAGAAAAACTACACCACAATGATGTCAGCCAAAGTTAATTACATATAAATGAAATATATTATAAATATTAATAACTAAAAATATAAACTTTAACATGAATTTGTAATAATTTTTGCTGTCCTCATTGACTAGTGATTTCCTCATAATTATGTGTCATGTGACGTCCATCGAATGATATGAGGTGTTACAATATGGTGTCAAAATCTGGTCACATAATATTACTCATTTTAAAAATTTACAGATATCAAGTGTGAAAACTATCCTTTAAGTAAATCATAATATACTCCATCATCTAATGTTATCCATAATTAAATAACCTATGCAGTCTAAATAATTTGGTCCTAAAAAAAAAAAAAACTTAAACTAGAGTTTTTATCCATAGGCTAGGTTTTAAACACTAAAATGGTTCAATTACAAAAGGCAAAAAAGTAAGTTGGTGGGCTAACTCATTTATATTATTTTATATATAAATATGTTTTATTTGTTTATTTAATATATTAATTTTAAAAGGGTCATTTATTCATAAATTCCACTTCACCTATTTATGTTCCATTTAGTCTAAATTATTTTCTTATGTTTCAATAAGTCCTATGAATGACATGATTATCAAAATACTCCTAATAATAATATTCACATTAACAGTGTGAATGTTCCATATTGTGAACATTCACGTTGTCAATGTGAATGTTCACATTATTAAGTTGCTAAATTCAAAAAATATTTGTAAGGGTAAAATTATCTATAAAATATCTTAAATACGATAATTATGATCTGGTAGATTAAAATATCTAAATAATATAACTTATTAAAATATAAAAATATATTACGAATTAATTGGGATACAAGTACTTAAAAAATAATTTCTTAATAAATCCCAATTAAAGTGACATATAATTGTTTTAGTGGGTCTCCATCAAGAAAAGGTTATTTTATGGGATAAGTTGATAATATAAAAACTGGATATATATATATACATACATTAGTTTTAATTTAAGAAAATATTGGTCTTACCGATGGAATTAGACCAAAAGAATGGCTTCGAGGTGAGCTAAGTGCTAGACTCACCTAGCTCAAGTTTTAACTTTAATTTATATTTTGAATGGTTGATTTAATTAATCTATTTGAAAGGAAATCTTGTAGTTATATTTAACAAGGTAAAGGCCCTGTTTGGTAGAGCTGTAGAAAAGTATTTATACCTTATACCTAAACAGTTTATAGCTTATAACTATGAACATAAGCTGACTTCAAACTTATAAATTAAGCATCTCCTGCCTCACTCAAAACATAAGCTGATTTCTGACTTCCAAAAAGTTATAAGTTATAAGCTATAAGCTAAACCAAACACATCAAAATAGCTTAAATTAAGCTGAAAGCTGAAATAAGCAACTTTTAAACTGCACCAAACAGACACAAAGATTAATTTGAGTGGTAACTGAGAAAAAGACTATTTCCTTTGTTTTTTTTGGTATTTTATTCTGTAAATTAATTTAAACGTTAACTATTTTTATTGAGTTTTACAAAGAAGATAAAGGGTCAAAAGTTAATTGACGCATTTGATTTATTATATTATTGGATGAACATAAGATAAGTTATAATTATAAAATTTTATGACATAATCATAAGTGCAATCTTGATAATTTATTTTATTTTTTGCCTTTATGTTTTACTATTTATATTATAATACATTTTTATTTTTAATATGTAGAATACACCATTGATGACAAGACTAAAATAATAATAATTGCAAATATTATGAAAACAATTAAAAGTTATTTGATTTTAAACCCCTTTTATCTCTATATTTTAAATTTTTTTAATTATTATTTAATAGTAATATTATTTTTAATTATTTGTGTGATACCGTGCATAGTACGGGTGTAATGCTAGTATATATATATATAGTAGTACAAAAGTACTTATCAAATGGGGTTTTCTAATTCTATCTTGGACGAATTACACTAACGGTTCTTATAGTTTGAAACTTGTATTAGTTTGATCCCTAACTTTTTAATTGTGATACATTTGACCCTAAATTTTGAATTTTGTTTTAAATAAGGACAATTAAAGATACCGTTGCTCCATTTCAAAGGCAAAGTTGTCAATTTGATAAAATATAAACTAGTTTGACAAAAATAAATGTCAACAAATTATTTTTGAATTTTTAAAAAATTATTTCTACCTATCAAAGATAAAATTATATAAAAATGATAAATTTTTTAAATTTTATTTTTTTATTGTTTTACAAATTAATTTTTAACATGTGTTTGGATAATGATCATGTAATATGTGGTTATTATTGTTGATATTTTTGTGCAGTTATCATGTATTTGTTATTAACATATATATTTTTATGGTTATTATGTAATGGATGATTATTAGGCTTTTAATGTGTAATCGATATATTTAATATGTGAAATGTTTTTAATTTTGAATTTTTTTATTTAATGGATTGGTTTAATAATGATATCAAAGTTATCGCCATGTTTGAATTTTGAAAAATAGAAACTAATTTAACAAAAACAAATATCAAAAAAAATATTTTTAAAAATTATTTCTACCCTTCCAAAAGATAAAATTACATAAAAATGATGTGTTTTTAATTTTTTTCACCAATTTAATTTTTAGTTTCTTAGAAAAAATTTCAAAAAATAGATTTTGAAAACCATATCAAATATAACTTTACAACTAAGAAAGTTTCAATATTATTCATTAAAAAAGGTTATTACATTTCAAACAACAATACAAAAATAAGTTGTATGACGACGTTACCCTTAAAATAGACCGTTTGCAAATAACATCTTTTAATTATTTTTATTTGAAATAAGATTTAAAATTTATAATCAAATATATCACAATTTAAAAGTTAAGTTAAGAATTAAAGTAACAAGTCGCAAACTACAATAATTGTTAGTGTAATTCGCCTTTCTATCTAAAGATAGTTTGGTAATTTGGTTTGTTATTGGGAGGATAAAGTCGGAATTTTGAGAAGCTCAAAACATTTTTGCAACTTGTTTCTGCACAAGTCTCCAAAAAAAATAGTTGAGTGTGTATTTTTTTGAATGGTGATATACAAATATAAATTTTACACAGAAAACTTATGCTATAAAATGCTTTGGATATATTTTGGACTTATCATTTTAAAGCAGTTACAAACACTCATGCTCAGGCTATGTTCAAATTTAATTTGGATTGACAAATTTTATCTTAGACCTCGATCAAATTTGAAATTTTACTATTTAACAAGTTATAGACAATTTCAGATAAACTTGAGTTGTTTGAATTTGGGTTGACTGGGCTACTCGAGTTGTGAAAACTCATGCTTAAGCCTGTTCAAATTTCATTTGGATTTTGGCAACTTTTATCGTAAACCCCGATCAAGTACTAAAAATGTTCATATTGAATTCGAGTTGTTCAGATTAAAATTGTTCAAATTGCAGAGTTTTGCGTATGGTAAAATTTTGCAGGCAGTGAGAATAGTGGTGCTCGTGGGACAGGTGGCGAGTTTTCCAGGCAGTGGAGGCGGCAAAGTTATCAATCCCACAAACAATAATGCAAGAGATTCAAAAAAAAAAAAAAAAAAAACACGATCCCACAAACTCTATTTATCTGTGATTGGTCCAGAAAAGAAAGAAAAAAAAAAATACATGATTGATCCACATCATGTTGAGAGTCATAGGATCCCCAACTTTGGGGGGTGTCAAGCATTTTTAATACCCTAAAATTGTCCCTAAACTAAATATTTGGTAACGAGACTTGAAAATGGAAAATTTATTTATAAATTTCATCTCGAGAAATGGTGATTTATTTAGTCTCAATTTTTTTTTTTTATAAATCAATTAATTCCATTGATTTTGAAAAGATAGATTTAATATATTATTTGAAAATTAAATTTACAATTATATCCTTACTTCTATTATGTTTCATTCTTCATTTTTTTTTCTTTTTTACTAGAAAGGTAAGATACATAACGTATGTAAATTAAATTTTGGATGAGATTTTTCATACATTTTGCATTTCAAAATAAGTACAAAAATGACTTGAAATATAAGATTTTTCAAACATTTCAAAAGAATATGAGATTCTGAAAACATTTCAAAAGGAGTACAAAAACTTCTTAGTAAGATTTGGGTAAACGTAAATGTATAATTTCAAACTATGATACTCTAATACAACATTTCAAAAAAATCTCTAGTGTATTTTTTTCAAACGTATCACTCTAATATTTCACTCTAAAAAAGCTCTTTATTGTAACACTCCAAAAAAACTAATTAGTATACTTTTTCTAAACGTAATACTCCAATATAACATTCCAAAAAAAGTTCTCAGCGTAACACTCAAATGTAATACACAAAAAAATTCTTCGTGTACTTTTCCCATGTAATATTTCAATATAACACTAAAAAAAAAAAAAAAAATCTTAATGTAACACTCAAAAAAAAATATTTAGTATACTTTTCCCAAACGTAACACTCTAATATAATATTCTAAAGGAGTACAAAAATTTCTTAGTAAGTTTTAAACAAATGTATAATTTCAAACTGTGAGGGTTACGTTTGGAAAAGTACACTAAATAGTTATTTAGTATTTTTTTTTTGGTATTACATTGGAGTGTCATGTTTAGGATTACATTGATTAGGGTGAATGTTTGAAAAAAAAAAGTATATTAAGGAGTTTTTTTTTTTTGTGTTACGTTTGAGTGTTAAGTTTGGAAGAAGTTTTTTTTTAGTGTTACGTTATTACGTTTGGAAAAAGTAAACTATGGAGTTTTTTAATGTGTTACATTACAGTGTTACTTTATTTGAGTGTTAAATTAGAGTGTTCCGTTCTTATTCGTGATGTGTGATTTGTTCCAGAAGAAGGGAAGATCCAAAACCTCTGTAGTGCGGATTGTCCAAATGTGTAATTTCACATTTAGAGCAACTCATTTTTATCCCTAAAAAATAAAACCAAAACGAGTAAGTAATTACCCTTTTATATAATTTTTACTTTAATGAGACATTTGGGTTCATAAGAAAAAATAGATGACTAAATAGTTCATAATATCACATTTTTAGGATTTATTGATACTTCATCCATTTGAAAATAGCATTCAGGAAAACATTTTTGAAAAAAATGAAGTTTAAGCCTTGTTTGGGAAGGAGTTGGGCTAAAATAGCTTATCAAAGGACAAAATAGACTAAGTAACCACAAATTTAAAAATATTATACTAAAACCATTTGTAATACTATTTAACAAGTAAATCTTAACATGAACAAATTATTTCGTGGTTTAGAAATACAGCTTGATTATATTTTTGATCAATCACAAATTATTATATCCTTATTATTCTCTAATCATCTAATATAAAATCATGAGTCTTGTGTGAGTGATTTTCTGATCACACTGCCCTCCTTAGTAATCAGTTAGAGAGTACTGGCAAAATAGATGGCTTCAGCTAACCTGCAACAGAAAGAGAAGGCTCCGGCGGTGGTTCTTCCACCCGGGGGCACTCCGATGAGCAAGTCAGTATATCTCTCAAAGATAACAAAGTGCTAAAATCACTGTTCAAAGTATAAATTGCATACCTTAGACCCATGGGGGTGCCTCTCTTTTATAATTTACTCAATCCTAGTCCCACTAGAAGCCTGACTTCTATGGACTCCTATTCAGTGCTTACTTTGGACTCTACAAGAGATAAGGATAGACTCCCTAGGAATACTATCCTTATCCATCTTGAAGTCTTTCTTCATTTTAGAACTCTTGTCCTTTATCTGCTCATCTCGGATTCCCATATCTTCAGGGGTAACCTCGGCAACACCGAGATAACCTCGGCAAATGACCAGGACACGTGGCACCTCGGCTGACACGTCGGCGTCACCTTGCCACGTGTCAGTACTCAAAAAATATTTCCCCATAACTACCCCCTAGGTTCTATTACCTCGGCATTCTGAGGTGATGGAACCTACATCGGTACTTCCTTCAAATACGTCGGCTTAAAGTATCTTATCCGACGTCATTATCATAGGCCGACATGTCTTCTAAAAGATCAAGAATTCCAAGAACCCGTTCACGCGTATGAGCTGTCATACATAATCTCGGTTTAACTTTAACTTGTAAACTTTTCTCAAGTTTCAACAAGTGTTAAAAAATGATCTCGGTTTAATTTTGACTTGTAAATTGCTACAAATTTCAACAAGTGTTAAACAATAATCTCGGTTTAACTTCGACTTATAAATTGCTACAAATTTCAACAAGTGTTAAATATCATTTATAACTCTCTGCCCCCTAATGTGGACTTTTGTTCACATTAAGCTTATGCATGTGATCTTGTTCGCCGAAGTTGGTTTCAAGCCGAGGTAGTTAGCCTTGATTTCTCTGTTGATCTTACTTGGTTTCAACCTGAGTTTGATTCTCGGCCTCGCATCGGCAAGCTGTTTTTCTTCTCGGACTTAAGTGCCGAGATCTTGTCTTCTGGAATCTTGGATCTGGTCACTCAGGTTGAGCTCTTCTCTTCTCGGACCTGCTTATTTAGGCCGAGATCTTGTCTTTCGGGATCTGGGGTCTGGGGCTTGAAATCCAGGATCTGCTCACTTAGGCTGAGCTCTTCTATACTTGAATGTCATCTCCTTGGGAGCACTCATGCCCCCTGTCTTCGCGTCCCTTCTGGAAGGATCTTCATTCCGTTTATGTCGACAGACTCTCCATCTTCGCTGAACTCGTCGTTTTCAACACGTTAATCTTGTACGGTGATGCCCATCTATTCTCCTTTTTTTCCCACAGACGGCGCCAAATTGTGTGAGTGATTTTCTGATCACACTGCCCTCCTTAGTAATCAGCTAGAGAGTACTGGCAGAATAGATGGCTTCACCTACCTGCAACAGAAAGAGAAGGCTCCGGCGGTGGTTCTTCCACCCGGGGGGCACTCCGACGAGCAAGTTAGTATATCTCTCAAAGATAACAAAGTGCTAAAACCACTGCTCAAAGTATAAATTGTGTACCTTAGACCCATGGGGGTGCCTCTCTTTTATAATTTACTCAATCCTAGTCCCACTAGAAGCCTGACTTCTATGGACTCCTATTCAGTGCTTACTTTGGACTCTACAAGAGATAAGGATAGACTCCCTAGGAATACTATCCTTATCCATCTTGAAGTCTTTCTTCATTTTAGGACTCTTGTCCTTTATCTGCTCATCTCGGATTCCGATATCTTCGGGGGTAACCTCGGCAACACCGAGATAACCTCGGCAAATGACCAGGACACGTGGTACCTCGGCTGACACCTCGGTGTCACCTTGCCACGTATCAGTACTCAAAAAATATTTCCCCACAAGTCTTATTCACCCCACTAATTATTATACACATTTTTTTTTTTTTTTGATCGGCATACTAATTATTGGAAAATGAGTTGGACCCCTTTAAGGAGGCACCCCCTTTGACCCCCTCTGACTCCCTCTATTTCTGATTGGCTAGTTTTTCTTTTTTCTTTTTCTTTTTTTCCTTCTCCTCCAATCACCACCCACAATGTATGTGGGTGGAGTGGTGGGGATGGTAATTGAAAAGGGTCTTAATCACTTCCCCTAATTATTATGCTTGAGGCACCACGACCACCAAATAAATTATCCTTTAACATGTGTGGTAGTCCCCTCATAATGGACACATATGAGACTCTCAACAAAATTTAAAAGATTAATTTAAAAGCTGATGATTTTAAAAGATATATTTCACTTTTACTTTAGCAAAGTTTATTTTTATTTTTTTTATTATCACTTAGTTACCATATTTCTTCTTGTGAGAGTGGTTATGAATTTCACTTTTAGGGGTAGAATGTGTTGAGGCTATGTTTGGATACATGAGTTTTCAGTCCCAAAAAAAAAAAAAAAAAAAAAAAAAAATCAATTCATTTTTTTTTTTTTAATTTTTTTACATGTCTCTTTATAAAAAATAAAAAAAAATATTATGACCAACTTATACGGATAGGTACAAGAATTTTTCAGAATGTATCATAAATTCATACGTTTTAGAAATAATTTGGATTGTGATCTTTTCAATTTCAAAATTGTAATGGATCCAAATATTTGTAATATTTTTTTCAAATTAACAATAATAAAAAATTATCATGATTACTTCACAGAGAGATTTATTTATAACTTAATAAGTCCACAAAATATTATTGTGTTCCAATAATCCCATACATTTGAATTTATATTTTAATAGGTCATTTTTCTCATATTAGAAGTGTTGTGGGTGAATTACAAATATATCCCCTGATATTTAATTAAAATACAAATCATTTCTGCGATTTTAAAAATTACATTTCACCTCCTAAGATTTCTAACTTCATAACAGATCGTCCATTTAGAAGAATAATGATGAAATTTATTTTTTTTAGTTAATTTTGTTAAATAAAATTTTTTGACAAAGGGATATTTGTAATTTTTCAAATCATATGGAGCAATTTGTACTTTAAGCAAATCTTAGGGGTGTATTTGTAATTTATCCTAACCAATTTGTACTTTTGGCTTTTTGACTTTTTTGACTATTTTAGCCTTGGCTAAAAAGCTTGGTTTGGGAAAGGCTTTTTGACTTTTTTGACTTTTTTTGTGAGAGAAGAGTGTAATGATTATGGGTTGAATGTGATATTTTGTTTGTTGTGGCTAAAATAACCTATTTTGTTTTTTGTGGCTAAAATAGCCAAAAAAAACCTGGAAACCTTCTTCCCAAACGGTGCTTAAATCAAAGATCTTTTTTTACCATTATTTTACAATAATGTCATGTTATGGAAGAATATTTGAAAGATCATCTTTTATCATTATTTTACAATAATGTCCTACCATGGAATAACATCGGAAAGAGAATGTTAGTTGTACATATAAACTAATGATAGAGATGATGATGGGCACAGAGATGATGGTAAACCGGTAATGAACAATCATTTTTTGTCATTATTATACATAAATCATAATCTATTTGTTAGCTTGTGCAGTCACTGATATTGTGTAGTTTGTTCATCTGTATTATGCCGGAGTTGATTATATACAGATTTTTAAAAAAAGGTGCATCATCATATATGAACTATTTGATATTTTTATATATTACCTGATGATTTATTGTATATTGATTGCTACTATATTTTTTTTGTTGAGCAATCAATTTTATTATTATTGAACAATCAAAATAGTCGATTTTCACTTTCTAAATTTTGTTTCATATTTTTACGTTGTAGTGTGAATGTTTACGTTGATATGAGTTTAGTTTTTTTTTTTAGGCTAATAATATATATTAATTGTAAATTATGAACATTCATATTGTATTTTGATATAAATTTTATTTTTTCGAAAGTTAGTTATATATCTGTTATTTTTTTTTATACTTGTTAGTTGAACAAATTTTTTTTTTTTTATTACCGTTGAATAATTGAAATAGTTAATTTTTACTTTTTTTAATTTTGTTTTATGTTTTTACGTTACAGTGTAAATGTTCACATCGGTATAAAATGTAACTTTTTAAGGACAGTTGTATGTTAATTGTAAATTATGAATATTCACATTACATTTTGATATGAATTTTATTTTTTTGAAGGTTAATTGTATGTTTGTTGTTTATTGAACATTCACATTGTACCTTGTTATGTGTTTTATTTTTTCAAAAATTAATTATACATTGATAGTCATACTAGCACAAACATAGTACGCATATAAAGATGTGAGTGTTCACATTAATTCTGTAATATAAATAGGTAGTCACACTCAATATTAATTTTCACACACTCATGTAACATTGAGTGTGTATATAATTGCATCAGAAAATATTACTTATCAGTATATATTTATAATGTAAAAATTTATATCAATATTTAATGAGATGTTTTAAAAAAGGGAAAATTGACCTAAGGTCTCTCCCCAACTTTTAATAGGAGGAGAGGTACACAATAATATGTTATGATGGCTAAGGTCCCTCAACTTTATTTTATGTTGTAAAATACCTAATTTTCCCTCGTTATAACATAAGATCGTTTGGATTTTGGCAAATTGCTGACTTCACGGTGAGATTTTGGAAACTGATTTCACGGTAGAGATTTTGTCGGAGATTTTGTAGGGATTTCGCAAGTGTTGCAGTGGACTTCACGATAGAGATTACGACGATCGTGTAGGTGTTATAGTGTGTTGATCGCGTAGGTTTTTTAGTAGAGTTGAATCAGGTATGGTTTCGATAGAGATTCCACATGAATTTTTTATTTTTGTTTTGAATTTTATGTAAGGATTCCGATTTCATATTAGTTTTTCGAGTGTATTTTTGCATTAGGTTTTTGTTTTCAGTTTTGATCAATTTAAAAGAGAGGCTAGGTCAGTGAAGTTGTTTATGATTTTTGGAGTTGATTTTTCATTTGCTGTTATTGATCAATTTTAGACAGAGGCCAGCTTGATAGAGTTGATTTTTATTTTTGGAATTAATTTTTCATTCTCTGTTTTTTAATCAATTTTAAAGAGTGTTGATAGTGTAGATGATTTTGATGTTTAGAGTTCATTTTTCATGCTCTGTTTTTCATCAACATGCTGATCAGAGTTCATTTTTCATACTCTATTTTTCATCAACATGTTGATCACTGATAAGTTTTGTTTTCTATTTTTTCAAACCAGAGAAATTTCATTCTCTGTACTTTTGTTGGTATAGTCTAGAGAAAATTGTAAGTTTGTTATTATAATCCAACAAAAATGAAAGAGAAAATTATAAGTTCATATGGACATATTATTAGTTTCTAGTGCAGATAGAATCTGAGAAAGTGAATGTAAGTTCTTAAATTTTTCTGGACTTTTTTTTGTAGTTGAGAGAAAATTATAAATTTGTTATTCACTTTCAGTTTGTAGTTCAGAGAAAATTATAAGTTTATAAAAAATGAATATAAGTTTTTGTTTCTCTGAGCAAAAGTTATTTTTTGTGTTTTTTCTTTCAGTTTAGATGAGCAGTGCACTGTTTTTAGGGAATCTTGAAGGTGTATATGAGTTTGTAAATTTCTCTGGATTTTGATATAAGTGTAATATTGCAGAATGACGCAAAGAAAATTGTAAGGTTGTACTTCAGTGAAAATCACATAGAAGCTTATAATTTTATAACAGATTTTCTGTGTGTTTTTTGTCTATGATTATGTTTAATAGTTAGCAGTAAATTTCTCTGTGATTCTATCTGGATTCATTAATTTTTCTGTGATTTTGTTTTTGTTATCTTGAAGGTGAATATAAGTTTGTAAATGTCTCTGGACTTTTATTTGAATCCAGAGAAAATTATAAGCTTGTTATTATAATCCAGAGAAAATTATAATTATTAGAAATTTCTCTGGACTTTTATGTTGTTCTTGTGAAGTGTTTTTATGTTGAACAAATTATTTTTCTTGTTTTTTTCTTTCAGTTTTGATGGACAGTGCAATGTTGTTGCTGTGCAAATATGGGAATGATACTATTGCCATTAATGTTTCATGCGAATTGAATTTTGAGGAATTGGTTGGCATTTTGTGTAAAACATGGGAGAATTTGCAACCTGAGACGATGTGTATTTCATATTCTATTGTGGGCCATCCGAATTGTATGGTTCGAAATGATATTGATTTTCTGAATATGTTGAGGGTTGTTTGTGCACGTAGTGTTAATATAGTTGATGTTTCAGTTACTAAATGTAGTACTTCTGATCAAAAGGATGATTTGGGGTCTAATTGGGTAGATGTTGCGGATGGTGAATGTGATAGGCTGGTGGATATTGAAAGGAATTCACTCTCTAAGTTTTGTTCTCACCAAGAAAATGTGTTATTGTCAGCTGGTTGGCGAAATAATATTACGAGTGTTAGACAAAAGTTTGAGGGTGGTGTGGTTGAGTTCCGTACTGTTTTATGCAAGTATGCTATTAAGGTTGGCTTTCAGTTTACGTATGTTAAAAATGACAAGCTGAAGGTTACGGCAGAATATGCATATAAGGAATCAAGGGGATGTATGTGGCGTGTGCATGCTTCAGTTGAAAAAACAAATGGGTTCTTTTACATAAGAATTTTGAACAATGAACATACATGTGGTGTGGCGGTTCGTACTAGTAAACATAGTAGGATGACATCAAACTTAGTTTCTGGGCTGATACTTGAAGAGGTAAGTGTAAACCTTTAACTTGTCCAGTGGATGTTGTCAAAGAAATGAAAGACAAGTATGGAGTCTCAATCAGTTATAACTGTGGTTGGTTGGGGGTTGAAAAAGCAAAACGTAGTACATATGGGGATTCTTGTTTGTCATTCGATCAATTACGGTGGTATTTTGATGAGGCATTGAAGAACAATCTACGTAGTCGTTTTGAGTTAGATTTTGAAGATAACAAGCGTTTCAAAAGAGTCTTTGTGGCTTTTCATACATGCATTGCTGGTTTCAAATATTGTCGGTCATTGTTTTTTCTTGATGGAACATTTTTGAAAGGACAAGGAGTTATACTTGCTGCAATGGGGAAAGATGAGAATGAAGGTAATTGTAAATATATCTAATTTTATCTAAGTATGTGAATTTTCTATACATGTAGGAATTGAGTAAATGTGATTTTTCTCTGACACTTTGAATTTTCTCTGGTTTTGGCCACTGTGTGGATTTTCTATGGTTGTGGCCACTGTGAGAATTTTCACTGGATTTTGGTCAGTGTGTGAATTTTCTCTGGATGTTGTCATTGTGTGAAATGTATCTGTAGTTGGTCACTAAGTGAATTTTGTGTAGATGTTGCCAATGTTTGAATTTTATCTGTAGTTGGTCACTAAGTGAATTTTCTCTGGATATTCTGATTGTGTGAATTTTCTCTGTAGTTGGTCACTAAGTCAATTTTCTCTAGATGTTGCCAATGTGTGAATTTTCTCTGGATGTTGTCAGTGTCAAATTTCTCTGGTTGTTTATTGTTCTAATTTTCTCTGCATGTGTATATCTAATATGCTTGTTCCTATTTGTTTTGTAGGTTTTTTTTCCTATTGCTTTTGCTGTTGTTGATGCTGAGAATAAAGACAATTGGTGTTGGTTCCTTGAACATTTATGTGGAGTATTGGGATCAGAAAGGATGATAAGTTTCATATCAAATCGACATTGCGGTATTATGGAAGGAATTGCTAGGTTTTTCCCTAACTGCTTTCATGGATTTTGTCTTGAACATCTAAAGAGAAATTTGAGGGATAAGTTGTCATGTGGAAACACAAATTTGGTTAGGGAGACGATTGTGTCCAAGTTTTCAGAATGTGCATATGCGCCAAAAAAGGCATCATTTCATTTCAAGTTAAATGAATTAAAAAGTGAGGGAGGAGACGTTGTGAGTGTTTTCTTGAGAAGTTTACCGTATGAAAATTGGAGTGATGCATATTTTGAGGGGAAACGTTATGGTGAGATGTATTCAAATGTTGCTGAGTCATTCAATTCATGGATACGAGAAGCTCGGCACTTGCCAATAACAAATTTGATGGACATGATACGGTTGCAAATCATGAATATGAGATCTGATAGGAGGCTGCCCTCTAGTAAATGGAATAAAGTTCTCTGTCCTCGTATGGATAGTGTATTGGAGAAGTCTTTCTTGGATGGGAGGACATGGAATGTGAGTTTATTATCTGATAATGTCTTTGAAGTGCATTGTTTTCCTTCAGTTATGGTTGATCTTGGGTTGAGAACTTGTTCATGTCGAAAATGGGAAATAAATGTGTATCCATGTCAACAAGCTGTTGCTGCAATTTTTCGGAGTGGAAAGAATTTGAATTCATTTGTTAAACCATTTTTTCATGCTGATATGTATCGTCAAGCATACTCCTTTTCAATTGGCCCAGTTCCAACTATTGAAAAACCTATGTGTAGCATTGAAGATGCTATGATTTTACCTCCATTGAGCAAGAGACCAGCTGGAAGGCCAAAGAAGAACAAAATTGCTTCTACTGGAGAGTTTAAAAGGGTGATTAAGTGTAATCGTTGTGAAAGTATTGGTCACCATAATAAGAGGATATGCAAGGAACCTTTGTTGAATAGTTGAGGATAATATATTTTATTGATTGAATAATACATTTGATGATTACTTTGAGTATTTTGTTTTGTGAAATGTATTTTTTAGACAGTGTATATAATAATATCAATTAAATTCATCCAAAGAAATTTTCCAATATCAGTTAAAGTGTGCATTGTGTTTGTTGATATATACTATAGGCAGTGGGTTTATAATACCTGTCAAATTCATTCAGAGAAATTTTCCTATGGCAGAGAAAATTCTCTGTGCATTGTGTTTTGAAGCTTCAAATTCATCCACATAAATTTGACAATGGTAGAGAAAAGTACTGTGTGGACTGTGTTTTTTGAATTTGATAATTGTTTTGTACTAACACACTGCATTACAGATTGCATGATCATATAGGCACTTTCTCTGGACTTCACAGAGAATTCTTACCAGGGAAGAATTTTTCTGGACTCACTTCAAGAAATGTGCACACCAAACAGAGCATACACAAAATTATTGCACTGAGTTCAACCAAGAAACAAAATTAAGCTCTTTTGAAATTTATCTGAGTTGAGAATTTTTCTAGACCAGGGAAGAATTTATTTAGAATCACTTCAACTCAGAAATTTTTCTCAAAGCTAGAGAAATTTTCCTCACCAACCCATAGAAATTCCCCCTCTCTAAATCACTCAACCTAGAGAAATTCACAACTCAGAAATTCCATTTTCTGTTAACCATTCGAATCCGTCAATTTCATCTAGAGAAATTTCCACTAGCAGAGAAAATTATCTGGGCATTGTGTTTTGAAACTTCAAATTCATCTAGTGAAATTTTCCAGTAACAGAGAAAATTATTGTGCGCATTGTGTTTTGTTAGGTTTGATGATTGTTTTGTACCAACACAAAGCATTACATATAGTCATCCCCTTGGGACGATACAAGTAGAATTTCTCTGTGAATTTTTGGTAATATCATACCAGAGAAATTTCTGCAGACAATTTTCTCTGTGTGGATTGTGTTGACAATCACAATTAAAAATATATATATATTTAACCATTGATAGGTATGAAATTTACATTAGTCAAAATTTTTTTAAGAAAAAATGAAATTTACATTAGTCAAAAAATGATATATACATATATGTCAAGCATCATATATAGTTAATACTGAATGGATATTTATATATATGTGAGACGATTTTCTCTGTGTGGATATGTACATTGTCTTCCTTTCACTAGTTTCACTATTACATTTTTGGTTCTACTTGTGGAGGTATTTCAATTGGTTCAGTCCATGACCGGCCAACTTCGGTCACAAATCTCTCTATGAGTTATGCCCTCATCAACTGTCACGACCCAAACCCGCCCCTATGGGTTTAGCACCGTAACCGGCCAGCAATCCGTGATTACCGAAGGCCTGCTTAACAGTAAAGACAGTAATACAGAGTACAGGGGCTGGCGGAAGCCAAAACAGTAAATGAAAGATGTCCAATGAGCTGTGACAGTTTGTATGCAAAAAGACTTTTCATAACACATTCACAGTCGGAACAAAAGCAGTATGTACATACATCATATACAGGCATTCAGGTTAGGGACCAAATCCCTACCATAACAATACAGTACAAGTCTATACAGTATTACAAAACAGAGACAGAAGGGTGAACTAAGACACACCAAAACAGCCTTAGCTCGGTCAAACTTGGAACCTCGCAGTGAGGCACGTTGGTTGGCTTGACAAAAAGGGAGTTTAACCCAACACTCTTAGCTCCGATCCGGTGCCTGGACACTTACATATATATATATATAAATAGTGAGCTAAAGCCCAGTGAATAACAGTTGTGTAAAGAGGTTAAGAATGAATGTCCTTTCTGTCATTAAACAGTCATTTGAACAGTATATCAGTTATTCGATCATAGCAGTCATAAATGGTACATCCAATAGCAAACAGTACAGTAGGTTTTAACAGACCGAACAGTCAGTTGATGGCCATCATAATAGTAAACAGTAATGGTTCCAAACATGGGAACCGACAGAGATCTCTGTGACAGTAGCAGTATAGTACAGTAACAGTAAATTGCTATGGATGCTACGAATACAGTTCGCAAATATGACAAGCATTCATTCAGTAAGAAATATCATTTCAGAAAGTAGTACAGTTGATCATTCAGAAAATATTCATGATTGAATATATCTTTACAACATTGTTACTTACAGAGCACTGGGCTATAAGCAGCTAATGAGCGTCCTCGGATGCCACCCCTACACAGTTACAGAATGAACACACACTAAGTTACACACTTGGGAATCAATGACTTAGTCCCTAACTTGACTTGGTGTGATTCTACATCAATATCCTCATTAAGATGCCTTAAACTAGGCCTAGGAATGCCTAGGATGAAATGAGGATGCAAAGATGTTACTTAAAAACACTTTTCAGGATTTCAGAAAACAGGGGTCTCGCTCGAGCGTGTCTTTCTATGCTCGAGCGGACATGCAGACAAAGGATCTCCGCTCGAGTGTGACTTCCTCCGCTCGAGCGGTCTGTAAACACAGGCAAAAGTACTGGATGCATGCAATTCACGCTCGATAGGCGCTCCACCTCCGCTCGAGCGTGAGACACAAGTCCTCGCTCGAGCGTACATTCCTTCGCTCGAGTGGACTGTAAACATAAGAAAAGTACTGGATACATGCATTTTACACTCGAGCGTTACTTCTCCTGCTCGAATGGGATACATGTACTCAGAGTGTATGCTTGAGCGTGAAGTCTTACGCTCGAGCGTGGGTCCAAAATCTAGAATTTCCAGATTGAACCTCCAAGCTCAAATACAACTTTTAAAACATCAAAACCGATCCTTTTGGGCTAATTTTATAGAAAACACTATAAAACCCATAATACGACATGTTTCAAAGATCAATTTGCAAAATCAAAGCCCAAAGGTAGTTCAATTGAACACCATTTTTAAATAAACTTCAAGAACAAGCTCAAACATAACATGCATGTATTCAATTGAATTCAAAGCTTCAAATACATGATCAAATGCAAGTTTTAGCTCAAGAACATGGTGAATTCATGGACTATAACAAAAATATGAATATACATGTAGGAATTCCCATAAAACAACCTCAAAACTCACCAATGTGTACATGCATGCATGATTCAAGCTTCAATTCAACAATTTAAAATCAATTCTAGACTTAGATCACTAATGGCTCATGGACCATGCAAGATACAACTAGAATTCAAGTTCAAGAAGATGATTCTCCTACCTTAGGTCTTCAATTCCAAGTATGGAGGCTCAATTATGCAATTCTCTTCCAAAACTTCTAAGTTTTCCAAGCCAATTCTAGATGAACTCAAACTTTCTCCTATCTCTCTCACTCTAGTTGGTTTGTGTCACGACGCAAACCCGCCCCTTATGGGTTTAGCACCGTAATTGGCCAGTAATCCGTGATTACCGAAGGCCTACTTAATAGTAGAACAGTAAAACAAAGTACAGGGGCTGGCGGAAGCCAAAACAGTAATTTAAACAATGTCTAATGAGCTGTGACAGTCTGTATGCAAAAGACTTTTCATACATATATACAATTAGTGCAAAACAGTATGAACAACATTTACAATCATTCAGGACAGGGACTTAATCCCTGTTAAAACAGTACAGTAACAGTCTATACAGTTTATACAAAACAGAACAGAAGGGGGAAACTAAAACACCCCTAAGCCATAGCTTGGCAGGCTCGGAACCTCGCAGTGAGGCACAGTGGTTGGCTTGACAAAAAAGGGGAGTCTAACCCACGCTCCTAGCTCCGGTTTGACGCCTGAACACCTACATATATATATATATAAACAGTGAGCTAAAGCCCAGTGAATAACATAATGCGTAAAGAGGTTAAGAATGAATGCCTTTACAGTAATGAAAATAGTTCATTAAATCGGTATTTCAGTCATTCAGTCATAACAGTCATATGTGATACATCCATTAGCATAGCGGTGCAGTAAATAGTAGGTCTTAAAAGACCGAACAGTCAATGATGGCCATCATAACAGTAAACAGAAGTTCCAAGATAGGAACTGACAGAGATCTCTGTAACAGTAACAGTAACAGTAGTTGCTAAGAATGCCACAATACAGTTCAGAATAGATGACATACATTCATTCAGTTAACAGTACAGTTTAACCATTCAGAAGATATTCGTATTTGAACATATCTTTACACAGTTGTTACTCACAGAGTTCTGAGCTACAGATAAGCTAGAGCGCGTCCTCAGATGCCAACCCTACACAGTTTACAGGATGAACACACGCTAAGTTCACATTCGGGAATCAAAGACTTAGTCCCTACTTAGACTCGGCGTGGTTCTACATCAATATCCTCTTTAAGATGCCTTAAACTAGGCCTAAGAATGCCTAGGATGAAATGAGAATGCAAATATGCACTTTAAACGCATTTTCAGAATTTTCAGAAAAACAGGGTCCCGCTGGAGCGTGTCTTTACCCGCTCGAGCGGATATACAGACGAAGGTTCCCCGCTCGAGCGTCACTTCCCACGTTCGAGCAAACGGCAAAACATGGCAAAAGTACTGGATATGTGAAAATCACGCTCGATTGGTCGCTCGACACCCGCTCAAGCGTAAGACACAATGTCCCGTTCGAGCATAAATTACCCCGCTCGAGCGTGAGTTCAAAATCTGGAATTCCCAGATTTGAACCTCAACCTCAAATTCAACTTCCAATGTATCAAATTCGATTTTTTTGGGCCTATTTCCTGGAAAACACTTGTAAATACATAGTATGACATGATTTAAAACTCAATTTGTAAAATCAAGGCCCAAAGGTGAGGGAATTAAACCCAATTTCAAACCAACTTTCATGAACAAGATGAACATGGAACATGCATGAATTTAAACACTTCAAAGCTTCAAATGCTAGCTCAGTTGAGCCAATTCTTTCTAAAACATGATGAAATCATGGGTTATACCAATAATATGAACATGCATGTACCAAATTCCATGAAAACAACTTTAAACTCATCAATATAGGCATGCATGCATGGAATGAGCTTCAATTCAACATTATAAGGCTCATTCTAGGCTTAGATCACTAAGGACACAAGAACCATGCATGAATCAATTCAAAAACAAGTTCAAGAAGGTGGATATTCTACCTTAAGTCTTGAATACACGATGTACAAGCTCAATTTGGCAAAGAACCCTTCAATTCCTATAATTTCCAAGAAAATCTCCAAGTTGAACTCAAATCCTCTCACTCTCTCACTCTAGTCGGCTAGAACAAGGAAATTGGCGGAGGAAAATGTTGTGTGAGTGTATACTAAGGCTTCAATATGTGTTGGCTAAGTGGCCCACTCAATGGCAAGGTTGTAAATAAACATAACTTATGTAATTTAGCTCATTTTAATATAATTTAATCATACCAAATCACATTTCAGATAAATATGCCATAAAATCTTATAAATTCTAATGATCATAAAACATCAATCAATTTCAGATTCGGCCGCCGATAAGGCCTTCAATTCGCAATTTAAAACATAAAACATTGACAGATAAGTTTAACAGTCAACAGATAGATATGCATTTAAACTAGCGCATTCAATCAGTCAGTTCAGTATTTCAGTCGATTCAATTACTTATCATAATCAGTCTCAGTTTAGCAGTAATCAGTGGCGAGGGTTGTCACTGTTTGGTCTCAAGAAAATGAACAAAAATGATGTATCAAAGGCTCCAAACAACGTTGTAGGTAGTGGCCCACTAATGGCAAAAGGGTAAATAAGCCAACTAATGTAATTTACCATTAATCTAATTTAATCATTCTAAATCACATTTTAATAAAATCTACCATAAAATCATATAAATTCTAATTAACATGAAACACTAATCAATTTCAGATTCAGCCGCCGATAAGGCCTTCAATTCACAATTCGACACTTAAAACATGAACAGATCAATTAACAGTCAAACAGATAGAAATGCGTTTCAACTAATACACTCAATCAATCAGTTCAGAATGTCAGTCAAATCGGTTACTTAATCATGTTCAGTCACAGTTTAGCAGTAATCAGTAGTATTATCAGTAAACAGTGGTGAGGGTTGTCACATCAACCTTATGTCTTGTGTGGACAATTTGGAGCTGATAGGTTCATGCTTGCTATATTGTTTCATTATATAGCAAACAAAGAGGCCACAATCCAGACGGCATACAAATTATAGGTGTGGTTAGTTTTAATAAACATGCAAATCAGATTATCTTATTTATAGATGTTGTATGAAACTTACGAATCACTGTCTTGTTGTGGAGCATTGTTGACATACTCAAAGTCGTAACTTGTGTTTTGTGAGTTTATTAATTTGAAAGAGGGCTGTGATTGATCTCTTTCAAAGCAAGCTTTCAAAAAATTCTCCACATAATCTTGCTGCAAAAAAATAATTTTTAAATAACAGAGAAATTTACAGACAAATCAATGGGATTCTATGAAAATTATCATCACATAAAGATTATGATGAATCAGAGAAATTTGCACTCGTTACCAATTGTTTTGCATCTTTGACATATTTGTCTTCTGCATCATCCCTTCTTGGCCTCAATGAGTTGTAGAACCTCCATAAATTATCTTGTTTGTCCAGGACAAGCAAGATCCAGTAATTTCCATGTGTGGAATTCTCATTACCTCCAGTATTTATTAGAAAATGGAGGAACTCTCCATGCTGTTTCAAAATGCTTGTCAAATAAGGACACTTGAAAAGTTTGATTTTCTGTCATCTTGATGAAATTCTGTAGTCAGAGAAAATCAAAAAATAGTTATGTTATGAGAAAGTTGAAATGACAGGAATGTAAGAAATATACACAGAGAAATTTTAAATGCACACAACTAGCCAGAGAAAATTAGACTAGTGACATAACTGGCTTCAAGAAGTATCTTAAGAAGAGAAAGTAGTAAGTAAATTTCAGAGAAAATCAAATAAAATAGTAGTAACATACTAAGCTCATGGATGTGAAAAAAAATGAAGTTGGTTGTTGTCTTTCTCTCATTTGGTCATCCAAAAGGATCTCTCCATAGCCATCAATAACTTGAAAAATATGATTTATAATTGTAATATTGATTTATAAAGGCTAATAGAACATTGTAGAGAAATTTTGATGAAAGACTTACATTGTTGGCAATTTCTTTTTACTTTATTAGGTTTCCAATGTCTTCGAAGGTAATGAGATTCAACTCACTTGTCCAAATTAAAGCCCTACAAGATGACAAAGAAGAGATTTAATTGTTGTTAATGCAGTATAAGTTTGTAATTTGTTGTTTGTTATCTTCTATTTTGTTTGTTGTACTTACTCAAGTCCAGACACATTTGATATGTGCTGCAAGATGTTTTTTACATGATCGTTTATCAATCTTGAAATCGGTAGAGTTTGTAGAAAGACCCAAGATTTTCTGATGTTTGTAGGTTGAGGCAAGACGTACGCATCAACATCAAGTACTTCTTTGTCCTTCGTGGTTTGCTCAGTTTGCTTTTGCAGCTTGTTTTGAAGCTCTAGTCATTTTCGCAACTTTGGGATATTGAAATTCTAGATCGTGCTGCTTTTCATTCTTTTATTTTGCCTTTAAATTTTTTTTTATCATTGATGTCGTATCTTTTTTGACTGTAGACAGTGAAAATATCAGTAAAAGTGAAATTTCTCTGAAGTAACAGATGATATTTCAATATGTAAATTTATTTGATTCAATATTTTCCAGTTACCATAGACTTTTGTCTTTTGTTTCGGTTGTTCTTTGTGTGCTATTTGTTCTTGTTGGGTTGTTGGTTGTTGTTCCACTTGCATTCCAACTATACACAGTGAAAATCAAACAAGCCCAAAAAAATCGAATAAGAAAATATACAGAGAAAATGAAATAAGCAGTAGAAATCAATAGAAATAAGTGGCAGAAACTAATGTGTTCAGAGAAATATAACTTGCAGAGAAAATTATAATAAATAGAAATTTCTCTGAGTTATGTTGACACAAGGACATAACTTTTTGTGGCTCAAGATTTTCACTGACCTTGTGGTTTAAGTTGTGTTGGTGTTCGGTATGGTTGTGTTGCTAGTTAGACGAATAGTTCTTGAACTTGTTCATGCAATTTAGCATTTTCAGTTTCAAGCTCCGAATTTGAATACCTCAACTGTTGAATTATTTTTGTATTGTCTTCTTTTTGAACCTCCAACATCCTTAGTTTTATTTGGATTGTGCTGTCTTTTTCTTGAAGTTCTGAGTTAAGTGATGTCAAGGTTCTTATTGCAATATCCTTTTCAGCAAGTAATTCAATCCAATTTCTCTCTTCTTCTTTTTTAGATTGAGAAAGTGCCTTTAGTCTTTGGCGTAGATCAGCAATTTGGGCATCCTTTGATTCCTCAAATTCTTGAGGCTGATGCATTGTTGAGCCACAAATGCTATCACGTTGTTGGTACATCGGCTCATTACGTTCTTCTTCATCACTTTCCTCCTTGTTTTCTTCTTGCTGTTCATCTTCTTCTTCACTGTCTTCTTCTTTCTGTTCATTTTGTTCTTTATCTTCTGCTTTTATTTATTCACTTTCTTCTCTGACTTCTGCTTCTCCATTGCTTGCTTAATCTTCTTGTCCATTACTGGCTTCTTATTTTTCTATGTTACCTTCTGCTTCTTCATTCCCTCCTTCTTCAGATGGATCTTGTAATGTCTCCTTGAATTTGACAATTGCCTTTTTTGATTCTTTGTTCGTCTTTTTACCAAGACAGAACTCCTCTGATGGGTTTTTGACTAGCTGCTTGTTATCTATCTGTAACAAGAGGCTCTTTTATTAGAGAAATGTTACTAAATTCACTGAGAGAAAAAATTCAAATAAGGAAAATAAAATTCATCTAAATGATACTAATGGGAAACAAACTTCAGAGAAAATTGTATGGGCCAGAGAAAATTAGAGACAAGGAGTTAATTTTATGAGGCAGAGAAAATTATGAAACAAGCAACATAATTTAGATATCAGAGAAAATCAATCAAGGCATATAAGTTAATGTTTGACTATAATTGTGTCAGAAAAATTTGGATTCCAAAGAAAATTCATTAGAAGGGTAGAAATAAATAATGTTTATCAAAGATGCAAGGCACATAAGTTATGGGCCAGAGAAAATTGTACACAAAAAGATAAAATTTTATGGGCCAGAGAAAATTATGAAACAACCAACATAATTTAGATATTAGAGAAAATCAATCAGGGCATATAAGTTAATGTGTTACAATTGTGGTTAGAGAAATTTGGATTGTAGAGAAAATTGATTACAATGACAGAAATAAACCAGTGGTAATCAAAGAAGAAAACATAAATTGATAGTTCAGAGAGAATTAATCTTAACCAATCAATGCACAATGAGGGAAACAAAGTAGTGGCCAGAGAAATTTTGGAATTTTACTGAGATTTCAGTAGCGATAGAAATCTAACCTGTCGAGGTGCAAGAGAGTGGACTGGTGTCTTCTGCAGCTGTTTCGTCAAGGTTTGCAAGTTCCACTTGGCACATCTTGGGAAGTCAGTTGTGTTACTGTTTTCCGAGTTAATGATATTTGCATGTTCACATAGCCAATACTGTGATGAAAATTAAAGTAATTAAATTTTTCTAAACGTACAAACTTGTAAGTATAATAACTGCAAATTTGAATGGATATTATCTTACTAGCAATGCAATGACACACCCCGTAACTTTTTCTGGAGTTTTATGCAATGCTATGATAGAATCAATTAATGTTGATGTGATTGCTTCTGGCCAATCATACTGTTTCACTGATTTAAGAGGTTCCACATACTTTATAAAAACCCACCCTATTGAATTCCCATTTGTTACAAAAAATAGGGTGAGACACAAGTACAATGTAACAATGATTGCTACATCTTTGAAGTCAGTTGGTTGCTTGCCTTTCATTACTTTGACCAAGGCATTTTTAAGAACAGGACCAGTGAGCCTTGTGTCCTTTTGGAATCTTCTCCTTAGAAATGTAGATTTTAGCTTTTTTGAGTATCTTAATGACATGGCTCCTTTAGCTCCTTGCAAACCAAAAATCAAGGTCATGTTATTTGTTGTAAAGATTAAGTTCTTTTTACCAACTGTGAATGCTTTTATTTTTTCATTGTAACATTGGATTATTGCAACTACATCATCATTAGATTTCCTAGATTTTCTTAGATCCATCCTTCCAGTGATTAAAGCTTGGATCAAATACCAGAATGGGGTCTTTTGAAGCTCTATAAGTTGGTTTGAATTGAATTTAAGTGTTTGAAAAAAGGAGACAACAGATGAGAGGTTGGATCGGTATTGAATGCTGTAGTGAGCTCTCTTTCTTTGGAGTTTAACAGGTTTTTTCCCTCTTGAGCTTGAGTCTTTTGAAGTTGGGGTACTCATCTGGATGCTAGTTGTTTCATCACCTTGGACTTGTGTGTTTTGGCGAGGAGTTTGTGGTGTTTTGCTGCTAATTTTTGATCTTAGATCATAAGAAGACTGAGAGAGTTGCTCTTTCTTGCTTGGTGTTTCCAGTGTTTTGCTGCTGGTTTTTTATCTTAGCTCATAAGAAGATTGAGAGAGTTTTTATTTTTTGCTTGGTGTTTCTGGTGTTTTGCTACTTTTACGTTTTGCCATTTCTAGAAAATGATTAAAACATAAAGATGTGAACATTAAATCCCATAGAAAATTGAACATGCCGGAGAAAATTGAACATGTCAGAGAAAATTACAGATAAGGGAGAAAATTACAGCTAAGAGAAAATTGGAGATGTCAGAGAAAAAATTTCAAATAAGGGAAAATTACAGAAAATTGGACACGCCAGAGAAAATTGGACATGCCAGAGAAGATTGGACATTAAAAGTTAAATGTCAGAGAAAATCAGCAAAGCATCATAAACATGGGAGATAAATTTTCAATAATTGTTTAAATTACATATAGAAGTAAACATACCAGAGAAAATGAATGATAGAGAAAAGTAAATATGTAGCGACCCTGATTTATTTTTTTTTTCGTAAATCTATATTTATTTATTTATTATTATTATTATTATTATGGTCTTATTTTATTTTTGATTTTATTAATTGTGTGGTTATATGATAAGTAAATGTGTTGTGTTGTTAATTTAATGTGGTATTTAATTAATTTAATGTGATAGGTAAATATATATAATTAATTCGAATATTTATATTTATATTTTTAAAAAAAAGGATGGTACATGTATTGATTTTATAAAATCTATTTATATATGTTGTAGTTATTTATTAAAATAAAATATATATTATATTTATTTAGGTTGTGTTTATATTATATTTATATTATATAATGTAAAATGTGATTAGGTTAAAAGTAAATGATACAAATAGAAAAGGGCAGCAGCCGCGCATAGAGGGAGAGCCGAGAGAGAGAGAGAGAGAGAGAGAGAGAGAGAGAGAGAGAATCAAAGAGTGCTCTGTGAGTGTGTGCCGTGAGAGTGAGGAAGAGAGTTTGTGTGTGTGTTATGTGCCGTGGGAGTTGGAAAAGAAAAAAGAAAAGAAAAGCAAAGAAAAAAGAAAGGGTTTTGGATTTACTTTGGTGGTTCAATTAATCCTCTCGGTCTTGCTTCAATCTTCAAAAATAATTGTGAGTACAAACCCTATTTTTCTTGATTATGTTTGATTCGTTAGTTCATTTATTTTATTAGGTTGATGTGATTTGATATTTTTGTATGTGGATGTAGAGGATGAATTAACTTAATTATTTTGATTAGTGTCTATGAGATGTTTAGGGTTTTTAGATGAGTGATTAATTTTATTTAATTTGATTAGTGGAACGTGTAAAATTTAGGGTTCTCACATGATTGATTTATTTTAATTAATTTGATTAGTGATATGTATAAGGTTTAGGGTGTTTAAATGATTATTGATTTTATTACTTTTTTTTTAGATGATTGATTAATGTAATTATTTTGATTAGTGTATATGCGATATTTAGAGTTCTTAGATGATTAATTTATTTTAATTAATTTGATTAGTGGTACGTGCAAGGTTTAGGGTTCTTAGAGGTTTGATTAATCTTAATTAATTTGATTAGTGATATGTGCAAGGTTTAGGGTTCTTAGATGATTAATTTATTTTAATTAATTTGACTAGTGGTATGTGCAATGTTTAGAATTCTTAGAGGTTTGATTAATCTTAATTAATTTGATTAGTGATATGTGCAAGGTTTAGGGTTCTTAGATGATTAATTTATTTTAATTAATTTGACTAGTGGTACGTGCAATGTTTAGAGTTCTTAGAGGTTTGATTAATTTTAATTAATTTGACTAGTGGTACGTGCAAGGTTTAGGGTTCTTAGATGAGTGATTAATTTTAATTAATTTGATTAGTGGTACGTGTAAGGTTTAAGATTTTTAGATAATTAATTGATCGTAATTATTTTAATTAGTTGGGTATGTAAGGTTTGAAATTTTTTAGATGATTGATTAATTTTAATTATGTTGATTAGACGGATATGTAAGGTTTAGGATTTTTAGATGATTAATTGATTGTAGTAATTTTAATTAGTTGGGTATGTAAGGTTTGGGATTTTTTTTTAGATGATTGATTAATTTTAATTATGAAGATTAGATGTATATGTAAGGTTTGGGATTTTTAGATGATTGATTAATTTTAATTATGTTGATTAGATGTATAGGTAAGGTTTAAGATTTTTAGATAATTAATTGATCGTAATTATTTTGATTAGTTGGGTATGTAAGGTTTAGAATTTTTAGATGATTGACTAATTTTTAATTATTTTGATTAGACGTGTATGTAAGGTTTAGAGTTTTTGGATGATTGTTTGATTTTAATTATTTGAATTAGTTGAGTATGTGAGGTTTAGGGTTTTATTTTGGGTGACTTTAATAATTCTTTGAGTGATTCTTTGATCTTCAAAAATAATTTTAAGTACAAAACCCACTTCCTTTGATTTATGTTTAATTCGTTGTATTTATTTTTATTTGTTTGATGTTAGTTTGATTTTGTTTTTACATAAAGATGATAGATTGACTTTAATTATTTTGGTTAATGGTGTTTGTAAAGTTTAGGATTCTTAGATGATTAATTGATTTTAATTATTTTAATTAGTGATGTATGTAAAGTTTAAGTTTTTAGTTGATTAATCGATTTTAATTATTTTAATTAATTGTGTATGTAAGGTTTAGGATTTTTAAATGATTGATTTAATTATTTTGGTTAGATGTGTATGTAATGTTCATGGTTTTTATATGTATTTATTTTATGATTATAATCACACTCCCGAATATATGAAACTAAAATTAATTAGAACCCGTAGATAAATTCCTTATACTCCACCATGACTCCATGGATTGTTGTTTTATTTGAGTGATGGTGAGAAAGAGTGTATGAAAAAAAAGGTGAGGATTACGAGAGTTGTTTGATGCCTTATGCCCGGCATTGTTATATTTGTCTCATGACGTCGATGAGATGTTTATATATATTGTTGCCTCGTTCTCATGAGTAGACGAGTGCTTTAATTTGCGCGCGTACGTATATGCTAACCATCCGGGGAGTGTGAGTCAAACTCGGGACGATATCCCCGTGCAAGTTTGGCTTCGGAGTGGGTTAGGTATACGGGAGGCACATGGGATATATGTGTAGGCCAGAAGGGGAGGGCCGAAGTGGTGGAGTCAAGGTACAAAGAATTAATTATGAACTTGTATGTTAGTTCGAATTGTCTTAATTGAGTTAAGGTACAAAGTAGTAATTATGAACTTATATGTATAGTTCGAATTATATTGATTGAGTTAAGGTATAAAGAATTTAATTATGAATTTATTAGTATAGTGTGAATGGTACCGATATGTACATGAAAAAAAAAAAAATAGTAAACGATCTTGATAAATTATGAAATTTGAGCAGATGCATGTATACGTGATTCTAGACAACTTTTGTGTTTTAGCTTTTTATTAAAAAGATCGATTAGAACTTATAATCGGATGATCTTGATTATTGTCGGTTTGATTCATTTTAGCAAGGTAGATTTTAAAGATTGTTTTAACCCACGAAACGAGCTCATTTTTATTGGTTTCGCGCAAATTGAAGTAAAACCTTATTCTGCACATTTTTCATGTTTTGAACTTTTTCGAAAAAAATCATCTTATGGCAGTTTTTGTTCGTTTTCAGCTTCAGATTTTTCTATTAAATTCATCTAGGTTTTTATATCAAGTTTTTCTCTTAACCTGTTCAGTTTCTGTTAAATTCGTTCGTGTTGTCTTTTAGGAAATTTGATTCTGTACAACTTTTGTTCTTTCAGTTTTGGTCAATTCAAATTATTTAAGTAGGAAACGGTGCATTTTTATACGTATTCAGCAATTTACTTATGATTAATTTATACTAACATTATTTTTCTTTTGCAGGATGGTGGGTCTTACTAACTTTTTATGCAGGGCTGACTCACCATATATTTTTATTTATATTTTGTCTATTTTATAATCAATTTATATTTCGTTGTGTACGGACAAGAAACTAAATGCCACCGTATCTCGAGAAACTACCTATTCGTCTCGGTGCGGTTGGAACTACTTGTCTTGTCTAGTAATAAGAAATTAATGTACTTTTGTTTGTGTCTGGTGGACACGTGGGTGTTGATTCTTGTACTCATACCAGTATACCTGTATACTGACCCGTTTTGTCTCTTGGCAACTCGGGTGCGTTCTGTTTGAGCGCAGCTGAGCTTCCTTTGCAGGATTAGTAGAGGCTTTGGTGGTGACAAGAAATAACTATGATCGTAGGACATGTCGATTGGACTTCTTTTGTTTTCTCATGTTTATGGTTGTTAGTAGTTTATGTATTTTTATTTTCTTTTATGACCTTAGTATTTTGAAAATTTGGCATCGGTTGTAACCTTACATTATTTAAGTTATTTTGAAGTATTTATTGTTACTTTAACGTTGGAGGTATTAGGTAGTTTATGAAATTATGGTGCATGGTATGATTGGTGTTTTGTTAATTACCTTACTGAGACCAGAATGTTTAGATTTTTGTTTCACCCATAGGATTTGGATGATGGAATATTGATTGGGGTTTAGTCCTAAGTTAATATTTAATTGTCCAAATTTTGGGGCGTGACAGTTTGGTATCAGAGCACTAGGTTACCCTAGACTAGTGAGAGTTTAGGTGATCCTCAGATTGTGGAAATATGGGTTAGCTGGTTTAGTTTGGTGAGGAGTTTATTCTAAATTTTTAACGAATTCTTCTTGTGTGTTTAACTTGAAGGTAATGGTTGGAAGATATCTTTAATCTTTTTCACGAACCTATTAGAGTACTTTTTGATACCGGTATCTCTCATCCTTTCATATCTAGGCAGTTTGTATAAAGAGAACACCTTGTAACTACCTCTTTGCCTAAACCTATTCGTGTTGAGACCCCTTTAGGAGGGGCAGTTACTCTTTATGAGATGTGTAAAGATTTTGAGATTGATTTTGCGGGTAGAGTCTTGCATGCAGACCTAATTGTGTTAGGGTTTGAAGGGTTAACAATTATTTTGGGTATGGATTGACTGCGAAAATACTTTGTAACTCTAGATTGTGCTGGAAGGACTGTAAATATAGATATTCCCGGTATGCCACGGCTTACCCACACTTCTAGCGATGGAGAAGAGTCGGTGATGACGAGTTTTCTGTACTCGGTAGAAATTCCTAAGCAGGATATTAGTGAGGTAGATGTGGTGCGTGAGTTTGAAGATGTATTTCAGGAGATACATAGACCTTCACCTCAATGGGTAGTAGAATTTCACATTGATTGAGTGTCAGGAAATGCACCCAGAGCTTTTTGTTAGTACTCTTTCCTATCGAATCTCGGGACGAGATTCTTTTGAGGTGTGTATATTGTAGCGACCCTGATTTATTTTTTTTTTCGTAAATCTATATTTATTTATTTATTATTATTATTATTATTATGGTCTTATTTTATTTTTGATTTTATTAATTGTGTGGTTATATGATAATTAAATGTGTTGTGTTGTTAATTTAATGTGGTATTTAATTAATTTAATGTGATAGGTAAATATATATAATTAATTCGAATATTTATATTTATATTTTTAAAAAAAAGGATGGTACATGTATTGATTTTATAAAATCTATTTATATATGTTGTAGTTATTTATTAAAATAAAATATATATTATATTTATTTAGGTTGTGTTTATATTATATTTATATTATATAATGTAAAATGTGATTAGGTTAAAAGTAAATGATACAAATAGAAAAGGGCAGCAGCCGCGCATAGAGGGAGAGCCGAGAGAGAGAGAGAGAGAGAGAGAGAGAGAGAGAATCAAAGAGTGCTCTGTGAGTGTGTGCCGTGAGAGTGAGGAAGAGAGTTTGTGTGTGTGTTATGTGCCGTGGGAGTTGGAAAAGAAAAAAGAAAAGAAAAGCAAAGAAAAAAGAAAGGGTTTTGGATTTACTTTGGTGGTTCAATTAATCCTCTCGGTCTTGCTTCAATCTTCAAAAATAATTGTGAGTACAAACCCTATTTTTCTTGATTATGTTTGATTCGTTAGTTCATTTATTTTATTAGGTTGATGTGATTTGATATTTTTGTATGTGGATGTAGAGGATGAATTAACTTAATTATTTTGATTAGTGTCTATGAGATGTTTAGGGTTTTTAGATGAGTGATTAATTTTATTTAATTTGATTAGTGGAACGTGTAAAATTTAGGGTTCTCACATGATTGATTTATTTTAATTAATTTGATTAGTGATATGTATAAGGTTTAGGGTGTTTAAATGATTATTGATTTTATTACTTTTTTTTTAGATGATTGATTAATGTAATTATTTTGATTAGTGTATATGCGATATTTAGAGTTCTTAGATGATTAATTTATTTTAATTAATTTGATTAGTGGTACGTGCAAGGTTTAGGGTTCTTAGAGGTTTGATTAATCTTAATTAATTTGATTAGTGATATGTGCAAGGTTTAGGGTTCTTAGATGATTAATTTATTTTAATTAATTTGACTAGTGGTATGTGCAATGTTTAGAATTCTTAGAGGTTTGATTAATCTTAATTAATTTGATTAGTGATATGTGCAAGGTTTAGGGTTCTTAGATGATTAATTTATTTTAATTAATTTGACTAGTGGTACGTGCAATGTTTAGAGTTCTTAGAGGTTTGATTAATTTTAATTAATTTGACTAGTGGTACGTGCAAGGTTTAGGGTTCTTAGATGAGTGATTAATTTTAATTAATTTGATTAGTGGTACGTGTAAGGTTTAAGATTTTTAGATAATTAATTGATCGTAATTATTTTAATTAGTTGGGTATGTAAGGTTTGGAATTTTTTAGATGATTGATTAATTTTAATTATGTTGATTAGACGGATATGTAAGGTTTAGGATTTTTAGATGATTAATTGATTGTAGTAATTTTAATTAGTTGGGTATGTAAGGTTTGGGATTTTTTTTTAGATGATTGATTAATTTTAATTATGAAGATTAGATGTATATGTAAGGTTTGGGATTTTTAGATGATTGATTAATTTTAATTATGTTGATTAGATGTATAGGTAAGGTTTAAGATTTTTAGATAATTAATTGATCGTAATTATTTTGATTAGTTGGGTATGTAAGGTTTAGAATTTTTAGATGATTGACTAATTTTTAATTATTTTGATTAGACGTGTATGTAAGGTTTAGAGTTTTTGGATGATTGTTTGATTTTAATTATTTGAATTAGTTGAGTATGTGAGGTTTAGGGTTTTATTTTGGGTGACTTTAATAATTCTTTGAGTGATTCTTTGATCTTCAAAAATAATTTTAAGTACAAAACCCACTTCCTTTGATTTATGTTTAATTCGTTGTATTTATTTTTATTTGTTTGATGTTAGTTTGATTTTGTTTTTACATAAAGAT
Source organism: Camellia granthamiana (assembly GCA_036172215.1). Taxonomy (NCBI): domain Eukaryota; kingdom Viridiplantae; phylum Streptophyta; class Magnoliopsida; order Ericales; family Theaceae; genus Camellia; species Camellia granthamiana. The sequence continues at coordinate 109,186,867 of CM069904.1, read as the reverse complement.
GATAGATTGATTTTAATTATTTTGGTTAATGGTGTTTGTAAAGTTTAGGATTCTTAGATGATTAATTGATTTTAATTATTTTAATTAGTGATGTATGTAAAGTTTAAGTTTTTAGTTGATTGATCGATTTTAATTATTTTAATTAATTGTGTATGTAAGGTTTAGGATTTTTAAATGATTGATTTAATTATTTTGGTTAGATGTGTATGTAATGTTCATGGTTTTTATATGTTTTTATATGTAAGGTTTAGGATTTAATTATTTTAATGTTCATGTTCAGTAAATTTGGTATTTGGGCTGCGTGTTCAAATTTCAGAAAATTAGTGGACTGTGTGTTCGCATCAAATCTAGGCTGCGTGTTCAGTAAATTTGGTATTTGGGCTGCGTGTTCAAGTTTCAGAAAATTAGTGGACTGTGTGTTCGCATCAAATCTGGGCTGCGTGTTCAGTAAATTTGGTATTTGGGCTGCGTGTTCAAGTTTCAGAAAATTAGTGGACTGTGTGTTCGCATCAAATCTGGGCTGCGTGTTCAGTAAATCCGTGTTTTGGGCTGCGTGTTCAATTCCTAATCAGTGGGCTGTGTGTTCACTTCAAATCTGGGCTGCGTGTTCAGTAAATCAGAGTTTAGGGCTGTGTGTTCTACTCTTAATCAGTGGGCTGTGTGTTCACTTTAAATCTGGGTTGCGTGTTCAGTAAATCAGAGTTAGGGCTGTGTGTTCTACTCTTAATCAGTGGGCTGTGTGTTCACTTCAAATCTGGGCTGCGTGTTCAGTAAATCAGAGTTTGGGACTGTGTGTTCTACTCTTAATCAGTGGGCTGTGTGTTCACTTCAAATCTGGGCTGCGTGTTCAGTAAATCAGAGTTTGGGACTGTGTGTTCTACTCTTAATCAGTGGGCTGTGTGTTCACTTCAAATCTGGGCTGCGTGTTCAGTAAATCAGAGTTTGGGACTGTGTGTTCTACTCTTAATCAGTGGGCTGTGTGTTCACTTCAAATCTGGGCTGCGTGTTCAGTAAATCAGAGTTTGGGACTGTGTGTTCTACTCTTAATCAGTGGGCTGTGTGTTCACTTCAAATCTGGGCTGCGTGTTCAGTAAATCAGAGTTTGGGACTGTGTGTTCTACTCTTAATCAGTGGGCTGTGTGTTCGCTTCAAATTTGGGTTGCGTGTTCAGAAAATCTGAGTTTGGGACTGTGTGTTCTACTCTTAGTCAGTATGTGCTGTGTGCTCATTTTCAACTTCGGGCTGTGTATTCGGTGAATCAATGTTTGAGCCGTGTGTTCAATTTCTAACTAATGTGTACTGTGCGTTCACAATCAGTCAATGAGCTGTGTTCATGAAATTCAAGTGGCTAAGTCACATGCTTAGGATGCAAGTACTATGTCATAAGCTAAACTGTGTGTCTAAGCATGGCAAAGGTACAAAATGCACGAAAGATACAGAAAATAAAGTAAAATACCTCTGCATCGTGGGAGAGGTGCTGCTCCGGCTCTCGCAGAAGAAGGTCCCCTGGTACCCGATCGTTGAACTCGGAGAAATGACGGAAAGTGGCTCGCGGAAGCCTATGTACCGCTGGGGCGTATCGATCGGGAACAAAAGGGCGAACCCTCGGGGGCAATGTCATAATATCAAAATCATCTCCGGCGCCGGGAAAACCTCCACCGTGAGGGAAATGACCCGCCATATCAAGAAATCTGCAAAGAGAAGCAAAAATGAGCAAAATGAGCCAAAATTGGAAAAAGTCAACAAAAGTCAACTCTCGGGAAATGAAAAAGTCAACAAAAGTCAACTCCCGAGAAAATCTTCCAAATATTGAGACAAAATTACCTCAAGTGGTGAAAATGAGAAGAGAAGCCCCAAAATCAAAATTTAATCGGCTCAAAGTGCTTAAAACTAGAAGATTTCGCGAAAACAACTTGTGTGGAAGGCCGGAGGGCGCGTATAAAATGCAGATCTGAAGGAGAAAATGGTTTGGGGAGCAAGAGGAGGAAGTTTCACACTTGGGGGAGTGATTTCGGATTGAATGGAGGTGCCTATATATAGAAATAACCAAAATGACCAAAATGCCCCTGCTTTTGGCAGGTGGCCGGCCGGCCACCTTTTCTGGCTGGCCGGCCCCTCTACTTTTTTGCCCTGGCCGATGGCCTCTCCTAGGGAAATGGGCTGGCCGTTGGTGGTCCCCACCCCCTCCCCTACCTCTCTGCAAATTTTGAGGAAAATCGGAGTTCCCGGAACCTGAAAAAGTTCAAGAAAAGTGCACTTTCTGGCGCCGAATTGCTCCACCGGAACTTCAATTGCAATTTCTGATATGTGTCTCATCATTATTCATCAAAATCAGAGTGTATCCTTTTTAAACATGTTGTGACCTCTCCGGGAGGTGAATCAGAGGCCGCGATCGAGTTGCCGTCGCCGAAATGCGCGTTTCCCAGCTCGTTGTTGCGCAACAAACGGGCACCCTGATTTGTGCTCGTTTTGCATTATTTGGCTCATAATTTGCATTCTCATGAATGTTTTGCATTGTCATGCACGCTTTCTTGTTACTACAACACTTCTATGCTTGAGCATACGTTGTCACGCATTATCTTTTCTCGCATTGTGATGCATCCACTCGCCGACACTGCGTGTGTCAAACTTTCAGAATCACAGGAATCACATTGAATATATGTTGTTGGCATATTGTTCTTGTTCAATTTCTCTATTTTGCAGGCACGATATTGTATGTACGGTTCATTTGAGGCTGGTGCGACCAGACGAATCGCGCAGGTATCGTATCTTCTCCGTGTGAGACGCGACGAGAATTGAATAATTCTCCGCATTCCTAACTGCATGAAATGTAGTTGTTGCTTTGCATTCTTGCTTAAAACTGTTGCATCTATTTGTCAATACTTGCTTCATTACAGCTTGCTGCACTTGCATAATCACCTGGCTCCGTGCCTATCATTTGCATTTTGCCCCCTTTTGCCTGAAGGCACGCCTGCGGGCACACATCTTTGTTCATCTTGTATGATTGTCTAAGTCTTCGGCCTTGTCAAAAATGGGTCGTCTCTGGGCTTTGACATTCACTCTCGTCACTTCTTGACTTCCGAGTTCTGTCAAAGAGGGGCAACTGTAGACACCCCATTTTTGACCGACCTTAAGACTCAGACGTCACCGGTTGAGCGCTCGGTGATGTTGCATGTCGTGCTCGTTCAGAAGTCTCAGAGTCGCGGCCGTGCGCCCTGCCTCCGGGCTTCCGAACTCTCTTCTGTGCCTTGTCTCGGTTTGCGAACCAGACTCGGTTTTCTCTATTTTCTTTCCTGAGGGGAGGGAGTGGTCCTGTAGGCTATCTCTCGGTGGCTGTGGGCTACATTTCGTGGCCGTAGGCCATTTTGCCCATTTCGGAGCTCGGTTCTTGATTTTCGGAGCCGTCAGGCCGTGTGCCTCGGTTCGGGACCGCCCAACCATCTCCGATTTCTCCGGTTTTTGGCAAGTGCCTCTGTTTTATCATTCCGAGGGACACTGGGGCCTCTGGTACCCACTTCGTGGCCGAACGCCACTTTCGGTGCTTACCGCCTATTTTCGGGACCCCGAACTGCGTGATTTGGGCCCCGAGCATTCATTTTGCATCGATTTTTGTTCATTTTCGACGAGTACCTCTGTTTCACCATACCGAGGGACACTGGGGCCTCAGGTACCCACTTCATGGCCGAACACCACTTTCGGTGCCTGCAGCCCATTTTCGGGACCCCGAACTACGTGATTTGGGCCCCGAGCATTCATTTTGCATTAGTTTTTGTTCAATTTTGGCAGGTACCTCTGTTTTAGCACCAGGAAGATCACTGGAGGGTGGGAGGCCAGCAATTGTTTCAGAAAACCAGTTTCGCTCCTCCGACGCCCGTTTTTCTCACTTCCGGGCTAATGTTGAACACCCTAGGGGTATTTTCTTCGAGCCGAGACTACATATTTGTGATGAGGGGACATGGGAGGACACCAAAAAGTGGTGGTCGGCCAGTAATTTAGATTTTCATTTTTGAGCCTCTTCTTCAAGTGCAATGTTGTGACTCCTGTTTCAGAGTTGCCAAATTCCAACCTTGGAACCTTGTTCTACACACATGGGAGGACACCAAAAAGTGGTGGTCGGCCAGTAATTGTGAATTTCATTTTTGAGCCTCTCCTTCAAGTTCTATGTTGTGACTCTTGTTTCAGAGTTGTCAAATTCCAACCCTGGGGCCTTATTCTACACACTTGGGAGGACCCTAAAACATGGTGGTCGGCCAGAAATTCTTGACTTCATTTTTGGGCCATGGCCGGCCGGCCTGGGTGAGTGGCTGGCCGACCAGTTGGGGTGGCCGGCCGGCCACCTTCTAAAAAGTTACCTGGTCGGCCAGCTTTCTGCTTTTCCACCCTTTACAGCTGTCCGGATATTTTTCAAAATATCCCAGCCCTCCGGGGGATATTTTGGGAGGGAAAGCTTGCCTCCATTTCCCTCCCCTTTTACACCCTTTCTTGCCTATTTAAGGGGCTGGACAGCTCCTTTGCTAGGGTTAGCAATTTTCATCTCAAAGCCTCTCTCCCAAAAACCTTCATTTCCATAGCCAAAAGCTCAAAAAATCTTCAAGGTACTAGGCCATTTCTTCATCAACTCCAAGCTCTATCATCACCATACCATTTCCAGCAGCAAGGGAAGAATTCCAGCAGCTAGGAAGCATCCATTCTTCAAGCAAAAGGGGGCCAAGAAGTTGTCTACAAGGGTAAGTCCTCTTTCCCTCTTTTCTAGCCCTATTTTGGCTCATTTCTTAGACCTATTTGCTTGTGGTTTTGGGCCCCGAGATTAACTGGAAATGTCACTATTTTGAGGTGTTCTTCATGTTTGTTTAAGGTCTCAACATCATTTGGGGTCCCTATCTCATACTTGTTTCAATATCTCATCATATGCCATTTTTTTTGCAAGCTTTCTTTGACTCATGAGTAATCTGATTTTGAACACGACATAAACTGTAAAAGTGCATATTTTGAGCCCCTCTTCAACATTGAAGAAGGGCTTAACCTTGTTTGGTGAAAGCTAGTACCACCTCTCTTTGTGGCCCCTTTGGTGGCCCTATTTTGCATGGCATTTCTAGCATGACTTTATTCTGATTTTGAGGCTGCCACCTACTGTAAATATGCATATCTTGGGCTCCTCTTCAATGTTGTAGAAGGAAATTTTTCTGTTTGAATTTTCTATATACTACTTGTCTCAATACCTCTCTTTGGTTCATTATTTTGCATGCTTTGTTAGGCTTATTTGGCTCCTGTTTTCAGCCTTCATCAGGCTTATAAAGTGCCTTATTTTGGCCTATTCTTCATGTTTTGTTAAGGGTCTTAGGTCATTTGATGTATGCTTTTGGTACCTTATGTTATAGCCCCTTTTGGCACATTATTTTGCATGCTATGTTTAGCATATCTACATACTGAATTGGGGGATGTCATCTCTTGTAAATGTGCATATTTTTGACCCCTCTTTAATTTTGTAGAACTGTGTTTTTCAGTTTGAGCATTATATATACCACTTGCTTTGTAATTCTCCTCTTTTCCCCCATTTTTGCAAGCTATTTTTGCCATACTTGTGATCATTGTTTGGCCATACTTTGTACTGAAAAAATGGTAGTTTAGGGGCTGCCTTGCTACTGTTTTACATGTTATGTCCATATTGTGCATGTTGAGTAGGGCTATAGGCCGTTTCGGGTGCATAACATTGCATTTTGGGCATCGGGTGTAATTTTGTCATAATTCGGGGGCTATTTGTGCATCATTTTAGCTACTGAAATTTGCATTTTTCATATGCCACATGCCACGTTTCATTTGCATGCCATTTCATGCCTGTATGTCACTGCCTCGGTTTGCGTGCCGTGTGCGCGCATTTCGAGGCAGCTTGTTTTCATCCGACGGCCTCTTATGTGAGTGTGGCTGAGGCCCTCTCATGTTAGTGTAAGCCCAATTTGCATTTCATGCCATTTCGTGCCTTTATATCATCGCCTTGGTTTGCGTGCCCACGGGCACGCATTTCGAGACATCTCCTTTTTATCCATCGGCGGCTTATGTGAGTGCGGCTGAGGCCCTCTCATGTTAGCGTAAGCCCAATTTGCATTGCGTATGCCATTGCCTCGGTTTGCGTGCCCGTGGGCACGCATTTCGAGGCATTTCTTTTTTATCCGACGGCATCCTATATGAGTGCGGCTGAGGCCCTCTCATGTTGGTATAAGCCCATCATTGCATTTCGTGTGTCATTCCGCATTCCTCGGTTCACGTGCCCGTGGACACGCATTTCGAGGTACCTCATTTTCATAGCATCATGCATGCTAAATTATATTAGATCGCATTCATGCCTATTTGCATTGCATTCATACATTTCCTCAATTTGCGTGCCCGTGCGCACGCATTTCGAGGCATCTCATTTTCATTCGCATTGTGCATACTAGGTTGCATATTAGCTACATTTCACGCATATCATGCATATTGCATAGTGTTCGGGATAGGAGTTAGCCCGGGCACGGGAAACGAGGCACGTTTCGTACTCCGAGTGACGGAACGGGTCTCAATCCCCAAGTCACCGACACTCCGGATTACCCATGATGGAGTTAGGTTTTGTTGTAGCATTCATCTGCATTCATCCTATATTGAGTTGTGCAATCCGACTCCTCGGCCATCATGCATCGGTATGCGTGATTGGTGGCACGAGGATCGAGGCATGCATATATTTGTGAAATACATTGCTATGCCCCTTTCCTGCTCTCTGTTGCAGCAAAATTAAGAATCAGCAACTTCTTGGAGCCTGACACGCATTTCGAGAAATATTGCAAACAGAGGCTAATTGGGGCATCCCAATGGATTTCCGCGCCAAAGCAGTCCGGCATACATCATTCATCAGAAGCAAGGCAGTCCCTGGCTTGCATGCCAGCTTTACCGCTTTCTTAGTTAATTTGTTAATCAATTAGGAATCTGTATTATTTCGGACTGTATTATTCTTTTATTCGGACTGTATTATTTATTTGGACCCTCTGCGCGAGGGCAATGCTGTAATAAGTGTGTGTGAGTGTGATGTATGTCTTCCAACCCCTATTTCTTTCTCCCTTTTATTTACCTGCTTATGATGGTTAGATATAGGGCATATTTCAATTAGCATACAGTATGACAGCTTGTTTGCATCATTCATCTGTTTTGCATGCACCGGGCTCGGCGCATCATACAAACTGCATTTGTATTTCAATTCCAAATTGAATACGTGTTAGTTGTAGCATTCCATATGCCATATTTAGAATAGCCGAGCCTGCTATAGTTTGCATTTTCGCATGTGTTGCATTAGGCATTTCAGTATACTTAGGATCATGCATTGATTTCTAATCAGCTTTTGTTTTGGCTTGGAGTACTCGGTAAGTTTTATGCTTTAGCATCCTTGCATGCGTGTGAGTGTTACCATGAATAGCATGCTTGCCATGAGGCTATGTGCTTATGTGATATAACTGCCTTGAATGCCTGTGGGTGGAGGTTGGGTTATCTGAATTGGGACAATTCATCGACTGTTTGTTTTAAGCCCACTAGATAGTGGCAACATCATTATTTTCTAAGCCCACCTGAGGGTGGCAAATCCGCATTTTAGCCTACCTGCGGGTAGCACCATCACACCATTTTCAAACAAACAAACATGAAATGTTTTATTCCAATTCAGACGGCCCAGTCTATACTTGTTTGCTGCGAGCATCACGTAGTAACCTAGGCTAATAACCGGAATAAGAGCATACAATGTTTTCAAAAGCAGATATCATGGTTAGTAGAGGCCGGTCTTTGACCGGGCGAGCGGGGGTGCTCACGATGTGACCTTCCCCAAACGTACCCAAGTTCCCGAGCCGAGGCAACTTTGGTGATGACGGACACGTGGCCTTTTGGCACCGAGTCAGGGTTTCCTAAATTTCCCATTTAAAAAATATTTAGGTGGCGACTCTGTATCTGGCGAAGCAGTCCATGTTTGGCACTTCTTTCAAAAAATCTGTTTTCAAAACGATTTGCCGGATTTGGACTCTTTGGTTCAAGATTTAGAACCGTGACACAAATCGAGTCCGAACTGTAGCGAGGTCCCTCGCGGGCTTGTTACAGTTTCTGGCGACTCTGCTGGGGAATTAGAGAACTTGACTCGAACTCATGATATCTGGTTTTGACTACACTTGTGTGTTTCTTTGCATTGCATTTGCATTGGTGCGCCTAGGACACCGTGTTTGCCATATGCCATTCCCGAACGATTTGCCGGAGGCTTATCTTGTCAAGTCATGTCCGTAAGGCTGATCGGCTCTGGGCTCTGACAGCATGGGAACACAAACCCCGGTTTTTACCGGGGCACCCTTTTTGACCATTCGACCTAGTGCATATTCGGATCCATAGTGACCATTCCAACTAGGACAGGTTGCTTACCCGTTTATAGGTTGTTTGAAGCCGCTGCGTGCGTAGTGAAACCCTAGTTCCTGACAAAATAGGACAGGGAAACCCTACCCCAACATAGGGGTGTTTTGGCTCTCACTTATCTGTTATGTGCTTGTTAGAGTGCGTCTCTACAGGGAATGCATGTATCAGTTGAGTTTGGGCGTCAGGCCTGCGGGCATCAATCAGTATCTGAGAATCAGTTGTCTGCGGATATCCGATTCAGTTTTGGGGAACAGTGATACAGGAACAGTGATCAGTAATGGAGGACAGTGTATTTTCAGCTTATCAACTGCGTGTTGTATGCCCGACTGTGTGTTGTGTATATTTAATTTAAGCTGTTATGCTGCCCGTTTTTCTGGTTATTTATTTCCTTTTCGCTTTATTTATCTTTTGCTAGGGCAGTTTGTGGCACAATTGCTTCCGAACCATCAGATATTCCCCAAGCACTTTGGACACGAGGTCGCCGACTTATTCGATCCGAGGATCTAGTTGACGGACATCCGGTGTTCCATTCACTACCCCCGGTTATTAGAAGGAGGCCAAGGAAGCGCAGTCCATCAGAGCAGAGATTATCGAGACAGCGGTTTATTTTAGCAACAGACAGTCGAACTGAGATTTCTGTTTCCGCTATAGAGATACACTTGCCAGCCATTCAGATGGAACATCAGGATACATCAGGGATGGAGGCGATGATGCGCCAGATGAATGAGAGCATGAAACAGATGCAAGATGATGCTATCCGCCAGGCGGAATTTTCTAAACAGCAGGCCGCTGTCATGGCCCAGCAGTCTGAGCTGATCACCAGATTACAACAGCAGAATGCGGCATCTGCTTCACACCAGGTCCCTCCTCCACTAGGGGCACATCAGATTCCCCCTCCACCAGCGGCTCCACTGCCTGAGCAGGCACCCACTGGCCAGAATACCCTGCTAAATCCTCAGAATGCCCCTCCAAATCCTCAGAATACCCAGAACACCCAGAATACCCTCCCAAATCCACAGAACGCTCTGCCAAACTTCCAAAACACCCAAGAGGACACGAGTCTTCCAACGGGGCTGGCTCCGCCCCCGCTTCCGCCACAACTGTCCAAGAATCTTACACCTAATCACCCGGACTCTCCATTTGAGTTCGAGGTAGACCAGACAGCTCTGAAATTGAGCAAATTGGAAAAGCTCTTCAAGAAATCACAGGGGGTGAAGGCCATCCCAGATATTGAAGACGGCTATACTGACGTGGCCGTGACACTGCCGGACAGATTTAAGATGCCGCAGATTGATCGTTTTGACGGATCAGGGGATCCTATGGTCCATCTCCGGCTATTTTCAGACGTCTTGAGGCCGATGGGCTTAACCCGACCGCAAAAGCTTTCTTTATTTAGCAGAACTTTGTCAGGGGTTGCGGCCATCTGGTACGCAAAATTGGAAGATGGTGTAAAGAGAAATTGGGATGAGCTAGCCGAGGCCTTTGTTGCACAATATTCATATAATACTCAGATCGAGATTACAACACGTGATCTCGAAACGACGAGGCAGGAACAAAAAGAGACTTTCTCTGATTTTGTAACTCGGTGGAGAGCAAAGGCATCGATGATGACCTTGAGGCCTACAGACAAAGATCAAATTAGGATGATTGTGCGCAATCTCCAACCGAAGTTAATGCAGAAAATGATCGTACTCCCTTTCCCCACCTTCTCAGATTTACACGAGATGGGGGTACAGATCGAAGATGCGATGAAGCAAGGATTGATCGATCAGGATCGGGAGCAGCCCCGAAGAACATTCAACCGCAACAACAACGCAGGCCCGAGTGGCGCTGCAAATACAAGAGCTTCAGAGGTCAGTATGGTCACCACCACTCCCCCTCCCCAACCAAGGCCCGCAGCGGCCACACCTTTTTCTGATACATCTGGGAGCAGTAACCAAGCTTCAAGATACCAATCCAGGGGTCAACGAACCTTCTCCCCACTACATATGCCTTTGTCCAAAGTCCTCGGGGTTCTAGTCAGAAAGGGGCATCTGAAACCCTTGGAACCGAGGCCCCCTCCAAATCCACTCCCCCCTTCTCACAACCCAGCCAAATATTGCAAATACCACCAGCAACATGGTCATGATACCGACCAATGTTACAGGCTGCGTCATGAGATTCAAGACCTCATTGACAAAAATATCATTCTACCTCCCGAGAGACCCAACGTCACAACTAACCCACTCCCAGCACATAACCAAGATCCACCCAAAAGAATCAATTTCATCCAAACTGGGGACGTGTCTTACGACCCTAGTATCTACATTACTCCCTCCCACCTACCCAAGCCAAAGGTGATCCTTCCTGATAGCACTGACTTGTGCATGATGGACACCTCCACAACCCAACCTGAGCCAAAGATGGTGACCACCGAAAATGGAACGGGGCAGGCTTCTGAGGAGAGCAAAACTGTTGAGTCTGGGGTGGAGCAGTCTGGGAATCTAGCTGGAAGAGCTTATGATCCGAGTGAATATATCTTGTCAATGGGCCAGCCTAAGCTGAGTGTGGGGTTGCCAGAGAAGATTGAACTGTGCATGATCCGGGGGGATAGACCTGAACAAGGGGCAGATGATCTGACTACAGTAGAACAGGACTTCGCCAACCTCCAATTTTTCAACGACCAAGAATCAGGAGATGCATCAATCAACTGGTTCGAATACGAGGAGTCAGCAGAAGTCGTCGGGTGGTTAGATGATCAGCCAGACATCGTGGAATTTCAATCAGAGCAAGGCCCGGCAGGGGGCGAGGGTATCAACTGTGGCCGGAAGGGCCGAGAGTCAGATTGAATTGCCGGAGAGCGCCGGTACGAAGAATTCCGCTCGGGATCAAGACATTTTGAAAACCGAACAATTAACGCTGGAGGAACAAGAAAAGAAGTGGGATTCTGAGAGGATCCGAAAAGCAAAGAACCATGAAGAGGTTGAAAGTGCTGCAAGTACGAGGGCAGGACATGCTGTGAGCATGTGGAATGAAAATGCTGAGAGTGCAAACATGCCCGAACCAGACAGGTGCCTGTTAGATGCTAATGGGATGTGGTGGGAAGATGACGACTTGTATCTCGCCCACACAGACGAAGATTGGGCGGGTGGCCAACCAGACAGCACCTGGTACCTCGAAGAGGTAGACCATATGACTAGAAGTGGGCGGTATTTCAAGCCCCCACACCTTGATCAACCCGAGGCATCTGGGAAAGACAAGGAAGCTGAGAAACAGAGAGAGAAACAAATTGAAGAAGAAGCTGTGCTTAAGCAACTAAAAAAGATACAAGCAGACATCTCCATCTGGGGACTGCTTATGGCTTCAAGGGTACATAGACAGGCTGTCCTATCTGCCATGGACAAGGCCAAACTCTCCATCGAAACTACACCAGAGCAGCTGGTTGGGCTGGTTTTTCCGGGAGGAGGTTCCCCGGCATTGACCTTTTCAGACAATGAGCTGCCACCTGAGGGCGTGGATCATAACAGACCCCTCTACATCTCTGTAGAATGCAGGGACAAATGAATTCCGGTGGTACTTGTCGATACCGGGTCCGCTATCAATGTCTGCCCAACCAGAACGGCGTATGCAATCGGGTTGAAGCCCGTAGACTTCACACCGACCACTCAAGTAATCAGAGCCTACGACAATACAAGTAGGGATGTCCTAGGGACAGTAAAAATCCAAACCAAGATTGGGCCTGGACAACATGAGGTAGATTTTCATGTCTTGGAGGTCCCTGCATCCTTTAACATGCTTTTGGGGCGACCCTGGTTGCATCAGGTAAAGGCCGTCTCATCCACTCTACATCAAATGGTGAAATACCCCTGTGGAAAGGGAGTAGCCATTGTGTTTGGGAACTCATCAATCCATCCCCCTCCGGAGATATCTACGCCAGTCTTAGAGATTGAACACGGCATGGAGGACGTGTTTATATCGGGATTTACTTTGGCTGAGGCCCGGGCGGTGCAAAACATTATGGCTGTGAATGAGGGTGTGTACGTCAGTGCTCAATCCGTCTACCTCATGAACAAGCTACAACATATCCCCGGGATGGGATTGGGAAGAAGCGGCAGGAAAGGAGTCGCAGCGTTGGCCGAAGTGCCACATAACCCGCATACCTTTGGACTGGGTTATCTGCCCACCAAAGAGGACTGGGTGAGAAAAGGTAAGGAAATGGCCGGCAGAGCCAGAGCAAAACAGGCTGGGAAGCCTTTTGATTTAATGCATAGGCCCATTCAGGGTACCCTGAACGGACGCTTCGTCCGGGAGGGGGAGGACTTTCCATTTTGCGGCTTCCCAGAGCCGTGGCTGAACGCGGAGAAGAAGCGCGTGCCAGGCTTTGAGATCTTTTTCGACCTGCAACTATCCGGGGATGACGTTGCCGCAGAGCAGACAGACCCAACAACTGAGGTTGAGCAGAATAAGACAGTGGATCCTGAGGGCATTGAATTTGGAATGGGGGTAGCACTGGCATGTCTCCTCTCTGATCCTCCGATCGACCAAGAGTGCTTGAGGGATAACTTTGTGGTTTCCATGATTGGGAATGAAACGGCTGCGAGCCGACCAGCAGCTATCTTGGATGCATCTATCGCACCCTCTCTCACTTGGCAGTACGAGGAGGGATTTTTGTCCAGCAGCACCGGGTCAGGTAGTGAGCCGGAATCTGATTCCACCGAGTCTTGTGAGTCGGAATCAGGTTCCAGCTCGACTGAGTCTGAGTCTGGTACCTCTGGGGATGTTAACCCGGATGCCACAGTCCTGTCTAGGTCGTCTTTTTCCTTTTCATTTGAGTCTGTTGTAACCGATGAATTGGATGATCTGGCAGTGCCTAATGAGAATGAATTATCTGTGGTTTCCGAGTACTTTTCTGTGCCCCTAATTTATTGCATTAATTCAGACTTTCAAAATTTTTATCAAAACGACGAGGACGAAGTTCCTCTGGTTTTACAGCGTCTAATTGAGCAAGAGCAAGAGAGATTTGTTAAGCCATTAATGGATGAAATCATTACCGTGAACATTGGTACTGAGGAGGACCCGCGGCTGGTCCAGATCGGGTCCACGTTGTCTTCGGAGGAACGCGAGCGCTTAGTCGCTTTATTAAAAGATTTCAAAGATGTTTTCGCGTGGTCCTACGAAGACATGCCTGGAATCGATCCTGAGATTGTACAGCATCAGATCCCCCTTGACCCCGAGGCCCGACCTGTCAAGCAGAAACTCAGAAGGATCCGTCCGGATTGGGCTCTCAAGATCAAGGAAGAGGTCACCAAGCAAATTGACGCAGGCTTCCTGCTGGTATCTGAATATCCGACTTGGTTGGCCAACATTGTGCCAGTGCCGAAGAAAGATGGCAGGATCCGGGTGTGTGTAGATTTCAGGGATTTGAACAGAGTTAGTCCGAAGGACGACTTCCCCTTACCGCATATCGATGAGTTGGTAGATTTCACGGCAGGGCATGCTTTGCTCTCATTTATGGATGGCTTCTCAGGGTACAACCAGATAGTGATGGCACCCGAAGACTGGGAAAAGACTGCATTCACCACCCCGTGGGGAACATACTGCTACCGGGTAATGCCGTTTGGGTTGAAGAACGCTGGAGCTACTTATCAACAGGCCGCGACCACAATACTACATGATATGATCCACAAAGAGGTTGAGGTGTACGTGGACGACATGATTGTCAAGTCCAAAGAAAGAGAGGGCCACTACACCGCCTTGCACAAGTTTTTCCAAAGGATCAAAGAATTCCGGTTGCGGCTAAACCCTCAAAAATGTACGTTTGGTGTTACAGCGGGGAAAATGCTGGGGTTTCTGATTACACAAAGGGGCATCGAGGTCGACCCTTCCAAGATCAAGGCCATCTTAGAAATGCCACCACCAAGGACTGAAAAGGAGGTGAGAGGCTTTCTGGGTAAAGTGCAATTCATAAGACGGTTTATCTCAAAATTAACCTTGACTTGTGAACCACTTTTTGGTCTCCTGAAGAAAGGCAAGAAGTTCCAATGGGACGGCCGATGTCAAGCTGCATTTGAACAGATTAAAGAGTATCTACAGAACCCGCTCGTTTTATCACCACCAGAACCGGGGAAACCGTTGATTTTGTATCTGTCAGTGACTGAGACTACAATGGGCTGCATGCTTGCACAAGAATCAGAAGATAAGGTGGAAAGAGCCATCTATTATTTGAGCAAGAAAATGCTGGAGTATGAGACCCGGTATACGCCGCTAGAAAAGGCTTGCTTAGCTCTGGTATGGGCTACCAGGAAGCTGCGGCACTACCTGTTAGCTCACTCTGTAATGTTGGTTTCACGACTTGATCCCATCAAATATCTTTTCGAGAAACCAGCACTTACAGGTAGGCTAGCCCGTTGGTTGCTGTTGCTCTCCGAATTTGATCTCACATACGTCACGCGCAAGTCAGTAAAAGGAAGAGCGGTAGCAGAGTTCCTTGCCGACCATCCGGTTGAAGGGGATGAAGCAGTTGAGTATCTATTCCCAGATGAAGCAATTCTGTATATCGACGAGGAAATTTGGACGATGTACTTTGACGGAGCGTCAAATCAACATGGGTATGGGATAGGAGTGTTGCTGATAGCACCCGACAATTCCCGTATCCCTCTAGCCTTCAAACTCCGGTTTAAAGTCTCGAACAACGAAGCAGAATATGAGGCGTGCATTGCTGGTTTAGAAGCAGCCCTAGAACTAGGGGCAAAACGGCTGGATGTCATTGGGGATTCGAACCTTGTTGTGTCTCAAGCTAAAGGAGACTGGAAAGTAAAAGAGGAAAATATGATGATGTATCACCAGACCTTGGACTTGCTGATTCCTCGGTTTGAAAAGTTAAGTTTTACTCATCTACTGAGAGAGAACAACAAGTTCGCAGACGCTTTAGCAACTCTATCATCTATGATAGACATCCCGTGTGGAGTCCGAATGCGTCCAGTCATTATCGATCAAAAATTTGCACCTGCCTATGAGTCGATTGCAGCCATAGATGAAGTTCAGGACGAACACCCTTGGTATCACGATATCTGGAATTTCTTGGAGAAAGAAGCGTACCCGCCAGGGGTAAATGCCAAAGACAAAAGGGCAATAAGAAGATTGGCCGTTCAGTTCATCATCTGCGGGGGTAAACTGTATAAAAGGGGTCATCTGGGAATGCATAAACTGTGCGTTGATGCAGAAGAGTCAAAGCGTCTGATGGAAGCCATCCACGGAGGAGAATGTGGAGCACACATGAATGGGGTCATGCTGGCAAGGAAGATCCTCAGACAGGGTTATTACTGGTCCACTATGGAGGAGGATTGTATTGGTTTTGTTCGGCGATGCCACAAATGTCAGATTCATGCAAATCGCATGAACATCCCGCCATCAAAGCTGTACAACATGACTTCGCCATGGCCATTTTCAGTCTGGGGAATTGATGTAATCGGGGCCGTTATGCCAAAGGGGTCGAATGGGCATGAGTTCATCTTGGTAGCGATAGATTATTTTACAAAGTGGGTCGAGGCCCAATCTTATGCGGTGTTGAAGGCTTCGCATGTAGCAAAATTTATCAGGAACAACATCATCTGTCGCTACGGAGTCCCGAATGAAATAATTTCAGATAACGATTCCCACTTCAAGAAGGAAGTGATAGACTTGTTGGAGAAATACAATGTGGCTTTTCATAAGTCGTCTACTTACCGACCGCAAACCAATGGAGCAGTTGAGGCTGCCAACAAGAATATCAAGCGCATACTACAGAAGATGGTGGAAACCTACCGGGACTGGCCAGATAAGCTGCCGTTTGCTCTGTGGGGCTACCGGACTTCAATCAGAACTTCAACTGGGACGACTCCGTATTCATTGGTTTATGGGATGGAGGTCGTTCTACCTATTGAGATTGAGGTTCTGTCATTACGAGTATTGGCTGAATGCCAGATAGCCGAGGCAGATTGGCAGCAGAATAGATTCGAAGAACTCATGCTTTTTGATGAAAGAAGGTTGAAGGCACTGTACCATGTTCAGGGTTATCAACGCAGAATCGCCCGGGCTTTTAACAAGAAGGTTAAGTCCAGGAATTTGAAAGAAGGAGATTTAGTACTCAAGGACAACCGAGCTCCCATCCACGACCCAAGGGGCAAGTTCAGACCCAATTGGACTGGTCCCTACATCATTAAGTCTATCTGGTCAGGTGGAGCTGTGGTTCTGATGGATCTGGATGGCTTAGAATTTTCACAACCGATCAACATGGACAAGTTGAAGAAATACTACCCTTGAGAGGCTCGCTAGGCCGAAAACCCGAAAGGGCGACCTAGGCAAAACTCAGAGCACAAAAAAATTGAAAAATATAAAAACTGAGCTCGCAAGGTTGAAAACCCGCAAAGGGCGGCCTTGGCAAAAGTTAGAGCGCAAAAGGAGAGTAAAAAATACCCGAGCGAACCTAAGCCTGAACTACGTAAGGCTTGATTCCCATCTTTGGGATACGTAGGCAGCTTCATCCTGAAGTTCAGCCATAAACATTTTCCCCGATCAACTTTGTCCATTTCGATCATCTCAGTCATCCTTATCCATCAGCGTTCATCGTAATCTCTGGTGCAGTGCTATTCAGACTAAGGGCAACTTTCCGTTGCCAGGAGGTGCTTTGGTACCATTCAGACTAGGGGCAACTTTCCAGTTGCTAGGATCCGGAGTTGTACACCTCAGTGACAGATCTCAGGCGTGTTCAGTTCTGATCCATATCGAAAATAGTTTTGAAAAGTTTTAATAAAAGTTGACTTTGTTCAAATTAATCTTTTCACAACTAAGACCATTTTTGGACCAAAAGCGGAAAATTTTCAGTACCACAACCTTCAATTTCATTGATTTCAAAATAGAGTTCTCCTGCTCTTGCATACAATTGAAGTTGCTTTTTATTACATTCATAACGAAAACTTGAAAGTACTAATAAAGCAATAAATCTGGGGCATAGTCCAGTCAGGTGTCCCTGCGCCCCCTTCCAGAGCTAGTTGAAGCCTCTGATGCCAGCCTAGGCCCAACCTGTGCTTCCTCGTTGAGCCAATCCCAGCACTCGTCAGATAAAGTGCAACTAAAAGTAAGGGCAGGGGCCAGAAGCTCTCTAATTCTCCATGCTGCGGCCTGTCGAGCCAGCTGTGCGCCTCGAACTGGAAATTTAGCCGGATACTCAATCCCCTCCGGAGGGCAAGTCTGATCACGGCCAAACTGGCGCAGAATACGGAATGGGAAATAGAACACACAATGAGTCAAGCCGATCAGTCGAATCCCGACCTGCCGGGACATGCTATAGCTCATTGCCGGGAGATTGAGCCAAGGACAACGCCATGCAATGCGATCCGCCGACAAGTTGCACATCCATTCAAACCACCAGCTCTCATCAAGAGCATTCACTAGGCGTTGCCGAAAGAAGTAGCCGCGGGCTGAATAAGCAGGGCAAGAATCCACAACTTGCAATTTATCCATCAACCATATCTGGGGAGGGATGAAAAATGAGAGAATAAAGAATAGAGAGATGCGCGATGAGAGAAAAAGTAAGACAAGGGTTTTGTGAGAAAAAAAAACGAGCCCGAGGGCCGAGTGATGTGAGCAAATATACATGTGAGCTTGGGTGGGAAACATTACCTGTAGCAGTAGTGGACTCCCTGTAAACCTGGTTGTCTCCCGGCAGTGGAAAGCATCCAAGCCCATCAGTGTCTCGGCCAGAGTCATGGCGATGCAACTTTTTCCTTCTCTCAAACCTTGGGCGACTTCAATTAAACGGATGCTAGCTCCTCCGGAGGCCGAGACAAACAGAAAATGAGATAGTAGGCACAAGCAGAGGGCATGCTGCCGGAAACCTTGCCAATAGTGGTTGCTGCGGTCACCGGCATCAGAAAATCGGTAAATCAGGCTCGGGATATCCAACATGCCATCACCAATCAGGGATCGAGCATCATGCGCATTGAGTCCGCACATCCGCCCTAAGGTCTGGGCATAGCCAAAATTGAGCTGGGGCAAGATCTCCTCGCCTCGCTCGGATTCCATCAAGGCTTGAAAATCTTCAAAAGTAGGACATACCTCTTGCCCTCCGAAGCTGAAGACGTGCGTCACCGGGTTCCAAAACCTTGTCGCGGCATAGAGGAAAGGAAGATGCAGTGGAGTCCGGCCTAGCGTGAATAGTGCATTCAAGCCAAAACCCCGGAAGTTCAACTTCTCCGAGCCATCTAAAGAAGAAATCCAAGATGTGAGATTTTCTGTGAGAAATGCCTCCATTTTTGCGAGGAAAGGTCATGAAATGAATGAGTTCCAAGGGTGGGGCTTTTATAGAGGGGCAAAACACTATTCAAAGGACACGTGTCAAATTTCTGGAGGTTGCGGGAGAGGTGGCCGGCCGGCCATCTATCCTAGTAGGCCGGCCACCCTCTAGGCTCCAAATGCAAAATGTTTTCGGCCGCTCGTTGGTCCTGTTTTACCCGCCGGAGGGAAGTTTGAGGCACTTTCATGCATCGGGAATGTCGAAGGCCTCCATTTCTCTCAGTTACGGGTGCGTTCCATCATCCGGATTGTCCGTCCAAAGTTTGTTCTGTTGTATTTTTGCTTATCGAGTTGTTGTTTTGTTTATCGAGTTGTAAGTTTTGTCGAGCTGTCGCATTTTGTGTTTTGAATTGTTACTTTTTTGGTTATACAATTTTGTTAAGTCTTGTCTATTGAGTCGTTAACATTGTTGTACTTTGTTTATCGAGTTATAAACTTGCTAAGATTCTGTTATTTCTTAGTGAGTCGAGTTGTTTTGAATTGTTGCGTCGGTTCATTACCTGACCTGGTAAATACACAAGGCACATTTCCATTCAATTCCATTTTTGTGCAAAATGATGCGATGCGATGCTAAGAATTTCAAATACAAACATCTTTTCAAAAGCTGTTTCATTCCATCATGTTTTTACAACAAAATAAAGGTACAAGTTTTACAGAAAATAAAACTGCCTAACAATGTGCAAAGTGCTACAAACTACTAGTCAAAAAGTAAAATAAAGCAGGAAATAACATCAGTATCCTCGGGAACGGGAATGAGGAGGCCCTCTCATCCTCTTCTGCGGGACAACCTCTGCACCATCATCACCATCCGGATCAGAGCTGTCATCCTCCGGATCTCCCTCAGCCTCACCCCCGCTCCCGGAACCAAGACCGGAGCCTCCCTCCCCAGGAGATGTCTCTGACACACGGTCTGCGACCTGCTCCTCCTCATCCTCGACAATGGGTGCCCTGCGTCTGCGAGACGACCCTGCTCCTCGAGCTCCTCGGTAAGGCCTGGATGGCCCAGCTCCTCGGGGCCCAGTACCTCGAGTAGGTCTAACACCTCGACCTCTCTGAGAAAGCCCGGGTGGCCCACCTCGTGTCGAAGCATATACAGGAGGCATCTGAAAATGAAAAGTGCAATACATCAGTTCAAACATAAAAAGCAGATGCAAGTACAGTATGTGAGTGGGGTGTGTGCCAGATGTGTTCTACACAGCCTATCAGTGCAGCAGAATGCTCAAGACCAGCATGTCATCACAAATATGATAAATGCAAGAGAGATGAAGGGTACCTGGAAGCCCATGATGGACATCTGTGCCTCTCTACGCAGGACCATCCCCTCAAGTGAGGCTAACATCCCAAGCATCTCGTCCATGTACTCGACTGGAGGCTACAGACACAAATGCAAAACTATCAGTAAAGGAATGGATGTCCAAATGTCCGACTGATAAATCAAAGCTGTAAAACATACCGGTGGTGAATCAGGGTCTCTGACATATCTGTGACCAGGCATCGGAGGCTCTATAGGGATCGGAATCGGAGAAGTAATCCCATACTGCCAACTCGTCAACTCAGTCGGCATATCTGGCCATCCAGGATGATCGAGAGTCGGAGGGATCGGAGGAATCGAACTGCCTCTACCTCTAGATGCACCAGCCCTGCTAGAAGAGGGGATGTCTGCAGCACGGGCACGACTCGAAGATGGTGCGCCGGTGGGCCTCAGTGGTGGAGCCCGTACTCCCGTCAAGGGGGGCATCAGATATATGCGGCGATAGGTGGCATAGTTCCCCTCAATGAGATGTAATAAAGCATCGGTGCCCTGCATGTCCCTAGTGACCTCCTCAGTAGATAGCCTGTCGGCAGTCCGCATAGTGGGTGAAGGCACAGCAGGAGGGTCCTGAGAATCATACCCCCACACCTGACGCTGAAAGCGTTCCCCCAGGAACCAAGCCCTGCCGACTGGTCCCTCGAGCAGGAACCTATACTGGGAACTAGTCGACCCTCCGGGGTACTGATTCTCGAGATCGTCGCCAAAGACTGCCCAGGGTTGCCAGGTGATCTGCGGATAACCAGTGTACAAATCAATCAGAAATCAAGAAATACAAAGCAGATCAAAGATGAAAACGAAAGGAACTGAGAGTTCTGAAATACCTCTGTCGCGCGCACGGTGTCGAAGTACTGTCGCAGAGAGAAGAGAGTCTCTCGAGGCCTCGATAGGTGCTCGCCCTCAAACATCAATGAAAACGGAGTCATAGGAGGTCCTGCCACCTCCATCTCCGGGGCTAATGTGGGGAAATATGCATATACCCATAGCTGAGAAAAGCAGTGCAGAATGTGAATACAAAGTGCTAAAGGCAGAATACAGAATGCAAAGTGCGCCGTGTGTGCAGTGAACAAGTAATGAGGAGCAAAAATGTAAATCAATAGGACAGAATGTACCTCCCAAGCTCTCCAGTAGCCGCCGAGTAAGTCCCCCCGCCCGCGAGAGACTGCGCTCATGTAACAATAAAGGGTAGCCAGGCCAGCGCCGCCCCAATCATACTGATTGACCTGTGATAGGTCTACTAGGGCACTCAAGAGATACAGCCCGACCATGTTCCCTCTATCAGCAAACAGAGTGGTGCCAAAGAGGAACATGAGGAAACCACGGGTATACTGCTCGACCTCCTCGGGAGACTCAGGCTCCATCTGTGGCCGCCGGAAATGGGAAGAGAACCAAGTATACCGAACCCTCCCGGAAGCTCTGTCTACAGGCGGAAGTGCCCCCAATAGATGCATCCAAGCAGCCTCCCACTCACCCATATCCTCATCGTAGGGAATGGGCCCACCGCCTAGGTCTAAGCCGGTGAGTACAGCGAAGTCCAGTGGGGTCATGGTCATATCCCCAGTCGCAGAAAAATGGAAAGAATTGGTGGTGTCCCACCATCTCTCCGCCAGAGCAGCAAACAATGTCCTACTGATAAGACAGTGAGATAACCCCCTGCAGAATGGTCCGAATCCTGCAAAGTCAACCAAATCCCGGACAGCTTCCGGAAGCTCAGTATACCACTCCCTCGCGGCGGTGGAGCCATACCCTCGCACGGTGCGAGAGCCAACCTGCATTCAGAATGAATAAACGTTTCAGCAAATCAAATGAATGAGCTGCGTGCAAATCAAATGAATGAGTTGTGTGCAAATCAAATGAATGAGCTGTGTGCAAATGAAATGAATGAGTTGTGTTCAGTGGGCTGCGTGTTCACCTTCAATCTGGGCTGCGTGTTCAGTAAATTTGGTATTTGGGCTGCGTGTTCAAATTTCAGAAAATTAGTGGACTGTGTGTTCGCATCAAATCTGGGCTGCGTGTTCAGTAAATTTGGTATTTGGGCTGCGTGTTCAAGTTTCAGAAAATTAGTGGACTGTGTGTTCGCATCAAATCTGGGCTGCGTGTTCAGTAAATTTGGTATTTGGGCTGCGTGTTCAAGTTTCAGAAAATTAGTGGACTGTGTGTTCGCATCAAATCTGGGCTGCGTGTTCAGTAAATCCGTGTTTTGGGCTGCGTGTTCAATTCCTAATCAGTGGGCTGTGTGTTCACTTCAAATCTGGGCTGCGTGTTCAGTAAATCAGAGTTTAGGGCTGTGTGTTCTACTCTTAATCAGTGGGCTGTGTGTTCACTTCAAATCTGGGTTGCGTGTTCAGTAAATCAGAGTTAGGGCTGTGTGTTCTACTCTTAATCAGTGGGCTGTGTGTTCACTTCAAATCTGGGCTGCGTGTTCAGTAAATCAGAGTTTGGGACTGTGTGTTCTACTCTTAATCAGTGGGCTGTGTGTTCACTTCAAATCTGGGCTGCGTGTTCAGTAAATCAGAGTTTGGGACTGTGTGTTCTACTCTTAATCAGTGGGCTGTGTGTTCACTTCAAATCTGGGCTGCGTGTTCAGTAAATCAGAGTTTGGGACTGTGTGTTCTACTCTTAATCAGTGGGCTGTGTGTTCACTTCAAATCTGGGCTGCGTGTTCAGTAAATCAGAGTTTGGGACTGTGTGTTCTACTCTTAATCAGTGGGCTGTGTGTTCACTTCAAATCTGGGCTGCGTGTTCAGTAAATCAGAGTTTGGGACTGTGTGTTCTACTCTTAATCAGTGGGCTGTGTGTTCACTTCAAATCTGGGCTGCGTGTTCAGTAAATCAGAGTTTGGGACTGTGTGTTCTACTCTTAATCAGTGGGCTGTGTGTTCGCTTCAAATCTGGGTTGCGTGTTCAGAAAATCTGAGTTTGGGACTGTGTGTTCTACTCTTAGTCAGTATGTGCTGTGTGCTCATTTTCAACTTCGGGCTGTGTATTCGGTGAATCAATGTTTGAGCCGTGTGTTCAATTTCTAACTAATGTGTACTGTGCGTTCACAATCAGTCAATGAGCTGTGTTCATGAAATTCAAGTGGCTAAGTCACATGCTTAGGATGCAAGTACTATGTCATAAGCTAAACTGTGTGTCTAAGCATGGCAAAGGTACAAAATGCACGAAAGATACAGAAAATAAAGTAAAATACCTCTGCATCGTGGGAGAGGTGCTGCTCCGGCTCTCGCAGAAGAAGGTCCCCTGGTACCCGATCGTTGAACTCGGAGAAATGACGGAAAGTGGCTCGCGGAAGCCTATGTACCGCTGGGGCGTATCGATCGGGAACAAAAGGGCGAACCCTCGGGGGCAATGTCATAATATCAAAATCATCTCCGGCGCCGGGAAAACCTCCACCGTGAGGGAAATGACCCGCCATATCAAGAAATCTGCAAAGAGAAGCAAAAATGAGCAAAATGAGCCAAAATTGGAAAAAGTCAACAAAAGTCAACTCTCAGGAAATGAAAAAGTCAACAAAAGTCAACTCCCGAGAAAATCTTCCAAATATTGAGACAAAATTACCTCAAGTGGTGAAAATGAGAAGAGAAGCCCCAAAATCAAAATTTAGGGTTGGTTTGGGGTGTCCTAAAAAAGTGTACTTTTTGTCTTTTTACAAAAAGATGTGCAGAAAAGTAAAGAGGTGATGTGATGGAAAAAAGATAAAAAGATAAAAAGATGGATTATATAGGTTATGCCAAACCTAGCCTTAATCGGCTCAAAGTGCTTAAAACTAGAAGATTTCGCGAAAACAACTTGTGTGGAAGGCCGGAGGGCGCATATAAAATGCAGATCTGAAGGAGAAAATGGTTTGGGGAGCAAGAGGAGGAAGTTTCACACTTGGGTGAGTGATTTCGGATTGAATGGAGGTGCCTATATATAGAAATAACCAAAATGACCAAAATGCCCCTGCTTTTGGCAGGTGGCCGGCCGGCCACCTTTTCTGGCTGGCCGGCCCCTCTACTTTTTTGCCCTGGCCGATGGCCTCTCCTAGGGAAATGGGCTGGCCGTTGGTGGTCCCCACCCCCTCCCCTACCTCTCTGCAAATTTTGAGGAAAATCGGAGTTCCCGGAACCTGAAAAAGTTCAAGAAAAGTGCACTTTCTGGCACCGAATTGCTCCACCGGAACTTCAATTGCAATTTCTGATATGTGTCTCATCATTATTCATCAAAATCAGAGTGTATCCTTTTTAAACATGTTGTGACCTCTCCGGGAGGTGAATCAGAGGCCGCGATCGAGTTGCCGTCGCCGAAATGCGCGTTTCCCAGCTCGTTGTTGCGCAACAAACGGGCACCCTGATTTGTGCTCGTTTTGCATTATTTGGCTCATAATTTGCATTCTCATGAATGTTTTGCATTGTCATGCACGCTTTCTTGTTACTACAATACTTCTATGCTTGAGCATACGTTGTCACGCATTATCTTTTCTCGCATTGTGATGCATCCACTCGCCGACACTGCCTGTGTCAAACTTTCAGAATCACAGGAATCACATTGAATATATGTTGTTGGCATATTGTTCTTGTTCAATTTCTCTATTTTGCAGGCACGATATTGTATGTACGGTTCATTTGAGGCTGGTGCGACCAGACGAATCGCGCAGGTATCGTATCTTCTCCGTGTGAGACGCGACGAGAATTGAATAATTCTCCGCATTCCTAACTGCATGAAATGTAGTTGTTGCTTTGCATTCTTGCTTAAAACTGTTGCATCTATTTGTCAATACTTGCTTCATTACAGCTTGCTGCACTTGCATAATCACCTGGCTCCGTGCCTATCATTTGCATTTTGCCCCCTTTTGCCTGAAGGCACGCCTGCGGGCACACATCTTTGTTCATCTTGTATGATTGTCTAAGTCTTCGGCCTTGTCAAAAATGGGTCGTCTCTGGGCTTTGACATTCACTCTCGTCACTTCTTGACTTCCGAGTTCTGTCAAAGAGGGGCAACTGTAGACACCCCATTTTTGACCGACCTTAAGACTCAGACGTCACCGGTTGAGCGCTCGGTGATGTTGCATGTCGTGCTCGTTCAGAAGTCTCAGAGTCGCGGCCGTGCGCCCTGCCTCCGGGCTTCCGAACTCTCTTCTGTGCCTTGTCTCGGTTTGCGAACCAGACTCGGTTTTCTCTATTTTCTTTCCTGAGGGGAGGGAGTGGTCCTGTAGGCTATCTCTCGGTGGCTGTGGGCTACATTTCGTGGCCGTAGGCCATTTTGCCCATTTCGGAGCTCGGTTCTTGATTTTCGGAGCCGTCAGGCCGTGTGCCTCGGTTCGGGACCGCCCAACCATCTCCGATTTCTCCGGTTTCTGGCAAGTGCCTCTGTTTTATCATTCCGAGGGACACTGGGGCCTCTGGTACCCACTTCGTGGCCGAACGCCACTTTCGGTGCTTACCGTCTATTTTCGGGACCCCGAACTGCGTAATTTGGGCCCCGAGCATTCATTTTGCATCGATTTTTGTTCATTTTCGACGAGTACCTCTGTTTCACCATACCGAGGGACACTGGGGCCTCAGGTACCCACTTCATGGCCGAACACCACTTTCGGTGCCTGCAGCCCATTTTCGGGACCCCGAACTACGTGATTTGGGCCCCGAGCATTCATTTTGCATTAGTTTTTGTTCAATTTTGGCAGGTACCTCTGTTTTAGCACCAGGAAGATCACTGGAGGGTGGGAGGCCAGCAATTGTTTCAGAAAACCAGTTTCGCTCCTCCGACGCCCGTTTTTCTCACTTCCGGGCTAATGTTGAACACCCTAGGGGTATTTTCTTCGAGCCGAGACTACATATTTGTGATGAGGGGACATGGGAGGACACCAAAAAGTGGTGGTCGGCCAGTAATTTAGATTTTCATTTTTGAGCCTCTTCTTCAAGTGCAATGTTGTGACTCCTGTTTCAGAGTTGCCAAATTCCAACCTTGGAACCTTGTTCTACACACATGGGAGGACACCAAAAAGTGGTGGTCGGCCAGTAACTGTGAATTTCATTTTTGAGCCTCTCCTTCAAGTTCTATGTTGTGACTCTTGTTTCAGAGTTGTCAAATTCCAACCCTGGGGCCTTATTCTACACACTTGGGAGGACCCTAAAACATGGTGGTCGGCCAGAAATTCTTGACTTCATTTTTGGGCCATGGCCGGCCGGCCTGGGTGAGTGGCTGGCCGACCAGTTGGGGTGGCCGGCCGGCCACCTTCTAAAAAGTTACCTGGTCGGCCAGCTTTCTGCTTTTCCACCCTTTACAGCTGTCCGGATATTTTTCAAAATATCCCAGCCCTCCGGGGGATATTTTGGGAGGGAAAGCTTGCCTCCATTTCCCTCCCCTTTTACACCCTTTCTTGCCTATTTAAGGGGCTGGACAGCTCCTTTGCTAGGGTTAGCAATTTTCATCTCAAAGCCTCTCTCCCAAAAACCTTCATTTCCATAGCCAAAAGCTCAAAAAATCTTCAAGGTACTAGGCCATTTCTTCATCAACTCCAAGCTCTATCATCACCATACCATTTCCAGCAGCAAGGGAAGAATTCCAGCAGCTAGGAAGCATCCATTCTTCAAGCAAAAGGGGGCCAAGAAGTTGTCTACAAGGGTAAGTCCTCTTTCCCTCTTTTCTAGCCCTATTTTGGCTCATTTCTTAGACCTATTTGCTTGTGGTTTTGGGCCCCGAGATTAACTGGAAATGTCACTATTTTGAGGTGTTCTTCATGTTTGTTTAAGGTCTCAACATCATTTGGGGTCCCTATCTCATACTTGTTTCAATATCTCATCATATGCCATTTTTTTTGCAAGCTTTCTTTGACTCATGAGTAATCTGATTTTGAACATGACATAAACTGTAAAAGTGCATATTTTGAGCCCCCTTCAACATTGAAGAAGGGCTCAACCTTGTTTGGTGAAAGCTAGTACCACCTCTCTTTGTGGCCCCTTTGGTGGCCCTATTTTGCATGGCATTTCTAGCATGACTTTATTCTGATTTTGAGGCTGCCACCTACTGTAAATATGCATATCTTGGGATCCTCTTCAATGTTGTAGAAGGAAATTTTTCTGTTTGAATTTTCTATATACTACTTGTCTCAATACCTCTCTTTGGTTCATTATTTTGCATGCTTTGTTAGGCTTATTTGGCTCCTGTTTTCAGCCTTCATCAGGCTTATAAAGTACCTTATTTTGGCCTATTCTTCGTGTTTTGTTAAGGGTCTTAGGTCATTTGATGTATGCTTTTGGTACCTTATGTTATAGCCCCTTTTGGCACATTATTTTGCATGCTATGTTTAGCATATCTACATACTGAATTGGGGGATGTCATCTCTTGTAAATGTGCATATTTTTTACCCCTCTTTAATTTTGTAGAACTGTGTTTTTCAGTTTGAGCATTATATATACCACTTGCTTTGTAATTCTCCTCTTTTCCCCCATTTTTGCAAGCTATTTTTGCCATACTTGTGATCATTGTTTGGCCATACTTTGTACTGAAAAAATGGTAGTTTAGGGGCTGCCTTGCTACTGTTTTACATGTTATGTCCATATTGTGCATGTTGAGTAGGGCTATAGGCCGTTTCGGGTGCATAACATTGCATTTTGGGCATCGGGTGTAATTTTGTCATAATTCGGGGGCTATTTGTGCATCATTTTAGCTACTGAAATTTGCATTTTTCATATGCCACATGCCACGTTTCATTTGCATGCCATTTCATGCCTGTATGTCACTGCCTCGGTTTGCGTGCCGTGTGCGCGCATTTCGAGGCAGCTTGTTTTCATCCGACGGCCTCTTATGTGAGTGTGGCTGAGGCCCTCTCATGTTAGTGTAAGCCCAATTTGCATTTCATGCCATTTTGTGCCTTTATATCATCGCCTTGGTTTGCGTGCCCACGGGCACGCATTTCGAGACATCTCCTTTTTATCCATCGGCGGCTTATGTGAGTGCGGCTGAGGCACTCTTATGTTAGCGTAAGCCCAATTTGCATTGCGTATGCCATTGCCTCGGTTTGCGTGCCCGTGGGCACGCATTTCGAGGCATTTCTTTTTTATCCGACGGCATCCTATATGAGTGCGGCTGAGGCCCTCTCATGTTGGTATAAGCCCATCATTGCATTTCGTGTGTCATTCCGCATTCCTCGATTCACGTGCCCGTGGACACGCATTTCGAGGTACCTCATTTTCATAGCATCATGCATGCTAAATTATATTAGATCGCATTCATGCCTATTTGCATTGCATTCATACATTTCCTCGATTTGCGTGCCCGTGCGCACGCATTTCGAGGCATCTCATTTTCATTCGCATTGTGCATACTAGGTTGCATATTAGCTACATTTCACGCATATCATGCATATTGCATAGTGTTCGGGATAGGAGTTAGCCCGGGCACGGGAAACGAGGCACGTTTCGTACTCCGAGTGACGGAACGGGTCTCAATCCCCAAGTCACCGACACTCCGGATTACCCATGATGGAGTTAGGTTTTGTTGTAGCATTCATCTGCATTCATCCTATATTGAGTTGTGCAATCCGACTCCTCGGCCATCATGCATCGGTATGCGTGATTGGTGGCACGAGGATCGAGGCATGCATATATTTGTGAAATACATTGCTATGCCCCTTTCCTGCTCTCTGTTGCAGCAAAATTAAGAATCAGCAACTTCTTGGAGCCTGACACGCATTTCGAGAAATATTGCAAACAGAGGCTAATTGGGGCATCCCAATGGATTTCCGCGCCAAAGCAGTTCGGCATACATCATTCATCAGAAGCAAGGCAGTCCCTGGCTTGCATGCCAGCTTTACCGCTTTCTTAGTTAATTTGTTAATCAATTAGGAATCTGTATTATTTCGGACTGTATTATTCTTTTATTCGGACTGTATTATTTATTTGGACCCTCTGCGCGAGGGCAATGCTGTAATAAGTGTGTGTGAGTGTGATGTATGTCTTCCAACCCCCCATTTCTTTCTCCCTTTTATTTACCTGCTTATGATGGTTAGATATAGGGCATATTTCAATTAGCATACAGTATGACAGCATGTTTGCATCATTCATCTGTTTTGCATGCACCGGGCTCGGCGCATCATACAAACTGCATTTGTATTTCAATTCCAAATTGAATACGTGTTAGTTGTAGCATTCCATATGCCATATTTAGAATAGCCGAGCCTGCTATAGTTTGCATTTTCGCAT
Source organism: Camellia granthamiana (assembly GCA_036172215.1). Classification (NCBI taxonomy): domain Eukaryota; kingdom Viridiplantae; phylum Streptophyta; class Magnoliopsida; order Ericales; family Theaceae; genus Camellia; species Camellia granthamiana. Next base: position 109,157,654 of record CM069904.1, on the reverse strand, counting down.
GTGTTGCATTAGGCATTTCAGTATACTTAGGATCATGCATTGATTTCTAATCAGCTTTTGTTTTGGCTTGGAGTACTCGGTAAGTTTTATGCTTTAGCATCCTTGCATGCGTGTGAGTGTTACCATGAATAGCATGCTTGCCATGAGGCTATGTGCTTATGTGATATAACTGCCTTGAATGCCTGTGGGTGGAGGTTGGGTTATCTGAATTGGGACAATTCATCGACTGTTTGTTTTAAGCCCACTAGATAGTGGCAACATCATTATTTTCTAAGCCCACCTGAGGGTGGCAAATCCGCATTTTAGCCTACCTGCGGGTAGCACCATCACACCATTTTCAAACAAACAAACATGAAATGTTTTATTCCAATTCAGACGGCCCAGTCTATACTTGTTTGCTGCGAGCATCACGTAGTAACCTAGGCTAATAACCGGAATAAGAGCATACAATGTTTTCAAAAGCAGATATCATGGTTAGTAGAGGCCGGTCTTTGACCGGGCGAGCGGGGGTGCTCACGATGTGACCTTCCCCAAACGTACCCAAGTTCCCGAGCCGAGGCAACTTTGGTGATGACGGACACGTGGCCTTTTGGCACCGAGTCAGGGTTTCCTAAATTTCCCATTTAAAAAATATTTAGGTGGCGACTCTGTATCTGGCGAAGCAGTCCATGTTTGGCACTTCTTTCAAAAAATCTGTTTTCAAAACGATTTGCCGGATTTGGACTCTTTGGTTCAAGATTTAGAACCGTGACACAAATCGAGTCCGAACTGTAGCGAGGTCCCTCACGGGCTTGTTACAGTTTCTGGCGACTCTGCTGGGGAATTAGAGAACTTGACTCGAACTCATGATATCTGGTTTTGACTACACTTGTGTGTTTCTTTGCATTGCATTTGCATTGGTGCGCCTAGGACACCGTGTTTGCCATATGCCATTCCCGAACGATTTGCCGGAGGCTTGTCTTGTCAAGTCATGTCCGTAAGGCTGATCGGCTCTGGGCTCTGACAGCATGGGAACACAAACCCCGGTTTTTACCGGGGCACCCTTTTTGACCATTCGACCTAGTGCATATTCGGATCCATAGTGACCATTCCAACTAGGACAGGTTGCTTACCCGTTTATAGGTTGTTTGAAGCCGCTTGCGTGCGTAGTGAAACCCTAGTTCCTGACAAAATAGGACAGGGAAACCCTACCCCAACATAGGGGTGTTTTGGCTCTCACTTATCTGTTATGTGCTTGTTAGAGTGCGTCTCTACAGGGAATGCATGTATCAGTTGAGTTTGGGCGTCAGGCCTGCGGGCATCAATCAGTATCTGAGAATCAGTTGTTCCGCGGATATCCGATTCAGTTTTGGGGAACAGTGATACAGGAACAGTGATCAGTAATGGAGGACAGTGTATTTCTCAGCTTATCAACTGCGTGTTGTATGCCCGACTGTGTGTTGTGTATATTTAATTTAAGCTGTTATGCTGCCCGTTTTTCTGGTTATTTATTTCCTTTCGCTTTATTTATCTTTTGTTAGGGCAGTTTGTGGCACAATTGCTTCCGAACCATCAGATATTCCCCCAAGCACTTTGGACACGAGGTCGCCGACTTATTCGATCCGAGGATCTAGTTGACGGACATCCGGTGTTCCATTCACTACCCCCGGTTATTAGAAGGAGGCCAAGGAAGCGCAGTCCATCAGAGCAGAGATTATCGAGACAGCGGTTTATTTTAGCAACAGACAGTCGAACTGAGATTTCTGTTTCCGCTATAGAGATACACTTGCCAGCCATTCAGATGGAACATCAGGATACATCAGGGATGGAGGCGATGATGCGCCAGATGAATGAGAGCATGAAACAGATGCAAGATGATGCTATCCGCCAGGCGGGAATTTTCTAAACAGCAGGCCAGCTGTCATGGCCCAGCAGTCTGAGCTGATCACCAGATTACAACAGCAGAATGCGGCATCTGCTTCACACCAGGTCCCTCCTCCACTAGGGGGCACATCAGATTCCCCCCTCCACCAGCGGCTCCACTGCCTGAGCAGGCACCCACTGGCCAGAATACCCTGCTAAATCCTCAGAATGCCCCTCCAAATCCTCAGAATACCCAGAACAACCCAGAATACCCTCCCAAATCCACAGAACGCTCTGCCAAACTTCCAAACACCCAAGAGGACACGAGTCTTCCAACGGGGCTGGCTCCGCCCCCGCTTCCGCCACAACTGTCCAAGAATCTACACCTAATCACCCGGACTCTCCATTTGAGTTCGAGGTAGACCAGACAGCTCTGAAATTGAGCAAATTGGAAAAGCTCTTCAAGAAATCACAGGGGGTGAAGGCCATCCCAGATATTGAAGACGGCTATACTGACGTGGCCGTGACACTGCCGGACAGATTTAAGATGCCGCAGATTGATCGTTTTGACGGATCAGGGGATCCCTATGGTCCATCTCCGGCTATTTTCAGACGTCTTGAGGCCGATGGGCTTAACCCGACCGCAAAAGCTTTCTTTATTTAGCAGAACTTTGTCAGGGGTTGCGGCCATCTGGTACGCAAAATTGGAAGATGGTGTAAAGAGAAATTGGGATGAGCTAGCCGAGGCCTTTGTTGCACAATATTCATATAATACTCAGATCGAGATTACAACACGTGATCTCGAAACGACGAGGCAGGAACAAAAAGAGACTTTCTCTGATTTTGTAACTCGGTGGAGAGCAAAGGCATCGATGATGACCTTGAGGCCTACAGACAAAGATCAAATTAGGATGATTGTGCGCAATCTCCAACCGAAGTTTAATGCAGAAAATGATCGTACTCCCTTTCCCCACCTTCTCAGATTTACACGAGATGGGGGTACAGATCGAAGATGCGATGAAGCAAGGATTGATCGATCAGGATCGGGAGCAGCCCCGAAGAACATTCAACCGCAACAACAACGCAGGCCCGAGTGGCGCTTGCAAATACAAGAGCTTCAGAGGTCAGTATGGTCACCACCACTCCCCCTCCCCCAACCAAGGCCCGCAGCGGCCACACCTTTTTCTGATACATCTGGGAGCAGTAACCAAGCTTCAAGATACCAATCCAGGGGTCAACGAACCTTCTCCCCACTACATATGCCTTTGTCCAAAGTCCTCGGGGTTCTAGTCAGAAAGGGGCATCTGAAACCCTTGGAACCGAGGCCCCCTCCAAATCCACTCCCCCCTTCTCACAACCCAGCCAAATATTGCAAATACCACCAGCAACATGGTCATGATACCGACCAATGTTACAGGCTGCGTCATGAGATTCAAGACCTCATTGACAAAAATATCATTCTACCTCCCGAGAGACCCAACGTCACAACTAACCCACTCCCAGCACATAACCAAGATCCACCCAAAAGAATCAATTTCATCCAAACTGGGGACGTGTCTTACGACCCTAGTATCTACATTACTCCCTCCCACCTACCCAAGCCAAAGGTGATCCTTCCTGATAGCACTGACTTGTGCATGATGGACACCTCCACAACCCAACCTGAGCCAAAGATGGTGACCACCGAAAATGGAACGGGGCAGGCTTCTGAGGAGAGCAAAACTGTTGAGTCTGGGGTGGAGCAGTCTGGGAATCTAGCTGGAAGAGCTTATGATCCGAGTGAATATATCTTGTCAATGGGCCAGCCTAAGCTGAGTGTGGGGTTGCCAGAGAAGATTGAACTGTGCATGATCCGGGGGGATAGACCTGAACAAGGGGCAGATGATCTGACTACAGTAGAACAGGACTTCGCCAACCTCCAATTTTTCAACGACCAAGAATCAGGAGATGCATCAATCAACTGGTTCGAATACGAGGAGTCAGCAGAAGTCGTCGGGTGGTTAGATGATCAGCCAGACATCGTGGAATTTCAATCAGAGCAAGGCCCGGCAGGGGGCGAGGGTATCAACTGTGGCCGGAAGGGCCGAGAGTCAGATTGAATTGCCGGAGAGCGCCGGTACGAAGAATTCCGCTCGGGATCAAGACATTTTGAAAACCGAACAATTAACGCTGGAGGAACAAGAAAAGAAGTGGGATTCTGAGAGGATCCGAAAAGCAAAGAACCATGAAGAGGTTGAAAGTGCTGCAAGTACGAGGGCAGGACATGCTGTGAGCATGTGGAATGAAAATGCTGAGAGTGCAAACATGCCCGAACCAGACAGGTGCCTGTTAGATGCTAATGGGATGTGGTGGGAAGATGACGACTTGTATCTCGCCCACACAGACGAAGATTGGGCGGGTGGCCAACCAGACAGCACCTGGTACCTCGAAGAGGTAGACCATATGACTAGAAGTGGGCGGTATTTCAAGCCCCCACACCTTGATCAACCCGAGGCATTTGGGAAAGACAAGGAAGCTGAGAAACAGAGAGAGAAACAAATTGAAGAAGAAGCTGTGCTTAAGCAACTAAAAAAGATACAAGCAGACATCTCCATCTGGGGACTGCTTATGGCTTCAAGGGTACATAGACAGGCTGTCCTATCTGCCATGGACAAGGCCAAACTCTCCATCGAAACTACACCAGAGCAGCTGGTTGGGCTGGTTTTTCCGGGAGGAGGTTCCCCGGCATTGACCTTTTCAGACAATGAGCTGCCACCTGAGGGCGTGGATCATAACAGACCCCTCTACATCTCTGTAGAATGCAGGGCCAAATGAATTCCGGTGGTACTTGTCGATACCGGGTCCGCTATCAATGTCTGCCCAGCCAGAACGGCGTATGCAATCGGGTTGAAGCCTGTAGACTTCACACCGACCACTCAAGTAATCAGAGCCTACGACAATACAAGTAGGGATGTCCTAGGGACAGTAAAAATCCAAACCAAGATTGGGCCTGGACAACATGAGGTAGATTTTCATGTCTTGGAGGTCCCTGCATCCTTTAACATGCTTTTGGGGCGACCCTGGTTGCATCAGGTAAAGGCCGTCTCATCCACTCTACATCAAATGGTGAAATACCCCTGTGGAAAGGGAGTAGCCATTGTGTTTGGGAACTCATCAATCCATCCCCCTCCGGAGATATCTACGCCAGTCTTAGAGATTGAACACGGCATGGAGGACGTGTTTATATCGGGATTTACTTTGGCTGAGGCCCGGGCGGTGCAAAACATTATGGCTGTGAATGAGGGTGTGTACGTCAGTGCTCAATCCGTCTACCTCATGAACAAGCTACAACATATCCCCGGGATGGGATTGGGAAGAAGCGGCAGGAAAGGAGTCGCAGCGTTGGCCGAAGTGCCACATAACCCGCATACCTTTGGACTGGGTTATCTGCCCACCAAAGAGGACTGGGTGAGAAAAGGTAAGGAAATGGCCGGCAGAGCCAGAGCAAAACAGGCTGGGAAGCCTTTTGATTTAATGCATAGGCCCATTCAGGGTACCCTGAACGGACGCTTCGTCCGGGAGGGGGAGGACTTTCCATTTTGCGGCTTCCCAGAGCCGTGGCTGAACGCGGAGAAGAAGCGCGTGCCAGGCTTCGAGATCTTTTTCGACCTGCAACTATCCGGGGATGACGTTGCCGCAGAGCAGACAGACCCAACAACTGAGGTTGAGCAGAATAAGACAGTGGATCCTGAGGGCATTGAATTTGGAATGGGGGTAGCACTGGCATGTCTCCTCTCTGATCCTCCGATCGACCAAGAGTGCTTGAGGGATAACTTTGTGGTTTCCATGATTGGGAATGAAACGGCTGCGAGCCGACCAGCAGCTATCTTGGATGCATCTATCGCACCCTCTCTCACTTGGCAGTACGAGGAGGGATTTTTGTCCAGCAGCACCGGGTCAGGTAGTGAGCCGGAATCTGATTCCACCGAGTCTTGTGAGTCGGAATCAGGTTCCAGCTCGACTGAGTCTGAGTCTGGTACCTCTGGGGATGTTAACCCGGATGCCACAGTCCTGTCTAGGTCGTCTTTTTCCTTTTCATTTGAGTCTGTTGTAACCGATGAATTGGATGATCTGGCAGTGCCTAATGAGAATGAATTATCTGTGGTTTCCGAGTACTTTTCTGTGCCCCTAATTTATTGCATTAATTCAGACTTTCAAAATTTTTATCAAAACGACGAGGACGAAGTTCCTCCGGTTTTACAGCGTCTAATTGAGCAAGAGCAAGAGAGATTTGTTAAGCCATTAATGGATGAAATCATTACCGTGAACATTGGTACTGAGGAGGACCCGCGGCTGGTCCAGATCGGGTCCACGTTGTCTTCGGAGGAACGCGAGCGCTTAGTCGCTTTATTAAAAGATTTCAAAGATGTTTTCGCGTGGTCCTACGAAGACATGCCTGGAATCGATCCTGAGATTGTACAGCATCGGATCCCCCTTGACCCCGAGGCCCGACCTGTCAAGCAGAAACTCAGAAGGATCCGCCCGGATTGGGCTCTCAAGATCAAGGAAGAGGTCACCAAGCAAATTGACGCAGGCTTCCTGCTGGTATCTGAATATCCGACTTGGTTGGCCAACATTGTGCCGGTGCCGAAGAAAGATGGCAGGATCCGGGTGTGTGTAGATTTCAGGGATTTGAACAGAGTTAGTCCGAAGGACGACTTCCCCTTACCGCACATCGATGAGTTGGTAGATTTCACGGCAGGGCATGCTTTGCTCTCATTTATGGATGGCTTCTCAGGGTACAACCAGATAGTGATGGCACCCGAAGACTGGGAAAAGACTGCATTCACCACCCCGTGGGGAACATACTGCTACCGGGTAATGCCGTTTGGGTTGAAGAACGCTGGAGCTACTTATCAACAGGCCGCGACCACAATACTACATGATATGATCCACAAAGAGGTTGAGGTGTACGTGGACGACATGATTGTCAAGTCCAAAGAAAGAGAGGGCCACTACACCGCCTTGCACAAGTTTTTCCAAAGGATCAAAGAATTCCGGTTGCGGCTAAACCCTCAAAAATGTACGTTTGGTGTTACAGCGGGGAAAATGCTGGGGTTTCTGATTACACAAAGGGGCATCGAGGTCGACCCTTCCAAGATCAAGGCCATCTTAGAAATGCCACCACCAAGGACTGAAAAGGAGGTGAGAGGCTTTCTGGGTAAAGTGCAATTCATAAGACGGTTTATCTCAAAATTAACCTTGACTTGTGAACCACTTTTTGGTCTCCTGAAGAAAGGCAAGAAGTTCCAATGGGACGGCCGATGTCAAGCTGCATTTGAACAGATTAAAGAGTATCTACAGAACCCGCCCGTTTTATCACCACCAGAACCGGGGAAACCGTTGATTTTGTATCTGTCAGTGACTGAGACTACAATGGGCTGCATGCTTGCACAAGAATCAGAAGATAAGGTGGAAAGAGCCATCTATTATTTGAGCAAGAAAATGCTGGAGTATGAGACCCGGTATACGCCGCTAGAAAAGGCTTGCTTAGCTCTGGTATGGGCTACCAGGAAGCTGCGGCACTACCTGTTAGCTCACTCTGTAATGTTGGTTTCACGACTTGATCCCATCAAATATCTTTTCGAGAAACCAGCACTTACAGGTAGGCTAGCCCGTTGGTTGCTGTTGCTCTCCGAATTTGATCTCACATACGTCACGCGCAAGTCAGTAAAAGGAAGAGCGGTAGCAGAGTTCCTTGCCGACCATCCGGTTGAAGGGGATGAAGCAGTTGAGTATCTATTCCCAGATGAAGCAATTCTGTATATCGACGAGGAAATTTGGACGATGTACTTTGACGGAGCGTCAAATCAACATGGGTATGGGATAGGAGTGTTGCTGATAGCACCCGACAATTCCCGTATCCCTCTAGCCTTCAAACTCCGGTTTAAAGTCTCGAACAACGAAGCAGAATATGAGGCGTGCATTGCTGGTTTAGAAGCAGCCCTAGAACTAGGGGCAAAACGGCTGGATGTCATTGGGGATTCGAACCTTGTTGTGTCTCAAGCTAAAGGAGACTGGAAAGTAAAAGAGGAAAATATGATGATGTATCACCAGACCTTGGACTTGCTGATTCCTCGGTTTGAAAAGTTAAGTTTTACTCATCTACTGAGAGAGAACAACAAGTTCGCAGACGCTTTAGCAACTCTATCATCTATGATAGACATCCCGTGTGGAGTCCGAATGCGTCCAGTCATTATCGATCAGAAATTTGCACCTGCCTATGAGTCGATTGCAGCCATAGATGAAGTTCAGGACGAACACCCTTGGTATCACGATATCTGGAATTTCTTGGAGAAAGAAGCGTACCCGCCAGGGGTAAATGCCAAAGACAAAAGGGCAATAAGAAGATTGGCCGTTCAGTTCATCATCTGCGGGGGTAAACTGTATAAAAGGGGTCATCTGGGAATGCATAAACTGTGCGTTGATGCAGAAGAGTCAAAGCGTCTGATGGAAGCCATCCACGGAGGAGAATGTGGAGCACACATGAATGGGGTCATGCTGGCAAGGAAGATCCTCAGACAGGGTTATTACTGGTCCACTATGGAGGAGGATTGTATTGGTTTTGTTCGGCGATGCCACAAATGTCAGATTCATGCAAATCGCATGAACATCCCGCCATCAAAGCTGTACAACATGACTTCGCCATGGCCATTTTCAGTCTGGGGAATTGATGTAATCGGGGCCGTTATGCCAAAGGGGTCGAATGGGCATGAGTTCATCTTGGTAGCGATAGATTATTTTACAAAGTGGGTCGAGGCCCAATCTTATGCGGTGTTGAAGGCTTCGCATGTAGCAAAATTTATCAGGAACAACATCATCTGTCGCTACGGAGTCCCGAATGAAATAATTTCAGATAACGATTCCCACTTCAAGAAGGAAGTGATAGACTTGTTGGAGAAATACAATGTGGCTTTTCATAAGTCGTCTACTTACCGACCGCAAACCAATGGAGCAGTTGAGGCTGCCAACAAGAATATCAAGCGCATACTACAGAAGATGGTGGAAACCTACCGGGACTGGCCAGATAAGCTGCCGTTTGCTCTGTGGGGCTACCGGACTTCAATCAGAACTTCAACTGGGACGACTCCGTATTCATTGGTTTATGGGATGGAGGTCGTTCTACCTATTGAGATTGAGGTTCTGTCATTACGAGTATTGGCTGAATGCCAGATAGCCGAGGCAGATTGGCAGCAGAATAGATTCGAAGAACTCATGCTTTTTGATGAAAGAAGGTTGAAGGCACTGTACCATGTTCAGGGTTATCAACGCAGAATCGCCCGGGCTTTTAACAAGAAGGTTAAGTCCAGGAATTTGAAAGAAGGAGATTTAGTACTCAAGGACAACCGAGCTCCCATCCACGACCCAAGGGGCAAGTTCAGACCCAATTGGACTGGTCCCTACATCATTAAGTCTATCTGGTCAGGTGGAGCTGTGGTTCTGATGGATCTGGATGGCTTAGAATTTTCACAACCGATCAACATGGACAAGTTGAAGAAATACTACCCTTGAGAGGCTCGCTAGGCCGAAAACCCGAAAGGGCGACCTAGGCAAAACTCAGAGCACAAAAAAATTGAAAAATATAAAAACTGAGCTCGCAAGGTTGAAAACCCGCAAAGGGCGGCCTTGGCAAAAGTTAGAGCGCAAAAGGAGAGTAAAAAATACCCGAGCGAACCTAAGCCTGAACTACGTAAGGCTTGATTCCCATCTTTGGGATACGTAGGCAGCTTCATCCTGAAGTTCAGCCATAAACATTTTCCCCGATCAACTTTGTCCATTTCGATCATCTCAGTCATCCTTATCCATCAGCGTTCATCGTAATCTCTGGTGCAGTGCTATTCAGACTAAGGGCAACTTTCCGTTGCCAGGAGGTGCTTTGGTACCATTCAGACTAGGGGCAACTTTCCAGTTGCTAGGATCCGGAGTTGTACACCTCAGTGACAGATCTCAGGCGTGTTCAGTTCTGATCCATATCGAAAATAGTTTTGAAAAGTTTTAATAAAAGTTGACTTTGTTCAAATTAATCTTTTCACAACTAAGACCATTTTTGGACCAAAAGCGGAAAATTTTCAGTACCACAACCTTCAATTTCATTGATTTCAAAATAGAGTTCTCCTGCTCTTGCATACAATTGAAGTTGCTTTTTATTACATTCATAACGAAAACTTGAAAGTACTAATAAAGCAATAAATCTGGGGCATAGTCCAGTCAGGTGTCCCTGCGCCCCCTTCCAGAGCTAGTTGAAGCCTCTGATGCCAGCCTAGGCCCAACCTGTGCTTCCTCGTTGAGCCAATCCCAGCACTCGTCAGATAAAGTGCAACTAAAAGTAAGGGCAGGGGCCAGAAGCTCTCTAATTCTCCATGCTGCGGCCTGTCGAGCCAGCTGTGCGCCTCGAACTGGAAATTTAGCCGGATACTCAATCCCCTCCGGAGGGCAAGTCTGATCACGGCCAAACTGGCGCAGAATACGGAATGGGAAATAGAACACACAATGAGTCAAGCCGATCAGTCGAATCCCGACCTGCCGGGACATGCTATAGCTCATTGCCGGGAGATTGAGCCAAGGACAACGCCATGCAATGCGATCCGCCGACAAGTTGCACATCCATTCAAACCACCAGCTCTCATCAAGAGCATTCACTAGGCGTTGCCGAAAGAAGTAGCCGCGGGCTGAATAAGCAGGGCAAGAATCCACAACTTGCAATTTATCCATCAACCATATCTGGGGAGGGATGAAAAATGAGAGAATAAAGAATAGAGAGATGCGCGATGAGAGAAAAAGTAAGACAAGGGTTTTGTGAGAAAAAAAAACGAGCCCGAGGGCCGAGTGATGTGAGCAAATATACATGTGAGCTTGGGTGGGAAACATTACCTGTAGCAGTAGTGGACTCCCTGTAAACCTGGTTGTCTCCCGGCAGTGGAAAGCATCCAAGCCCATCAGTGTCTCGGCCAGAGTCATGGCGATGCAACTTTTTCCTTCTCTCAAACCTTGGGCGACTTCAATTAAACGGATGCTAGCTCCTCCGGAGGCCGAGACAAACAGAAAATGAGATAGTAGGCACAAGCAGAGGGCATGCTGCCGGAAACCTTGCCAATAGTGGTTGCTGCGGTCACCGGCATCAGAAAATCGGTAAATCAGGCTCGGGATATCCAACATGCCATCACCAATCAGGGATCGAGCATCATGCGCATTGAGTCCGCACATCCGCCCTAAGGTCTGGGCATAGCCAAAATTGAGCTGGGGCAAGATCTCCTCGCCTCGCTCGGATTCCATCAAGGCTTGAAAATCTTCAAAAGTAGGACATACCTCTTGCCCTCCGAAGCTGAAGACGTGCGTCACCGGGTTCCAAAACCTTGTCGCGGCATAGAGGAAAGGAAGATGCAGTGGAGTCCGGCCTAGCGTGAATAGTGCATTCAAGCCAAAACCCCGGAAGTTCAACTTCTCCGAGCCATCTAAAGAAGAAATCCAAGATGTGAGATTTTCTGTGAGAAATGCCTCCATTTTTGCGAGGAAAGGTCATGAAATGAATGAGTTCCAAGGGTGGGGCTTTTATAGAGGGGCAAAACACTATTCAAAGGACACGTGTCAAATTTCTGGAGGTTGCGGGAGAGGTGGCCGGCCGGCCATCTATCCTAGTAGGCCGGCCACCCTCTAGGCTCCAAATGCAAAATGTTTTCGGCCGCTCGTTGGTCCTGTTTTACCCGCCGGAGGGAAGTTTGAGGCACTTTCATGCATCGGGAATGTCGAAGGCCTCCATTTCTCTCAGTTACGGGTGCGTTCCATCATCCGGATTGTCCGTCCAAAGTTTGTTCTGTTGTATTTTTGCTTATCGAGTTGTTGTTTTGTTTATCGAGTTGTAAGTTTTGTCGAGCTGTCGCATTTTGTGTTTTGAATTGTTACTTTTTTGGTTATACAATTTTGTTAAGTCTTGTCTATTGAGTCGTTAACATTGTTGTACTTTGTTTATCGAGTTATAAACTTGCTAAGATTCTGTTATTTCTTAGTGAGTCGAGTTGTTTTGAATTGTTGCGTCGGTTCATTACCTGACCTGGTAAATACACAAGGCACATTTCCATTCAATTCCATTTTTGTGCAAAATGATGCGATGCGATGCTAAGAATTTCAAATACAAACATCTTTTCAAAAGCTGTTTCATTCCATCATGTTTTTACAACAAAATAAAGGTACAAGTTTTACAGAAAATAAAACTGCCTAACAATGTGCAAAGTGCTACAAACTACTAGTCAAAAAGTAAAATAAAGCAGGAAATAACATCAGTATCCTTGGGAACGGGAATGAGGAGGCCCTCTCATCCTCTTCTGCGGGACAACCTCTGCACCATCATCACCATCCGGATCAGAGCTGTCATCCTCCGGATCTCCCTCAGCCTCACCCCCGCTCCCGGAACCAAGACCGGAGCCTCCCTCCCCAGGAGATGTCTCTGACACACGGTCTGCGACCTGCTCCTCCTCATCCTCGACAATGGGTGCCCTGCGTCTGCGAGACGACCCTGCTCCTCGAGCTCCTCGGTAAGGCCTGGATGGCCCAGCTCCTCGGGGCCCAGTACCTCGAGTAGGTCTAACACCTCGACCTCTCTGAGAAAGCCCGGGTGGCCCACCTCGTGTCGAAGCATATACAGGAGGCATCTGAAAATGAAAAGTGCAATACATCAGTTCAAACATAAAAAGCAGATGCAAGTACAGTATGTGAGTGGGGTGTGTGCCAGATGTGTTCTACACAGCCTATCAGTGCAGCAGAATGCTCAAGACCAGCATGTCATCACAAATATGATAAATGCAAGAGAGATGAAGGGTACCTGGAAGCCCATGATGGACATCTGTGCCTCTCTACGCAGGACCATCCCCTCAAGTAAGGCTAACATCCCAAGCATCTCGTCCATGTACTCGACTGGAGGCTACAGACACAAATGCAAAACTATCAGTAAAGGAATGGATGTCCAAATGTCCGACTGATAAATCAAAGCTGTAAAACATACCGGTGGTGAATCAGGGTCTCTGACATATCTGTGACCAGGCATCGGAGGCTCTATAGGGATCGGAATCGGAGAAGTAATCCCATACTGCCAACTCGTCAACTCAGTCGGCATATCTGGCCATCCAGGATGATCGAGAGTCGGAGGGATCGGAGGAATCGAACTGCCTCTACCTCTAGATGCACCAGCCCTGCTAGAAGAGGGGATGTCTGCAGCACGGGCACGACTCGAAGATGGTGCGCCGGTGGGCCTCAGTGGTGGAGCCCGTACTCCCGTCAAGGGGGGCATCAGATATATGCGGCGATAGGTGGCGTAGTTCCCCTCAATGAGATGTAATAAAGCATCGGTGCCCTGCATGTCCCTAGTGACCTCCTCAGTAGATAGCCTGTCGGCAGTCCGCATAGTGGGTGGAGGCACAGCAGGAGGGTCCTGAGAATCATACCCCCACACCTGACGCTGAAAGCGTTCCCCCAGGAACCAAGCCCTGCCGACTGGTCCCTCGAGCAGGAACCTATACTGGGAACTAGTCGACCCTCCGGGGTACTGATTCTCGAGATCGTCGCCAAAGACTGCCCAGGGTTGCCAGGTGATCTGCGGATAACCAGTGTACAAATCAATCAGAAATCAAGAAATACAAAGCAGATCAAAGATGAAAACGAAAGGAACTGAGAGTTCTGAAATACCTCTGTCGCGCGCACGGTGTCGAAGTACTGTCGCAGAGAGAAGAGAGTCTCTCAAGGCCTCGATAGGTGCTCGCCCTCAAACATCAATGAAAACGGAGTCATAGGAGGTCCTGCCACCTCCATCTCCGGGGCTAATGTGGGGAAATATGCATATACCCATAGCTGAGAAAAGCAGTGCAGAATGTGAATACAAAGTGCTAAAGGCAGAATACAGAATGCAAAGTGCGCCGTGTGTGCAGTGAACAAGTAATGAGGAGCAAAAATGTAAATCAATAGGACAGAATGTACCTCCCAAGCTCTCCAGTAGCCGCCGAGTAAGTCCTCCCGCCCGCGAGAGACTGCGCTCATGTAACAATAAAGGGTAGCCAGGCCAGCGCCGCCCCAATCATACTGATTGACCTGTGATAGGTCTACTAGGGCACTCAAGAGATACAGCCCGACCATGTTCCCTCTATCAGCAAACAGAGTGGTGCCAAAGAGGAACATGAGGAAACCACGGGTATACTGCTCGACCTCCTCGGGAGACTCAGGCTCCATCTGTGGCCGCCGGAAATGGGAAGAGAACCAAGTATACCGAACCCTCCCGGAAGCTCTGTCTACAGGCGGAAGTGCCCCCAATAGATGCATCCAAGCAGCCTCCCACTCACCCATATCCTCATCGTAGGGAATGGGCCCACCGCCTAGGTCTAGGCCGGTGAGTACAGCGAAGTCCAGTGGGGTCATGGTCATATCCCCAGTCGCAGAAAAATGGAAAGAATTGGTGGTGTCCCACCATCTCTCCGCCAGAGCAGCAAACAATGTCCTACTGATAAGACAGTGAGATAACCCCCTGCAGAATGGTCCGAATCCTGCAAAGTCAACCAAATCCTGGACAGCTTCCGGAAGCTCAGTATACCACTCCCTCGCGGCGGTGGAGCCATACCCTCGCACGGTGCGAGAGCCAACCTGCATTCAGAATGAATAAACGTTTCAGCAAATCAAATGAATGAGCTGCGTGCAAATCAAATGAATGAGTTGTGTGCAAATCAAATGAATGAGCTGTGTGCAAATGAAATGAATGAGTTGTGTTCAGTGGGCTGCGTGTTCACCTTCAATCTGGGCTGCGTGTTCAGTAAATTTGGTATTTGGGCTGCGTGTTCAAATTTCAGAAAATTAGTGGACTGTGTGTTCGCATCAAATCTGGGCTGCGTGTTCAGTAAATTTGGTATTTGGGCTGCGTGTTCAAGTTTCAGAAAATTAGTGGACTGTGTGTTCGCATCAAATCTGGGCTGCGTGTTCAGTAAATTTGGTATTTGGGCTGCGTGTTCAAGTTTCAGAAAATTAGTGGACTGTGTGTTCGCATCAAATCTGGGCTGCGTGTTCAGTAAATCCGTGTTTTGGGCTGCGTGTTCAATTCCTAATCAGTGGGCTGTGTGTTCACTTCAAATCTGGGCTGCGTGTTCAGTAAATCAGAGTTTAGGGCTGTGTGTTCTACTCTTAATCAGTGGGCTGTGTGTTCACTTCAAATCTGGGTTGCGTGTTCAGTAAATCAGAGTTAGGGCTGTGTGTTCTACTCTTAATCAGTGGGCTGTGTGTTCACTTCAAATCTGGGCTGCGTGTTCAGTAAATCAGAGTTTGGGACTGTGTGTTCTACTCTTAATCAGTGGGCTGTGTGTTCACTTCAAATCTGGGCTGCGTGTTCAGTAAATCAGAGTTTGGGACTGTGTGTTCTACTCTTAATCAGTGGGCTGTGTGTTCACTTCAAATCTGGGCTGCGTGTTCAGTAAATCAGAGTTTGGGACTGTGTGTTCTACTCTTAATCAGTGGGCTGTGTGTTCACTTCAAATCTGGGCTACGTGTTCAGTAAATCAGAGTTTGGGACTGTGTGTTCTACTCTTAATCAGTGGGCTGTGTGTTCACTTCAAATCTGGGCTGCGTGTTCAGTAAATCAGAGTTTGGGACTGTGTGTTCTACTCTTAATCAGTGGGCTGTGTGTTCACTTCAAATCTGGGCTGCGTGTTCAGTAAATCAGAGTTTGGGACTGTGTGTTCTACTCTTAATCAGTGGGCTGTGTGTTCGCTTCAAATCTGGGTTGCGTGTTCAGAAAATCTGAGTTTGGGACTGTGTGTTCTACTCTTAGTCAGTATGTGCTGTGTGCTCATTTTCAACTTCGGGCTGTGTATTCGGTGAATCAATGTTTGAGCCGTGTGTTCAATTTCTAACTAATGTGTACTGTGCGTTCACAATCAGTCAATGAGCTGTGTTCATGAAATTCAAGTGGCTAAGTCACATGCTTAGGATGCAAGTACTATGTCATAAGCTAAACTGTGTGTCTAAGCATGGCAAAGGTACAAAATGCACGAAAGATACAGAA
Source organism: Camellia granthamiana (assembly GCA_036172215.1). Lineage (NCBI taxonomy): Eukaryota > Viridiplantae > Streptophyta > Magnoliopsida > Ericales > Theaceae > Camellia > Camellia granthamiana. Next base: position 109,141,744 of record CM069904.1, on the reverse strand, counting down.
AATAAAGTAAAATACCTCTGCATCGTGGGAGAGGTGCTGCTCCGGCTCTCGCAGAAGAAGGTCCCCTGGTACCCGATCGTTGAACTCGGAGAAATGACGGAAAGTGGCTCGCGGAAGCCTATGTACCGCTGGGGCGTATCGATCGGGAACAAAAGGGCGAACCCTCGGGGGCAATGTCATAATATCAAAATCATCTCCGGCGCCGGGAAAACCTCCACCGTGAGGGAAATGACCCGCCATATCAAGAAATCTGCAAAGAGAAGCAAAAATGAGCAAAATGAGCCAAAATTGGAAAAAGTCAACAAAAGTCAACTCTCGGGAAATGAAAAAGTCAACAAAAGTCAACTCCCGAGAAAATCTTCCAAATATTGAGACAAAATTACCTCAAGTGGTGAAAATGAGAAGAGAAGCCCCAAAATCAAAATTTAATCGGCTCAAAGTGCTTAAAACTAGAAGATTTCGCGAAAACAACTTGTGTGGAAGGCCGGAGGGCGCGTATAAAATGCAGATCTGAAGGAGAAAATGGTTTGGGGAGCAAGAGGAGGAAGTTTCACACTTGGGGGAGTGATTTCGGATTGAATGGAGGTGCCTATATATAGAAATAACCAAAATGACCAAAATGCCCCTGCTTTTGGCAGGTGGCCGGCCGGCCACCTTTTCTGGCTGGCCGGCCCCTCTACTTTTTTGCCCTGGCCGATGGCCTCTCCTAGGGAAATGGGCTGGCCGTTGGTGGTCCCCACCCCCTCCCCTACCTCTCTGCAAATTTTGAGGAAAATCGGAGTTCCCGGAACCTGAAAAAGTTCAAGAAAAGTGCACTTTCTGGCGCCGAATTGCTCCACCGGAACTTCAATTGCAATTTCTGATATGTGTCTCATCATTATTCATCAAAATCAGAGTGTATCCTTTTTAAACATGTTGTGACCTCTCCGGGAGGTGAATCAGAGGCCGCGATCGAGTTGCCGTCGCCGAAATGCGCGTTTCCCAGCTCGTTGTTGCGCAACAAACGGGCACCCTGATTTGTGCTCGTTTTGCATTATTTGGCTCATAATTTGCATTCTCATGAATGTTTTGCATTGTCATGCACGCTTTCTTGTTACTACAATACTTCTATGCTTGAGCATACGTTGTCACGCATTATCTTTTCTCGCATTGTGATGCATCCACTCACCGACACTGCGTGTGTCAAACTTTCAGAATCACAGGAATCACATTGAATATATGTTGTTGGCATATTGTTCTTGTTCAATTTCTCTATTTTGCAGGCACGATATTGTATGTACGGTTCATTTGAGGCTGGTGCGACCAGACGAATCGCGCAGGTATCGTATCTTCTCCGTGTGAGACGCGACGAGAATTGAATAATTCTCCGCATTCCTAACTGCATGAAATGTAGTTGTTGCTTTGCATTCTTGCTTAAAACTGTTGCATCTATTTGTCAATACTTGCTTCATTACAGCTTGCTGCACTTGCATAATCACCTGGCTCCGTGCCTATCATTTGCATTTTGCCCCCTTTTGCCTGAAGGCACGCCTGCGGGCACACATCTTTGTTCATCTTGTATGATTGTCTAAGTCTTCGGCCTTGTCAAAAATGGGTCGTCTCTGGGCTTTGACATTCACTCTCGTCACTTCTTGACTTCCGAGTTCTGTCAAAGAGGGGCAACTGTAGACACCCCATTTTTGACCGACCTTAAGACTCAGACGTCACCGGTTGAGCGCTCGGTGATGTTGCATGTCGTGCTCGTTCAGAAGTCTCAGAGTCGCGGCCGTGCGCCCTGCCTCCGGGCTTCCGAACTCTCTTCTGTGCCTTGTCTCGGTTTGCGAACCAGACTCGGTTTTCTCTGTTTTCTTTCCTGAGGGGAGGGAGTGGTCCTGTAGGCTATCTCTCGGTGGCTGTGGGCTACATTTCGTGGCCGTAGGCCATTTTGCCCATTTCGGAGCTCGGTTCTTGATTTTCGGAGCCGTCAGGCCGTGTGCCTCGGTTCGGGACCGCCCAACCATCTCCGATTTCTCCGGTTTTTGGCAAGTGCCTCTGTTTTATCATTCCGAGGGACACTGGGGCCTCTGGTACCCACTTCGTGGCCGAACGCCACTTTCGGTGCTTACCGCCTATTTTCGGGACCCTGAACTGCGTGATTTGGGCCCCGAGCATTCATTTTGCATCGATTTTTGTTCATTTTCGACGAGTACCTCTGTTTCACCATACCGAGGGACACTGGGGCCTCAGGTACCCACTTCATGGCCGAACACCACTTTCGGTGCCTGCAGCCCATTTTCGGGACCCCGAACTGCGTGATTTGGGCCCCGAGCATTCATTTTGCATTAGTTTTTGTTCAATTTTGGCAGGTACCTCTGTTCTAGCACCAGGAAGATCACTGTAGGGTGGGAGGCCAGCAATTGTTTCAGAAAACCAGTTTCGCTCCTCCGACGCCCGTTTTTCTCACTTCCGGGCTAATGTTGAACACCCTAGGGGTATTTTCTTCGAGCCGAGACTACATATTTGTGATGAGGGGACATGGGAGGACACCAAAAAGTGGTGTTCGGCCAGTAATTCAGATTTTCATTTTTGAGCCTCTTCTTCAAGTGCAATGTTGTGACTCCTGTTTCAGAGTTGCCAAATTCCAACCTTGGAACCTTGTTCTACACACATGGGAGGACACCAAAAAGTGGTGGTCGGCCAGTAATTGTGAATTTCATTTTTGAGCCTCTCCTTCAAGTTCTATGTTGTGACTCTTGTTTCAGAGTTGCCAAATTCCAACCCTGGGGCCTTATTCTACACACTTGGGAGGACCCTAAAACATGGTGGTCGGCCAGAAATTCTTGACTTCATTTTTGGGCCATGGCCGGCCGGCCTGGGTGAGTGGCTGGCCGACCAGTTGGGGTGGCCGGCCGGCCACCTTCTAAAAAGTTACCTGGTCGGCCAGCTTTCTGCTTTTCCACCCTTTACAGCTATCCGGATATTTTTCAAAATATCCCAGCCCTCCGGGGGATATTTTGGGAGGGAAAGCTTGCCTCCATTTCCCTCCCCTTTTACACCCTTTCTTGCCTATTTAAGGGGCTGGACAGCTCCTTTGCTAGGGTTAGCAATTTTCATCTCAAAGCCTCTCTCCCAAAAACCTTCATTTCCATAGCCAAAAGCTCAAAAAATCTTCAAGGTACTAGGCCATTTCTTCATCAACTCCAAGCTCTATCATCACCATACCATTTCCAGCAGCAAGGGAAGAATTCCAGCAGCTAGGAAGCATCCATTCTTCAAGCAAAAGGGGGCCAAGAAGTTGTCTACAAGGGTAAGTCCTCTTTCCCTCTTTTCTAGCCCTATTTTGGCTCATTTCTTAGACCTATTTGCTTGTGGTTTTGGGCCCCGAGATTAACTGGAAATGTCACTATTTTGAGGTGTTCTTCATGTTTGTTTAAGGTCTCAACATCATTTGGGGTCCCTATCTCATACTTGTTTCAATATCTCATCATATGCCATTTTTTTTGCAAGCTTTCTTTGACTCATGAGTAATCTGATTTTGAACATGACATAAACTGTAAAAGTGCATATTTTGAGCCCCTCTTCAACATTGAAGAAGGGCTCAACCTTGTTTGGTGAAAGCTAGTACCACCTCTCTTTGTGGCCCCTTTGGTGGCCCTATTTTGCATGGCATTTCTAGCATGACTTTATTCTGATTTTGAGGCTTCCACCTACTGTAAATATGCATATCTTGGGCTCCTCTTCAATGTTGTAGAAGGAAATTTTTCTGTTTGAATTTTCTATATACTACTTGTCTCAATACCTCTCTTTGGTTCATTATTTTGCATGCTTTGTTAGGCTTATTTGGCTCCTGTTTTCAGCCTTCATCAGGCTTAGAAAGTGCCTTATTTTGGCCTATTCTTCGTGTTTTGTTAAGGGTCTTAGGTCATTTGATGTATGCTTTTGGTACCTTATGTTATAGCCCCTTTTGGCACATTATTTTGCATGCTATGTTTAGCATATCTACATACTGAATTGGGGGATGTCATCTCTTGTAAATGTGCATATTTTTGACCCCTCTTTAATTTTGTAGAACTGTGTTTTTCAGTTTGAGCATTATATATACCACTTGCTTTGTAATTCTCCTCTTTTCCCCCATTTTTGCAAGCTATTTTTGCCATACTTGTGATCATTGTTTGGCCATACTTTGTACTGAAAAAATGGTAGTTTAGGGGCTGCCTTGCTACTGTTTTACATGTTATGTCCATATTGTGCATGTTGAGTAGGGCTATAGGCCGTTTCGGGTGCATAACATTGCATTTTGGGCATCGGGTGTAATTTTGTCATAATTCGGGGGCTATTTGTGCATCATTTTAGCTACTGAAATTTGCATTTTTCATATGCCACATGCCACGTTTCATTTGCATGCCATTTCATGCCTGTATGTCACTGCCTCGGTTTGCGTGCCGTGTGCGCGCATTTCGAGGCAGCTTGTTTTCATCCGACGGCCTCTTATGTGAGTGTGGCTGAGGCCCTCTCATGTTAGTGTAAGCCCAATTTGCATTTCATGCCATTTCGTGCCTTTATATCATCGCCTTGGTTTGCGTGCCCACGGGCACGCATTTCGAGACATCTCCTTTTTATCCATCGGCGGCTTATGTGAGTGCGGCTGAGGCCCTCTCATGTTAGCGTAAGCCCAATTTGCATTGCGTATGCCATTGCCTCGGTTTGCGTGCCCGTGGGCACGCATTTCGAGGCATTTCTTTTTTATCCGACGGCATCCTATATGAGTGCGGCTGAGGCCCTCTCATGTTGGTATAAGCCCATCATTGCATTTTGTGTGTCATTCCGCATTCCTCGGTTCACGTGCCCGTGGACACGCATTTCGAGGTACCTCATTTTCATAGCATCATGCATGCTAAATTATATTAGATCGCATTCATGCCTATTTGCATTGCATTCATACATTTTCTCGATTTGCGTGCCCGTGCGCACGCATTTCGAGGCATCTCATTTTCATTCGCATTGTGCATACTAGGTTGCATATTAGCTACATTTCACGCATATCATGCATATTGCATAGTGTTCGGGATAGGAGTTAGCCCGGGCATGGGAAACGAGGCACGTTTCGTACTCCGAGTGACGGAACGGGTCTCAATCCCCAAGTCACCGACACTCCGGATTACCCATGATGGAGTTAGGTTTTGTTGTAGCATTCATCTGCATTCATCCTATATTGAGTTGTGCAATCCGACTCCTCGGCCATCATGTATCGGTATGCGTGATTGGTGGCACGAGGATCGAGGCATGCATATATTTGTGAAATACATTGCTATGCCCCTTTCCTGCTCTCTGTTGCAGCAAAATTAAAAATCAGCAACTTCTTGGAGCCTGACACGCATTTCGAGAAATATTGCAAACAGAGGCTAATTGGGGCATCCCAATGGATTTCCGTGCCAAAGCAGTCCGGCATACATCATTCATCAGAAGCAAGGCAGTCCCTGGCTTGCATGCCAGCTTTACCGCTTTCTTAGTTAATTTGTTAATCAATTAGGAATCTGTATTATTTCGGACTGTATTATTCTTTTATTCGGACTGTATTATTTATTTGGACCCTCTGCGCGAGGGCAATGCTGTAATAAGTGTGTGTGAGTGTGATGTATGTCTTCCAACCCCCATTTCTTTCTCCATTTTATTTACCTGCTTATGATGGTTAGATATAGGGCATATTTCAATTAGCATACAGTATGACAGCATGTTTGCATCACATAGTAACCTAGGCTAATAACCGGAATAAGAGCATACAATGTTTTCAAAAGCAGATATCATGGTTAGTAGAGGCCGGTCTTTGACCGGGCGAGCGAGGGTGCTCACGATGTGACCTTCCCCAATCGTACCCAAGTTCCCGAGCCAACTTTGGTGATGACGGACACGTGGCCTTTGGCACCGAGTTAGGGTTTCCTAAATTTTCCATTTAAAAAATATTTAGGTGGCGACTCTGTATCTGGCAAAGCAGTCCATGTTTGGCACTTCTTTCAAAAAAAAATCTGTTTTCAAAACAATTTGCCGGATTTGGACTCTTTGGTTCAAGATTTAGAACCGTGGCACAAATCGAGTCCGAACTGTAGCGAGGTCCCTCGCGGACGTGTTACAACCGGTATCTCTCATCCTTTCATATCTAGGCAGTTTGTATAAAGAGAACACCTTGTAACTACCTCTTTGCCTAAACCTATTCGTGTTGAGACCCCTTTAGGAGGGGCAGTTACTCTTTATGAGATGTGTAAAGATTTTGAGATTGATTTTGCGGGTAGAGTCTTGCATGCAGACCTAATTGTGTTAGGGTTTGAAGGGTTCACAATTATTTTGGGTATGGATTGACTGCGAAAATACTTTGTAACTCTAGATTGTGCTGGAAGGACTGTAAATATAGATATTCCCGGTATGCCACGGCTTACCCACACTTCTAGCGATGGAGAAGAGTCGGTGTTGACGAGTTTTCTGTACTCGGTAGAAATTCCTAAGCAGGATATTAGTGAGGTAGATGTGGTGTGTTAGTTTGAAGATGTATTTTAGGAGATACATAGACCTTCACCTCGATGGGTAGTAGAATTTCACATTGATTTAGTGTCAGGAAATGCACCCAGAGCTTTTTGTTAGTACTCTTTCCTATCGAATCTCGGGACGAGATTCTTTTGAGGTGTGTATATTGTAGCGACCCTGATTTATTTTTTTTTTCGTAAATCTATATTTATTTATTTATTATTATTATTATGGTCTTATTTTATTTTTGATTTTATTAATTGTGTGGTTATATGATAATTAAATGTGTTGTGTTGTTAATTTAATGTGGTATTTAATTAATTTAATGTGATAGGTAAATATATATAATTAATTCGAATATTTATATTTATATTTTTAAAAAAAAGGATGGTACATGTATTGATTTTATAAAAGCTATTTATATATGTTGTAGTTATTTATTAAAATAAAATATATATTATATTTATTTAGGTTGTGTTTATATTATATTTATATTATATAATGTAAAATGTGATTAGGTTAAAAGTAAATGATACAAATAGAAAAGGGCAGCAGCCGCGCATAGAGGGAGAGCCGAGAGAGAGAGAGAGAGAGAGAGAGAGAGAATCAAAGAGTGCTCTGTGAGTGTGTGCCGTGAGAGTGAGGAAGAGAGTTTGTGTGTGTGTGTGTGTTATGTGCCGTGGGAGTTGGAAAAGAAAAAAGAAAAGCAAAGAAAAAAGAAAGGGTTTTGGGTTTACTTTGGTGGTTCAATTAATCCTCTCGGTCTTGCTTCAATCTTTAAAAATAATTGTGAGTACAAACTCTATTTTTCTTGATTATATTTGATTCGTTAGTTCATTTATTTTATTAGGTTGATGTGATTTGATATTTTTGTATGTGGATGTAGAGGATGAATTAACTTAATTATTTTGATTAGTGTCTATGAGATGTTTAGGGTTTTTAGATGAGTGATTAATTTTATTTAATTTGATTAGTGAAACGTGTAAAATTTAGGGTTCTCACATGATTGATTTATTTTAATTAATTTGATTAGTGATATATATAAGATTTAGGGTGTTTAAATGATTATTGATTTTATTACTTTTTTTTTAGATGATTGATTAATGTAATTATTTTGATTAGTGTATATGCGATATTTAGAGTTCTTAGATGATTAATTTATTTTAATTAATTTGATTAGTGGTACGTGCAAGGTTTAGGGTTCTTAGAGGTTTGATTAATCTTAATTAATTTGATTAGTGATATGTGCAAGGTTTAGGGTTCTTAGATGATTAATTTATTTTAATTAATTTGACTAGTGGTATGTGCAATGTTTAGAATTCTTAGAGGTTTGATTAATCTTAATTAATTTGATTAGTGATATGTGCAAGGTTTAGGGTTCTTAGATGATTAATTTATTTTAATTAATTTGACTAGTGGTACGTGCAATGTTTAGAGTTCTTAGAGGTTTGATTAATTTTAATTAATTTGACTAGTGGTACGTGCAAGGTTTAGGGTTCTTAGATGAGTGATTAATTTTAAGGTGCTGTTTGGTAACACTTACGTTTTCAGTTTTCTGTTTATATTTACAAAAATTTAAAAAACTCAAATAAAAACTTGTTTGGTAAAATTTTTGATTTATAAATCAGTGGTCTCAGTTTATAAATTTGGCCAAAAAATGAAAACACAAAAAATGTGTTTCCATTTTGAGTTTTCAGTTTTTTTTTTTTTTACCATCCAACACTAGCCACCACCCACCACCATTTTCCACCACCGTCTTCCGCCACCACCACCCACTACCCACCCCCCACCACCACCTGCCACCCACCCCCCACCACCACCCACCTGCCACCACCACCCACCACCCACCCGCCACCACCACTCGCCATCTACTTGTCACCACCACTCACCACCCACCTGCCACTACTATCCAGCACCCGTTACTTGCCACCCACCCGCCACCTGCCACCTACCTGCCACCATCACCCACCACCACCACCACCATCACCCACCACCCACCCACCCACCACCACCACCACCACCACAACCACCACCCACCACCACCCGCCATCCGCCACCCACCTGCCACCACCACACGCCACCACCACCACCATCACCACCCACTTGCTACCACCCACCACCTGCCACCGTCACCCACCCACCCACCGCCACCACTCGCCACCACCAGCCATCTGTTACCCACCTGCCACCACCATCCGCCGCCGCCACCACTACCACCACCACCCACTCGCTACCACCCACCAGCCACCGTCACCCACCCACCCACCACCACCACCACCACCTGCCACCTGTCCGCCGCCACCACCCACCCGCCACCACTCATCCGCTACCCACCTGCCACGACCACTCACCACCCGCCGCCGCCACCACCACCACCACCACCACAACCACCCACCACCCGTCACTGTTACCCAACCACCCGTCACTGTTACCCAACCACCCACTACCTACCCGCCATCACCCGTCATTCGCCACCCACCTGCCACTACCACCCACCACCCGCCACCGTCACCCACCCGCCACCACCAGCTACCCACTACCTACCGTCACCACTTTCCACCACCGTCTTCCGCCGCCACTTGCCATTTCTCACTCTTTTTTATATTTTTAAATTTTTTTAAACATTTTGTCAATTACCAAACGTGTTTGTAGTTTATGTTTTTCTAAAAATAAACAAAAAATAAACAAAAACCAGTTTATAAAATTTTTGTAAATATAAACTGAAAACGTAAACGTTACCAAACACATTAATTTGATTAGTGGTACGTGTAAGGTTTAAGATTTTTAGATAATTAATTGATCGTAATTATTTTAATTAGTTGGGTATGTAAGGTTTGGAATTTTTTAGATGATTGATTAATTTTAATTATGTTGATTAGACGGATATGTAAGGTTTAGGATTTTTAGATGATTAATTGATTGTAGTAATTTTAATTAGTTGGGTATGTAAGGTTTGGGATTTTTTTTTAGATGATTGATTAATTTTAATTATGAAGATTAGATGTATATGTAAGGTTTGGGATTTTTAGATGATTGATTAATTTTAATTATGTTGATTAGATGTATAGGTAAGGTTTAAGATTTTTAGATAATTAATTGATCGTAATTATTTTGATTAGTTGGGTATGTAAGGTTTAGAATTTTTAGATGATTGACTAATTTTTAATTATTTTGATTAGACGTGTATGTAAGGTTTAGAGTTTTTGGATGATTGTTTGATTTTAATTATTTGAATTAGTTGAGTATGTAAGGTTTAGGGTTTTATTTTGGGTGACTTTAATAATTCTTTGAGTGATTCTTTGATCTTCAAAAATAATTTTAAGTACAAAACCCACTTCCTTTGATTTATGTTTAATTCGTTGTATTTATTTTTATTTGTTTGATGTTAGTTTGATTTTGTTTTTACATAAAGATGATAGATTGATTTTAATTATTTTGGTTAATGGTGTTTGTAAAGTTTAGGATTCTTAGATGATTAATTGATTTTAATTATTTTAATTAGTGATGTATGTAAAGTTTAAGTTTTTAGTTGATTGATCGATTTTAATTATTTTAATTAATTGTGTATGTAAGGTTTAGGATTTTTAAATGATTGATTTAATTATTTTGGTTAGATGTGTATGTAATGTTCATGGTTTTTATATGTATTTATTTTATGATTATAATCACACTCCCGAATATATGAAACTAAAATTAATTAGAACCCGTAGATAAATTCCTTATACTCCACCATGACTCAATGGATTGTTGTTTTATTTGAGTGATGGTGAGAAAGAGTGTATGAAAAAAAAGGTGAGGATTACGAGAGTTGTTTGATGCCTTATGCCCGGCATTGTTATATTTGTCTCATGATGTCGATGAGATGTTTATATATATATTGTTGCCTCGTTCTCATGAGTAGACGAGTGCTTTGATTTGCGCGCGTACGTATATGCTAACCATCCGGGGAGTGTGAGTCAAACTCGGGACGATATCCCCGTGCAAGTTTGGCTTCGGAGTGGGTTAGGTATATGGGAGGCACATGGGATATATGTGTAGGCCAGAAGGGGAGGGCCGAAGTGGTGGAGTCAAGGTACAAAGAATTAATTATGAACTTGTATGTTAGTTCGAATTGTCTTAATTGAGTTAAGGTACAAAGTAGTAATTATGAACTTATATGTATAGTTCGAATTATATTGATTGAGTTAAGGTATAAAGAATTTAATTATGAATTTATTAGTATAGTGTGAATGGTACTGATATGTACATGAAAAAAAAAAAATAGTAAACGATCTTGATAAATTATGAAATTTGAGCAGATGCATGTATACGTGATTCTAGACAACTTTTGTGTTTTAGCTTTTTATTAAAAAGATCGATTAGAACTTATAATCGGATGATCTTGATTATTGTCGGTTTGATTCATTTTAGCAAGGTAGATTTTAAAGATTGTTTTAACCCACGAAACGAGCTCATTTTTATTGGTTTCGCGTAAATTGAAGTAAAACCTTATTCTGCACATTTTTCATGTTTTGAACTTTTTCGAAAAAAATCATCTTATGGCAGTTTTTGTTCGTTTTCAGCTTCAGATTTTTCTATTAAATTCATCTAGGTTTTTATATCAAGTTTTTCTCTTAACCTGTTCAGTTTCTGTTAAATTCGTTCGTGTTGTCTTTTAGGAAATTTGATTCTGTACAACTTTTGTTCTTTCAGTTTTGGTCAATTCAAATTATTTAAGTAGGAAACGGTGCATTTTTATACGTATTCAGCAATTTACTTATGATTAATTTATACTAACATTATTTTTCTTTTGCAGGATGGTGGGTCTTACTAACTTTTTATGCAGGGCTGACTCACCATATATTTTTATTTCTATTTTGTCTATTTTATAATCAATTTATATTTCGTTGTGTACGGATAAGAAACTAAATGCCACCGTATCTCGAGAAACTACCTATTCGTCTCGGTGCGGTTGGAACTACTTGTCTTGTCTAGTAATAAGAAATTAATGTACTTTTGTTTGTGTCTGGTGGACACGTGGGTGTTGATTCTTGTACTCATACCAGTATACCTGTATACTGACCCGTTTTGTCTCTTGGCAACTCGGGTGCGTTCTGTTTGAGCGCAGCTGAGCTTCCTTTGCAGGATTAGTAGAGGCTTTGGTGGTGACAAGAAATAACTATGATCGTAGGACATGTCGATTGGACTTCTTTTGTTTTCTCATGTTTATGGTTGTTAGTAGTTTATGTATTTTTATTTTCTTTTATGACCTTAGTATTTTGAAAATTTGGCATCGGTTGTAACCTTACATTATTTAAGTTATTTTGAAGTATTTATTGTTACTTTAACGTTGGAGGTATTAGGTAGTTTATGAAATTATGGTGCATGGTATGATTGGTGTTTTGTTAATTACCTTACTGAGACTAGAATGTTTAGATTTTTGTTTCACCCATAGGATTTGGATGATGGAATATTGATTGGGGTTTAGTCCTAAGTTAATATTTAATTGTTCAAATTTTGGGGCGTGACAAAATATGGCAAGCGAAAGAAAATTTCCATTCTACAATTAGCAAAATAAAATAAACAAAGTAATGTAAACATGCCATTGAAAATTACGCCACATTGAAACCAAGAATTGAACAAAATAAACATACCAGAGAAAAATTCACATTCCGGAGAAAATTACACATTCTTGAAGAAATTTCCATTCCAGAGAAAATTTCAATTCATAATATTAAAATGCCAGAGAAATTTACATACACAACCAGAGAAAATTAACCATGATAGAGACACACAAGAGAGGAAAGTGATGTGATGTGGTCAGAAAAAATTATAAATACCATAGAAACTTAGACAAAGGCAAGAGAGCAATAGACATTCCAGAGAAAAATGCATATTGCAAAGAAATTTACAAAGCAGAGAAATTCATAGACAAAATTACATAAATATATTCAAGAATAAGATCAAAACACAGAGAAATAACTTTTTTTCAAAATACACATGTCAGAGAAAATTCAAAGAAGAAACATTCATTCCAGTCCATAATATTAAAATACCAGAGAAAATGAAACATGATAGAGACACACAATGGAGGAAAGTGATGTGATGTGGTCAGAGAAAATTATAAATACCTGAGAAACTTAAACAGAGATAAGGGAGTAATAGACATTCCAGAGAAAGATAGACATTCCAATTAAAAATACATATTATAGAGAAATTTACAGAGCAGGGAAATTTATAAACAAAATCACAGAAACGTATTCAAGAATAAGATGAAAACACAGAAAATTACTTTTTTCAAAATAAACATGCTAGAGAAAATTGAAAAAAGAAACATACATCAAGCAAAAATTAGAAAAATTCAAATGCCAGAGAAATTTACAGATAAAATCATACAAACATGTTCAAGAATAAGTTCAAAACACACATAAATAACTTTTTTCAAATTCAATTAGCTTTTTACTACGAAATTGAAACCCTAATTTATGAAAGGTTAATATAAAATGCAATTAACTGTGTTTTCAGAGAAAATCTGGTTGTATTGTAGAAAAACTTACCAGAGTTAGGATGAAACTTGAATGACGAGCTGATATAGCCTGAGATGAAGCTGCGATGTGACGAAGATGAACTGAGATGACGATGAACATTGAAAACGAGGTCAGAGAAATTTGTGAGGAAGGAATGAGAATGATTTTTGCAGAAGATAACGAAGCTCTAATGTCAATGGTGAAGATGATATTGAAACCCTAGTTCTGCTGTTTTCTTGTTCATTAAGATGCTGGATGCTTGGAATGGAACTCAGACGTTGGGATGAGTTCCGTTTCTGTATTGATTTTGAGAAGGGTATTTTGGTCCACAAAATAATTAAAAACGCACACCAAGTTGTTCAGGGACCTGATGCATCACAATTTTTTTTTGATATCCTTCATCCTCTAAATTATTATTATTAGAGATTTAAAAAAAAAATTTCCTTTAAAAAAATACGAGATTTAAAATTTAAAAAATGTGAGATTTTTTTCAACATCCATTTTCAATTCTTCCCCTTAAACATAAAATTCTCCAAAAATATTTTCCGTATTTTTCCCGCCCTCCCGCCCCTCAGTTGAAATTCTTGAGAGAGAGAGAGAGAAAACAGATAATAATATACAAAAGTCTTTGTAGTAGACACTAGACAGGACAGTAGAGAGAGAGAGAGAGAGAGAGAGAGAGTGAGAGAGAGAGAAAGAGATGTGAGGAGCTCATTGAGCTCACCTCGTCTTCTTCGAGCTTCTCTGGACACAATAATGGACACACCAGAGAAGACCCAGATCGCCACTCCAATCTCTTCTAAATTCGAGGTCTGTCTCTTAAAAAAAAACCCCTAGTTTTCCTCTCTTCTCTTGAGTCTGAGCATTTTGCTACTTCCCTTTGTTTTAACCCTACTACTTTGTTGTTGCTTTCGTGCATGTTTGAATTCATCAATTCTTCGCAGAAAGATTGGTTGTGTTGTTGACTTGTCTCTTGAATGTATGTTGTTAGCGCTCTCTTTATGCCCATTTTCGGTTAATTTTAGTAGTTCCATGAATTCTAATGGGCAAATTATACCCGTAGTTCAATTTGGTTACTTTAGTTCTGGTTGCATCAATTTTAGCTTGAATTTTTGATATTGTGTCAGATTTAATCTAATTGATAATGTCGCTTTAGAAATTGGACTGAAATCAAAGGGTAATTTCAACTTTTTACAGTGGTTGACGTCCAATTTGAAATGGTTCATATGTCGAATTTCTTAACTTGTGTGTTATCAATTGGACTGAATTGACATAATGTGAAGGGATATAATTGGATCTACAATGACCAAATTGACACAATAGACCAATTACAGGGATTGCAAGTATGAATTACCCAATTTTTAATTGACTTGCCTAGCATCCACTTTTTGCCCATTGTATGAGAAACTGAAAGTTCAAACTTTAGTGATATTTGAAAATTATCCCGTACCTTTCTTTTTGCCAGTGTTTGTTTATTTTTGGTTGATTTGCATGATGTGGAAAAATGCTATCCGAATTGGTTAAATTGTCTTGATTCATCATTCAGACTGGTTTGGGAAAGGAATTTTTTTTTTAATTGACAGGACAAGAATGGGCATTTTCCTTCGAAACTAAATGTGGTTAACATCATAATTTGAAATAGAAGGGATGGGCCCCCACAAAATTTGGGATATGAGTTCAAGATGCATAGCAGATAATTTTGATAATCATTTATGTTGAAAATTTGGCTTTCATTGCTCAAGATGATTTTTTCTCTTTTGATGCCATATAAATAATCCTCATTCACATCCAGGATTCACCCGTTTTTAGTTACATCAACAGTCTTTCGCCCATTAAGCCAGTGAAGTCCATACACACCACACAGACGTTCAACTCCCCCATTTTTGCGTCTCCTCCATCAGTGTTTGCTTCTCCACACATTAGTTCTCACAAGGAAACTAGATCTTTTAAAAGGTAAAATTCATTATCTCAATTTGCCATTTAATCAAATTAGGAATTGCACCAATTATAATTCATGAATGTCTTGTTTTGTGTTTTGTGCTTTTCATTGCCAGGAATTGCTTAACAGATCCGTCAAGACCTGAATTCTCTAACCGTGAAAATGAGGACAATCCAAGTGAAGGTATTTTGGGTGCAGATAAACAATCTGATCTGTGCACTAAACAACTGAGATATCTTAGTCCTGGGAGTTCATCCAGAGAGATTCCTATTGGAGCATACAATGAAAGCTCAAAATTAGCTATAGCATTGCCAAAATCATTAAAATATGTTTGTGGGACCTCTGATGTTAACACCTTGCCAGACAACAATTCTAAAGCAGAAAGTGTGCCTGAGATGGCTAGCACACCGTCATCACTTAATAAATTTGCTACAGATGGCTCGAAAGAGAGATTCTGTTCAATTGAAAGTGAAATAAAATTGGGAAAGATTGGTCAGATTGAGCAAAACAAAGAAAAATTGGGATGTGATTGGGAGAAACTGGTTTCAGATGCTGCTGATCTGTTAATCTTTGATTCGTTCATCATCGAGGAGACTTCTGATGGGCACGTTGTCAAAACACTGAATTCTGAGACAACTTCTTGTGCCTCAACTGTTCTCGAGCTCCCACAAGATAACAATGATAGTTTGCAGAAAACACATGCTGTGGGTTCTTGCAAAGAGCATGACATGGAATCACATGTGTCCCTATCAGGAGAAGCTGCAAAGCTGAAGGAAACAAATCAAGCTCCAGAAATTTTTTCCATCACTCTTCTAAATGCCTCAAATCCTGAAGTGAATGATGACAAGGATAAGTGCATTCATTCTGGCTGCAAAGTAAAGTATTAAGATCACTTTCTCGCTTGAACTGTGGGAACTTTTGCCTCATGAATCACATGAATCTTTGAGTTTGATTTTTCTTCAATTCTTGTTTCAGAATTTTCGTCTGTTCCTGAAAATTCATCGTGCATTATTTAATGCAGGTAGATGATATTTGCATTCCATGACCACTTCTAAAAGATGAACGTGTTTTGATGTGCATAGTATCATACATGAGGATCCTCCAACATGCCAGACATGTAAATCATGTTTGTGAAATGTGTCCATGAACTTAAAATTTGAATACATAGACAAATAAAAGACATTTAATGGACATGTCATGTACATTTAATATTTTTGATACCGAAATGAGAATGTAATTTTGAAGAATATGTTAGAATAATATATGATTATTTGGGTTATTATTTTGTAATTATTTTATGCCTTAGGGCTTCCTTGTAATTATTAATCTTCATTAATATAAATAGGGGATGATATCCTAATCATTCCCTAATATTGTATTCTCTAAAAACATCATGGTATCAGAGCCTAACCCTAAACCCATTTACCTATACTGTTTCTATTACCCACCGGAGTCACCAGCCACCAGCCGGAGATAGGTCCTCTCTGTCAGTCGGCTCAAGCCAACTCATCCCTGAGGGACTTCGGCTCAACCCAGCTCAAGCCGACTTATCCCTGAGGGGTTTCGGCTCCACCCAAGTGTTTTTGGGTGGGTTGATGACAGTCTAGGGTTTCGGCTCACCCTTGTTGGTTGAACACAGCGACGACAATCATTGCCTAGGGCTCGAAACTTACCTGAGCGCGCAAAAACGACGAGGAAGATGTACTGAGAGTAGTAGAAGACTGGTGGTCCAGTAATTGATGCAGAACATTCTCAAGCTCATGAGTAGTCATGCCAGAGAGACCATCAGAAGCCTAGCCAACCGAAGCAGAAGTAGAATCAAGTTTATCAACGGCACTAGACTAATGAGCTTGGGGATAGGAGCCACGTCTTCTAGACTGGCCTGACCGACCTCCTTTAAAACCAGATCTATCACCTCGACCCTTGGATGGAGTCCCATGAAGCTTCCAATGCGTCTTATGAGTATGCCGCTGCTTCTTACAGTAATCACAGAATACAGACTCCTTGGCAGTAGACGGAGAGATGGGAGTCAGGTTGAGGCCATCGCTAGAGGTAGATAATAGTGCTGAGCGGTTAGTAGAGACAGGGGACATCATAGTAGACTGGCGACTCTCCTTATTCTGTACATAGCCAAATGCCTCCTGAAGTGAAGGAAGAGTGTCCATACTCAGAACCTTACTCCGAACCGAATCATACTGCACATTGAGATCGGCCAGAAACTTGAAGACCCTTTCCTGTGCAATGAACTTCTTGTACCCGACGAAATCAGCAGTGCAAACAGGCTTATAGTCTTGGAGGTGATCAAGGTATTTCCAGCCGTTGGTGAGGAAGGTGAAGTACTAAAGAATCGTTTGCTCTCCCTGAACAGAGCTCTCAATAGAGCGGCGTAACTCAAATGCCTGGGAGAAATTCCCTTTGCGGGAATAGGTGGTAGCCACAGCATCCTAAACATCTTGGGCAGTCTCCATAGACAAGTAGCCCTCGCTAATGTCTAGTACCATCAAATGAATAAGCCAACCCATAATCAAAGAGTTGGTAATCTCCCATTGGTCATAACTCGGGTCAGTTGTGCTGGGTGCTTGTATCCTGTCATCCACATATCCCATCTTCCCTCTGCTCTTCAAAAACATAGTCAAACTCTGTGACCACGCGAGATAGTTCTGACCATTAAATAGAGAGGTGGTGATTTTAAGACTAAGGTTGGGGTTATCAGTCATAATAGTAGGTATAGGGAAACTCTCACTCCTAGGTGTCGGAGAGGTAGTGGACACACCAGTGGAATCTGCTATAAATTTTGTACTACCGAACCCGCAACAAAACTAGTGCCAATCACAAACCTAAAAGGTGGTGGTGGAGGGGAAAAACAAACAACTGCCACTACGAAAACATAAAGAACACTGCGAAAACATAAAGAATTAAAGACTTCTTTTTCCTTTTTCTTTTTTTATTTTATTATTTTTTTTTAAAGAGAAACGAAGAAACAGAGGCGGTGGGTCAAGTTGAAGACCTCGTCAACAGAGACAGACAAAACAACGATAGTAGAGGGAAAGAGAGAACGAGCCATTGTTTATCTTTAGAACAATCGAACGACAGTCTTTCGTCTTCTCCAGAACAACGAATCACAGCAGATGGAGACAGAGTAGAGGCTATTGCATAGAGGCTGTCGACTATCATAAACAATGAGTGCTAGTGTGAAGTGATTCCTGTGATTCCTATGGTGGAACCAGTTGTTCTTGCACCACCACCTCATGCTGGGACTGCAGAACCTAATGTCACCAAGGATAGGGAAGGGCAAGTTTATATCAGGGACAAAGACAAACAGAAAGTTAACTGGATACAAGAGACCACTTCTGCTCCTCCACTGCCATCTCTTGCTTCGGATAAGAGTTCAGGTAACTTTGAATCTCTTGAGTCCATTGATCTTGATATTCCTATTGCCAAGAAAAACGGTGTGAGGTTTTGTACTCAACATCCTATCTCAAATTTTGTGTCTTACTCTTATTTGTCGTTCTCATATAGAACGTTTGTGTCCAATATTTCCTCTGTTAGTATTCCTAACCATTTTCAGGATGCTCTTGTTACCTCTGAGTGGATACTTGCCATGATTCAGGAAATGAAAGCATTTAGGAAGAATGGTATTTGGGAATTGACTGAGTTAACTAAGGGAAAACGACCTGTGAGATGTAAATGGGTGGATATTGTGAAACACAAAGCGGATGGTTCTATTGAGCGTTACAAGGCTAGACTTGTGGCAAAAGGGTTCACTTAGATGTATGGCGTTGACTATCAGGAGACCTTTGCACCCGTGGCTAAGATGAATTCAATCAGAGTGCTTATCTCTTTAGCAACTAATCTACATCGGCCTTTTCATCAGTTTGATGTAAAGAATGTCTTTCTCCATGGTGACTTTGAAAAAGAGGTATATATGGACATTCCTTCTGGTTTTGAGGATCATCAGACTAAAGGCAAAGTATGTAGGCTTCATAAGTCATTATATGATCTCAAGCAGTCTCCGAGAGCTTGGTTTGAGAGATTCACTCAAGCTATGCTTAAATATGGCTTCAAACAAAGTCAGGTAGATCGCACTTTGTTTGTGAAACATTCCTCACTTGGTAAGACTACAACACTCATTGTTTATGTAGATGACATAGTTCTTACGGGTGATGATAGTGAGGAAATTCCTCTGTTGAAGAAATATTTAGCCAGTGAGTTTGAAATCAAAGACTTGGAGTGCTTGAAGTATTTTTTGGGAATTAAAGTTGCTCGCTCCAAGGATGGGATATTTATCTCACAAAGGAAGTCTGTGTTTTATCTGTTGAAGGAAACTGGGATGCTTGGCTGCAAGGCCTGTGACACTCCATTGGAACCCAATCAAAAACTGGGGGATGATAAAGGAGAAGTAGTTGTTGACAGGGGGAGCTATCAGCGATTAGTGGGTAAACTCATTTACCTATCTCACTCTCGTCTTGATATTGTTGTTGCTGTCAGTGTGGTTAGCCAGTTTATGCATGCTCCTCATCAGATTTATTTCGAGACTGTCATGAGAATTTTGAGATACTTGAAGTTTGCTCCTGGTAAGGGTCTTTATTTTTTAAGGTATGATCATCTTCGTGTGGAAGCCTATACAGATGCTGATTGGGCTGGATCAGTGACTGATAGAAGATTGACTTCAGGGTGTTGCACCTTTGTTGGAGGCAACCTAGTTACTTGGAAGAGTAAGAAACAAAATGTGGTTGCCAGGTTAGGTGCAAAAGCTGAGTTTAGAGCTATGACACAAGGGGTGTGTGAGCTCTTATGGACCAAGTTATTGTTGAGTGATCTAGGTATTGATCAGACAGACTCCATGCAGTTATACTGTGATAATAAGGCTGTTATCAACATCGCTTACAATCCAGTTCAACATTAGAGGATAAAGCATGTTGAGATTGATCGTTACTTCATTAAGGAGAAACTCACTAGTGGCACAATATGTACTCTCTTTGTGTAGTCTGGTGAACAACTTGCTGACATCCTTACTAAGGGAGTTGGGAGTAAGCCATTTCATGACATCTTAGGCAAGCTGGGCATGAGAGATATCTTCGCACCAGCTTGAGGGGGAGTGTTAGAATAATATATGATTATTTGGGTTATTTTTTGTAATTATTTTATGCCTTAGGATTTCCTTGTAATTATTAATCTTCATTACTATAAATAGGAGATGATATCCTAATCATTCCCTAATCTTGTATTCTCTAAAAACATCATAATATATATTTCATCTTCTCTCTCAGGAAAGGAATATATTACAAAACTTTTCCTTGTCTAGAATGAGGGCAATGAGTTGAGGTTCCAATAATAGGACGAGGAAGTAGAATATACTGGTAGAATTAAAAGGATACAAAGCGGTCAATTCTATGAACCTAAACTGGAGAGGCTAAAACTTCAATACTGATGTGGATCCATATGTGCACTTTGAAGAAGAGTTTCTAAGCCACAAGCACTTTGGGATACCGAAGCATGAATAATTTCTGTTGAGTTAATTAGATATAGAACAGATTCTTGACACCACAGATAAAACTTTAACGGCTGCTTACTTCATATGTAATTTCAAGTTGAGGTTGGTTAGGGAACCAAGCTCTTGGTCACCTTTTACATGATTTCATGGTTTTGAATGTGGCACATAAGAACTCCACCAACCAATACTAATGATTTGAAAGCTTAAAAAGCCAAAGAGTCTTTTACCTGTAAGATTTGTTAAACACTACATGAAGCTCCTCTGTTATACTTTAGTTCATTGCCAGTTAATTGCAAGGTATTCTGTCTTATTTGTATCCACCTTGTTAATCATGATTGTTTGTGTGTGTGTTTTTGTGCTTTCTTGCATGCAAATTGTCCTAACTTTTATTATTCAATATAAATCCATTGTGGTAGCAATTGTGGTATTCTTTTAAAAAACGTAAATACATAATTACTAACATGCCACTCCTCTTTTTTGTTGTGTTTAGCCTGGTTTCCCACAGCAGCGTAGTATACGAAGACTAGTTTTTGAGATGTCAGGAGTGAATAAAAGGAGATCAATGTACAATTATAATTGTGGCTCTTCAATCTCATTACAAACTGAGTGTAACTTTGCCTTAAATGAAATGCAAGTGGTTTCCCCTAAGCCTGAAAACGGTTATTCATCACCTATGATACCTGGAATTGGTTTGCACTTGAATGCTTTTGCGTCTACTTCAAGCAATATTAACCGCGTAAAGCTTGAAACTCTGGCCAGTGGAAGGCAACTGAGAAGAATGCCAAGCTCCAGCTATTCTTCCGATCCTTTAGTATCTGGTCAGGAAGGTCCAAATATGTCCTTGAATCATAACTCTGCAGAAGGAAATTTGAGTTCCTGTGTCAATGAAGTGCAGGTTATGGAAGATGCTGCATCTGCTTTTGGAGTTATTGAAGAGTTTAACCAGAGTAGTCCCAAGAAAAAGAGGCATGTATTTGCACTATTATTGGTGGAAATGCTCTTTTTCAGCCAAATGCATTTACCTTTTCTGACTATGATTTATTTTTTGTATTTTTGGGATGACCTGACATACTGTGCAGGAGCAAGTCAGAACAAGCTGCAGAGAGTGATGCCTGCAAGCGTTGCAACTGTAAGAAGTCAAAATGCTTGAAGCTGTAAGTTCATTTTATTCACTCAAATGTTTTAGTTGTTTTAAAAAAAAGGTCACAAATTGATTGTATTTCACTTATTGACAACTAATGACTAAGATATGGAATTGTCTTCTACTTCTCATAAGTAGGATTTAGATTTTACCAAAAAGGAAAAAAGTGTCAGATTTTTACTTATAAAAAAATCATAATTTTAGGTTTGGTTTTGGTTTGGTCTGGTTTGATGGGACTTAAGGCTTGGTTTGGTTTGGTTTAGTATAGTCATTGAGTATTTCACCAATTTGAGGTTTTTGGCGAGCCTAGGTTAAAAGGTTTTTTATATTGAATATAACATGATAGATTGACCTGTAGAGGGTAGATAGAAAGGATGTGTGGGTTGCTGAGTTACCTTTGCTATGTGGCAAGCCTCATGGGTGCCAAATCACATATACGAGGTTGTTAAAATCAGGATCCTAGATAGGACCTTTGGGAGGGACTTGTGGATCGGATCGTAGAATCGGATTGAGGATGTAAAATAAAATGATAAATTATCTGTAATGATAATGTACGTTACATAATTGTAAAATCACTAAAGAAAAATGATTAATTTGATATAATGCATCTTTTATGTTATCATAAATTAGAATAGAAGTTTGTAGAAAGAATTTATAGTCAAATTTCTCATATAGATATACATATATACATACATATATAAGAAATAAACTCTGTTATCATAATTTTACAATTTGCAATTCGATTCATGATTTGATTTGCAATTTTTGCAAAATCTATACAAATCTATGGGTGAATCTATTTCATAATCGGTTCACGATTCGATTCATTTTTTACGATTCATGCAATTTTTGAAACTATCGAGTCCTATATATTTTTTGCTTTTTATTTCTCTATCTTTTTATTGAAAATGACATAATACAACTTTTAATAACATTTAGTACCAAAATAACCAATATATGTACATGATTTGTTGTTATTTTAACGATCATGAAGTTTTTAATACGATTTAATCAAATTCAGTCAGACCCAACATGCTTTTAACCTTTATTTTTATTTTTTTTCTTTTAAATAATCATAATATATCTTCTAAAGATGGTTAAGATTAAAGTAACTTACACCATGAATTATCTACTACTATTTTATTAAATTAATTATAGGTGCATATTACATGGGTGAGGTCAATTATACATTTGAAAATGTTTTAGACTTTAAAATAAAAGATCCTAAATAATGGTTTCTTATTATTTGGTCATTGTTACTTGGAAAAAGTATGTATGCTTATTGTCCAAATATTAATATCGTTGTCAAATTATTGTTATTTTGGGAAATTGAGTGTCTTTGTTTACTGTCTTTATTAAGAATGGTTGATAAGAAATATCTAAAAAAGAGAAAAGGTAAGATGATAATCTAACATAGGAACCTTTGTTAATGTCTTACCTATTAGACTACATGATCATCATTCAAAACAACATTTTCATTGATTGAAGTCTAAATATTTCATATTCATAAAATATATTTAACATCCAAGTGTGTAGACATATTTTTTCAAGTAATTTAGAAAAAGTGATCGAATCTTTACGATTCACGATTCAATTCGATTCACGATTCGTACGAAACCATTTCGATTCACGATTCGAATTCCAATTTGACAACTATGGAAATAAACAATAAGATTTTTTTTTGGTAGGTTAGGATCGTAGTAGAATTGGGATCGTAGTGCGATTTTACACGATTTTATGACTAGGATCGTAGTCACTTGAGATCCTACTAAATTTAAAATCCCAGTGCAATCCAGATCGTTTAGCCTAACTAGAGTCGTAGGATTAAGATCCTATTATCCAGATTGGGATTTTGACATGCATATACCTCAAGCTTATTACCCTTCACATGGCAGACCTTCCTGGTGAGTGAATCAAGTAAAAAATATAAGGAGCCTAGAGGCATGGCCCACAGCACCACTCGGTAGTGTCATGGCTCAGCACTTTACAGCTGGATTGGACGAATTCTTGCCAGACCATGATCCCTCATACGGTTATAAGGTATACTGAGAAGTGGCCAGGAGTAGCACCTTGCTAAACTAGTGCACCTTTGCTCGGTCACTCCCATTCGACAATAGCATAGCTTGGCTCCTAATTCGGCTATGTCTCTCATATGTCATTTCCGTCTAGTTGGGACTTCTACATATTACTATCACTATTGCCACCACTTTGGCATCCTAGGTTGGAACTAAGGCCTCCACTACTTGGGATCAATGGAGGATTGTGACTTAGAGGCTACGATTAAGGGCTCACCAAGGTTGCTTGGTTCATCCTCCTGAGAGAACAACCTGCTCTTGACCGGTCTTAGAGAGTGGTATTGACCCAAACACCAAACACCTTAGAAGAGGTATCATATCTAACACAGCAACTCCCATAATATGACTCCTAAGGTCTAAATCATGGGACATAGATACCTCTGTTAGCATAGCATATTATATTATTATCTGAGTTATTGGTTTGTAATTGTTCTATGCTCTCAGGGCTCATCTTGTAAACTCTAATCTTCATTTATAAATAGGGGATGATATCCTATCAAACCCTAAGCTGGTTACTCAAGCTTCATGGTATCAGAGCAGAACCTCTAGGGTTTCGGCACACCCTCACTCTAGGGTTCGAAACTTACCTAGGTGGATCATCTGCTGGGTCGATCTTCAGCTTGTCGATCTTTGCTTCGTCTTCATCCTCAATCGCCATCGTCACTCAGCCTTCTCTCAGTCGATCGTCACTCAGCCGTCCTCAGCTCGTCGATCTCCTCCAGCAGTTCGTCGATCTTCTTCTCTGCTCGTCAGTTCGTCGCTCGTCTTCATCACTCTCGTCAGCTCGTCGCTCGTCTTCGTCGCTCGTCTTCTTCTCTGTCGCCTTCGTCGACTGTCGATCTCACTGGTATACTCTCATACTCTCATCCCTGTTTGGTATGATATAACCTATGTCGTGTATAACACCGTACCGATACATATATAAATAAATAAATATATATTAAAAAAATAAATAAAATGAAAATGGTTTCTTAATTTTGTTATGCCTTTATAGTGGTCATTGTGCATGTTCTTTCACCTCTACCTTTCGGGTTTGTGCTTGCCACTAGTTTTGTTGCGGGTTTGGTAGTATAGTATCCATGATAGATTCCACCAGTGTGTCCCCTTCTCAAACACCGAGGAGTGAGAATCCCATTATACCTACTACCATGACTGAGATCCCCAACCCTAGTTTGAAAATCACCACCTCTCTATTTAATGGTCAAAACTACCTAGCATGGTCTCAAAGTTTGACTATGTTTTTGAAGAGTAGATGGAAGATGGGGTATGTTGATGGCAGGATACAGGCACCTAGTACCATTGACTCGGGTTATGACCAATGGGAGATTACTAACTCTTTGATTATGGGTTGGCTTATCCATTCGATGGTTCCAGAACTTGGTGAGGGCTACTTGTGTATGGAGACTGCGTAGGATGTTTGGGATGCTGTGGCTACCATCTATTCCCGCAAAGGGAATTTCTCACAGGCATTTGAGTTGCGCCAGTCTATTAAGAGCTCATTTCAGGGGGAGCAGATTGTTCTTCAGTACTTCACTTTCCTCACCAACGGCTGGAAACGCCTTGACCACCTGCAAGACTATAAGCTTGTTTGCCCTGCTGATTCTGTCCGGTATAAGAAGTTCATCGCACAGGAATGTGTCTTTAAATTTCTAGCAGGCCTAAATATAGAGTATGATCCAGTTAGGGGTCGAGTTCTGGGTATGGACACTCTTCCTTCACTTCAGGAAGCATTTGCCTATGTACCGAATGAGGAGAGTCGCTGGTCTACTATGATGTCCCCTGTCTCTACTGACCGCTCAACATTATTGTCTACTCCTCGGGATGGCCTCAGCCTAACTTCCATCCCTCCGTCTGCTGCTAAGGAGTCTGTATTCTGTGATTATTGCAAGAAGTTGCGGCATACTCGTGGGACGTGTTGGAAGCTTCATGGGACTCCATCCGGGGTCGAGGTAATCGGTCTGGTTCTCGAGGTCGGTCCGGCCAGCCTAGAGGACGTGGTTCCTATTCCTGGGCTCATCAGTCTAGTGCCGTTGATACACTTGATTCTAATTCTGTCTCTATTGGCCAAGCTTCTGATGCTGAGCTGGAGGATGCTTTGCGCCAATTGTTGGACCGCCAGTCTTCTATTGCTTTCAGTACAGCTTTCTCGTTCTTTGCCCGCTCAGGTAACTTAGCCTTTTCTCCTTGTGTTTTCCTGTGTCATAAGTCTTTGCCTTGGATTATTGATTCCGGTGCCTTAGATCATATGTCTGGCTCCTCTGATCTTTTCTTTGTCTATAAGCCCTCTTCAGGTCAGGACAAAGTTAGGATTGCAGATGGTATTATTTCTTCTATTTTTGGAAAAGGTTTAGTCCAAGTCACTCCTACCACACATCTATCTTCTGTTCTCCATGTTCTCAATTTTTCTGTTAATCTGTTATCCTTGAGTCGTCTTACCCAGGATTTGAATTGCAGTGTGACGTTTTTTCCTAATCATTGTCTTTTTCAGGACCTTGTCACGAAGAGGACGATTGGCAGTGGTAGTGCAGAAAATGGTCTCTACTTCCTGGATCAACCGGACAAACTTGCTTATTCTTCCACCACGTCTTCTACTACCTCCGCTGATTTATGGCTGTGGCATCAGCGTCTTGGGCATCCTTCATTTTATTTACTTAAGCATTTATTTCCATCTGGTTTTGCAAATCATCATGTGTCTGACTTTCTTTGTGAGTCTTGTCAACTTGGCAAACAACACAGAGCTTCTTTTGCTCCCGTTTGAATAAAAGTTTAGTTCTTTTTTCATTAATACATTCTGATGTTTGGGGTTCCTCTCGTGTTATGTCTGTGAAAGGTCATCGATGGTTTGTTACATTTATTGATGATTTTTCTCGTACTACTTGGGTGTATCTCATGAAAGATAAGAGTGAGGTTTTCTCTGTGTTTCGCAATTTTCATAAGATGATTTATACTCAGTTTGGGGCCACTGTCAAACTATTTCGTTCTGATAATGGCGGGGAATACATAGATTCTGGGTTAGGACAATATTTCTCTACTCATGGCATTATCCATCAGACCTCTTGCACCAATACCCCTCAACAAAATGGGATGGCGGAACGTAAGAATCGGCATCTTCTTGACATGGCTCGGTGCATGTGTTTTTCTGTGAGTGTGCCTCGGCCCTATTGGGGAGACGCTGTTCTCACCGCTGCCCATCTTATTAATCGTCTCCCTACCCAGGTCTTGCAAAAACAAGCTCCTCTTCACGTCCTTTTAGGTTCTCAGTCCTTGTTTTCTATTCCTCCCAAAATATTTGGTTGTGTCTGTTTTGTTCATAATCACTCTCCTTCTCGTGGTAAGTTGGACCCTCGCTCCCTCAAGTGTGTTTTCCTTGGTTACTCTCTTAATGAAAAGGGGTATAAATGTTACCACCCTCCTTCTCATAAGTGGTTTGTGTCCATGAATGTTACTTTCTTTGAGTCCCAGTCCTATTTTTTGTCCTCTTCGGTGTCATCGTTCTCATTTCCGGGGGAGCCTTGGTGTGAAGTGAGTCCTGTGCTTCCTATGGTGGACCCAGTTGTTCTTGCACCACCCTCTTCTACTGTGCTTCCTATGGTAGAACCAGTTGGTCTTGCACCATCCTCTTCTACTGGGACTATAGAACCTAATGTCACCAAGGATAAGGACGGGCATGTTTATGTCCGGGACATAGACAGACAACAAGTTAACTGGATACAAGGGACCACTTCTGCTCCTCCACTGCCATCTCCTGCTTCTGATGAGAGTCTAGGTAACTTTGAATCTCTTGAGTCCATTGATCTTGATGTTCCTATTGCCAAGAGGAAGGGTGTGTGATCTTGTACTCAACATCCTATCTCACATTTTGTGTCCTACTCTCATTTGTCATCCTCATATAGAGCGTTTGTGTCCAATATTTCCTCTGTTAGCATTCCTAACCATTTTCAGGATGCTCTTACTACCTCTGAGTGGAAACTAGCCATGATTGAGGAAATGAAAGCACTTAGGAAGAATGGCACTTGGGAATTGACTGAGTTACCTAGGGGCAAACGACCTGTGGGATGTAAATGGGTATATACTGTGAAACACAAAGCAGTTGGTCTATTGAGCGTTACAAGGCAAGACTTGTGGCAAAAGGGTTTACTCAGACATATGGCATTGATTATCAGGAGACCTTCGCCCCCGTGGCTAAGATGAATTCAGTCAGAGTACTTCTCTTTCTAGCAGCTAATCTAGATTGGCCGCTTTATCAGTTTGATGTCAAGAATGCCTTTCTCCATGGTGACCTCGAAGAAGAGGTATATATGGACATTCCTCCTGGTTTTGAGGATCATCAGACAGGCAAAGTATACAAGTTTCGGAAGTCATTATATGGTCTCAAACAATCTCCAAGGGCTTGGTTTGAGAGATTCACTCAGGCTATGTTTAAATATGGCTTCAAACAGAGTCAGGCAGATCACACCTTGTTTGTGAAACATTCCTCACGTGGTAAGACTACAACACTTATTGTTTATGTAGATGACATAGTTCTTACGGGTAATGATAGTGGGGAAATACCTCTATTGAAGAAATATTTAGCTAGTGAGTTTGAAATCAAAGACTTGGGAAGCTTGAAGTATTTTCTGGGAATTGAAGTTGCTCGCTCTAAAAATGGGATATTTATCTCACAGAGAAAATATGTGTTGGACCAGTTGAAGGAAATTGGGATGCTTGGCTGCAAGGCATGTACCACTCCACTGGAACCCAATCAGAAATTGGGGGATGATGAAGGAGGAGAAGCTGTTGATAGGGGGAGCTATCAGCGATTAGTGGGTAAGCTCATTTACCTATCTCACTCCCGTCTTGATATTGCTGTTGCTGTCAGTGTGGTTAGTCAGTTTATGCATGCTCCTCATCAGATTCACTTTGAGGCTGTCATGAGAATCTTGAGGTACTTGAATTCTGCTCCTAGTAAGGGTCTTTATTTTTCAAAGTATGATCATCTTCGTGTGGAAGCCTATACAGATGCTAATTGGGCTGGGTCAGTAACTGATAGGAGATCAACTTCAGGGTATTGCACCTTTGTTGAAGGCAACCTAGTTACTTGGAGGAGTAAGAAACAGAATGTGGTTGCCAGGTCAAGTGCAGAAACTGAGTTTAGAGCTATGGCACAAGGTGTGTGTGAACTTTTATGGATCAAGTTATTGTTGAGTGATCTAGGTATTGATCAGACGGACTTCATGCGGTTATACTGTGATAATAAGGCCGCTATCAACATCGTTCACAATCCAGTTCAACATGACAGGACAAAACATGTTGAGATTGATTGCCACTTCATTAAGGAGAAACTCACTAGTGGTACCATTTGTACTCCTTTTGTCCAGTCGGGTGAACAACTTGCTGACATTCTCACCAAGGGGGTTGGGAATAAACCATTTCATGACATATTAGGCAAGCTGAGCATGAGAGATATCTTCGCACCAGTTTGAGGGGGAGTGTTAGCATAACATATTATATTATTATCTGAGTTATTGGTTTGTAATTGTTCTATGCCCTCAGGGCTCATCTTGTAATTGTCTCATCTTTCAAACCCTAATTTTCATTTATAAATAGGGGATGATATCCTATCAAACCCTAAGCTGGTTACTCAAGCTTCAACCTCCACTTTGTTGGGCCAAGGGAAGTCAACAATTGGTCATCTACTATCTACTACTATTATAAAAGTGTGAAGAGCTTGCCATGTTTTCTACTTTTTTTAAATTCTAATTTTACCCTCTCAAATTTATTTTATTTTTTAAAAGTCACGAAGAGTCCTATATAAGCCAATTATCTCTTAATTTTTAGAGTTAAACACTCAAAAACAATATATCTGCTTCTAAGAGTCTTATATAAATATAAACAAACTGTCTCCCTTTTTATAAAAAAAAGAAGCCGTCTTCTTATTTTTTACATTGATGATGATTGAAGAATAAAAAATAATTACTCTTTCCTATTTCCTGTGTCTGCTTCTATACTAATATACATAATATTTATAACTGTCCATCATGGATCAAATCATTGTGAATAATTTTTGTTAAATCTTGAAGTTGTATGCATTCGTTCGAATCTAGATAAAGGAAAGCGCATGCGTTTTTAAAACAGAGATTTGTGTTGCATCTAAAAAATTCTCAGGTTATCTTCATACACTTTCTTTTTGTTTAAATTATATTTTATGAATTATAATATTTTACATGTGCTTTAATAACCAATGTATGATGTCAAAATTCTAAATAAGAACCACTTTCGTTGGTTTTATTTTTTATATTTGTTTTTTAGTTTTTGGTTTTTCATATTTTCTCAGTTTTGGTGATTAAAGATACTGGAATTTCTTCACATTTTATATTTAAATTATACTTTATATGAAAATCTAATATCTAATAATCTAAATAGAATTTAAAAGTAAAATATTGGTAAGAAAATTTATAAATTCAAACATGTACTAATTTTTTATTATATATATTTTTTGTTATTATTATTATTATTATTATTATTATTAGGAAAAATTATTTATAAGTCTTATTTGGAAGACTTAATGCCACATGATCCTGGAAAACAACTTGTTCCTATAAGTCTTGTGGGAAGCTTGTTGACATATTTACCCCCGATATTGTTAGTTAATAACCTAAATAATGGCAGTACCATATAAGAGAAATTGAATGTTACTATTGATTATAATCATATCTATATGGTTGTGAATTTGAATTTTAAAATTCACGTTCTGTTTGGTGATTACACCTTTGATTAGGCTATTTTTTAAGAAACAAAATATAGGTGATATGTTGTGTCTCATTAGGCTAATGAAAATGGAAGCTTCATTACACAGAATTCGTAAGGCCACCATCGAAAGAAAACACTAGTGCGATTCGATGGCGAGGTGTGATGGAACAGTGGGCTCTAGATTGCGTCTCTGGTGAACCGACGACGACTGATGGCCTCGAAACGTAAAAGTGACTTTTTCCTTGTTTTGCAATGTTGATTCGTTTGATTTTGGTAGACAACCCATAACTAAGGTTTTTGTGAATATGGGATTCTTGACATTTTCCGTTTGCTTTGGTCAAAAGCTCAAACACGAGTTGTATATTTCATGTGTTTTATGACCATTTGAGTTTTTGATAGTTTTGGTTTGAAGTCGTCAATATATGTGTGTGGGTTGTCTATTTGGTGTGTTTTGTGAGTTATTTGTTGGTGTTTTCGAATTGGGGTTACGTGGATTGTCAATTTTGTGTGTTTTGTGTGTGATTTGTTGATGTGTGCTCGAATATGGGGTTTATGTTGTGATGTTTAGGTTTGAATGGGGTCCGTAACATGGTTGTCAGACGTGGTTATTTCTTACTCATGCAAACGATGGTAGTTGAATGTTTGATTTTGGGGGTCCACGTTGTGTTACGATGTTGTTTGGTTGTTTGTGTTCAGTAAGAAAAGTAAGTTGCCAAATGTGATTGGTGCCACGTCCCTATTTTGTTTAATTTAAGAATTTTGAATGTGAATGTGAATTTCTGAAACTGTTTGTTAATTGTCACATTGAGTCGAAAACAATTCACGTGTGAAATGTGGACGAAATCATAATTTCACGAAATGGCACGATTGAGTATTTTAGTGTCACATTTGTAAATGTGTGGGAATGTGGGTACATTGTAATGTGTTTGTTTTGTGAAATATGCGGTCATGTAAACTTTGTTGTAACGTCAATTATATTATGCGTGACGAATAAGACAACTTCGGGTTGTGGTTTGTGTTGGGTAGATTTGTTTTGTGTTTCAATTGTCGTATGTCACATTATCTTTCATGTTGTCACATTCGTAAAGTGTCACATTCCCATTTTATGTTGTCACATTCGTGTTCGTAGTGTGTTATACATCAATCTTCACACGTCACATTCTCGTTTATATTGTCACATTATTTGATAAATCAGCACTTGCCACGTTATCATATATGTTGTGAATCAACCTCAACGTCAATATGGTTAATAGCAAAGGATTTTGCAAGGGAAAACATGTTTTCCACGTCGATGTCATTACTCATCATGAATTGGTTTTGGTGCCCCAGTAATTTGTAAGATATGGAAACCGATAATGCTGTCACATCTGCCCACCTCCCACATAAATCATGCACCAATTGGGTGTATGTCAATCCATGAACACCCCTGACAGCAATGGTGGATGAACCGTACATGCACAATAGCATAATGTCCATAGTCTGTGCATTAATATGAATGAAACAATAAGCGTATCACTACATTCCGTAACCGAACAAAGAAGGCATGCGACATACGTGTTTTACAATCAAATGTGAGCACAACATTAATATGGATGTACTGCTGTAAGGGAATAACGTGACATCGTAAATGTCCCATGTATTAAATCACCATCACCCCCAACCCAGTGTAACTTCAACATCCAACGATAGGATTCAATCCACATTCAATTACAAATCCAATTCCCTAGTAATTTTGCGCAATGTAATGTGACATGTAAACACTGATTAGAACAAAGACTCGATATATATTCAAACACATACACAACTGAACAAACACACAAATGTTATCTACTACATGGTGTATGTGGATTAATGTTACACACTAAATGTAACATGCAACATAACACGATCATCTAGGTTCCAATGTACAATTTCCATCCTACGACGTGGTTCACATTTGACATCCAATTAACAATTGGAAAATCCAAAAACCAAATACCGCCAACCCAACCCTTGAACCCATACACACCACCCCACACATCGAACATATCAAAATGCATCGACCATCACAATGTCAAATACACACATTCAATCAGAACATTAGCCAAAGTGTGCCTATCAATGAGTGTAATAGATAGTCAATGCCCTATTAGTTAAGATGAAGGTGAAAGATGAACAAACAGAAACACACTTCAACAAAATAAATAAAATAAATAAAATACCTTTTCCCCTCAATTGATTGGAGTCAAAATTTGACGAAGGAATCAATTCACAACCCTCAAACTTCATCATATTATCGACCATATCCACATCATTTTGAAAATGCACTGGAATTCTGCGATCAAGGCGAAAAAAACTCGCAGGGTCGTTGCCTCTAGACATGTCTTTCCTAAAAGCCTTCCCAAACGTGGTATGGTGAATGAGAAAATAAAGTACAATAAGGAAACAAATTAGGGGTATAATAGTACACTAATATCATTAATTTACAACTCATAGGACCTTATGAAAGATATTACTATTTAAATAGGCCTTCAAACTCTAAGAATTTTCATGGGATTTCACATTAAATAAGTCTTTCAAATAGGACTTATAAATAATTTTCCGTTATTATTATCATTTAATATTAATAAAAAAAATTCCAAAAAGAATACACAAAATTATTTTCTAAGTGTATTTAGATCAAGTGAATTTAAATTTAAAAGTAAAATTACAAAATAAAAAATTATTAAATTAAGTGAATCTAAAAAGAAATTAAAAAGGTTATTAAAAAAAAAACAATGTCAAAGATAAAAAACATGAAAACCAAAAAATTCAAAACAAACCAAACCAAACCAAACACTATAATAAACTTCTCTTTTTTCAAATCTTTCTTCACTAATCTTTAATTTTACACATTATTTACAAATTCCTTTCAATTTTTATGTGAATTTAATAATTTAATTAAAAAATGGTGCATACACACAAAAATGTAACATTAAACATCTATATTATGACTAACTATTTAATTGTGAATAATTAACTTCTTATCGTTACTTGTATTATATTGTTACAAAAGATTTCGCATATTATTTTTGTGATATTTTATATATGTCATATATAAATATATAAATGTAAATTTATGTGTTACTATATTCATACATTGTCAATCTATAATGCTATATTACTATTGGACCTTTTAATTTTCTAACATGTATCGCTTTGGCAAAATAGTTATATTTGATAGGAAAAAACTGTAGAATTGTGTATTGTTCTCCTATCAACTTATGTTCAATACATATATACATACATGTAATACAAACAAATTAAGACTTTGCAAAACTCTTCTATCACGACAATAATTGTACTTTTTTTCCCCTCATAGAAAAATCACATTATTGTGGAAAAATGAATTTTGAAATTCATAACAATATGATATTGTCTCGAACTTTTACTCATCAAAATATTTTTATTACAATGAGTTATAATGATGAGCAAGAAGAAAAACAAGAAGATGGCGAAACAAAAACTACAGAAGATCTATTGTAACATTGCTCTCCAAGAAAAGTTGCACGAGCTGAAGCAAGAATTGTTCTATCTGTTGTGAAGTTTAAGAAAAACAATGTACCTCATGCACATATTTTAGTTAAATTACAAGGAAAAAATAAATGATGCCTAAACATTATCGTAGCAACTCAATGATGTAGAAAGTAAGTATATCAAATAAAAAGTTTCGATAAATTTGTCATATATTAATTATTTACAGATGACATAATAAATCATGTAACTTGACAGTTTTATGAAAGTGACCTTGGAAACACTTATAAGCATGGATCTATAAACATTATGAAAACAATTATGAAATTCTTATATCGATCGAAATATTAAGCTAAAATATTATTTCATTTTTTTTAAAAACTATTCCACATTTTCTACATAAATGAATATATACTAATAACTAATGTTATATTTTTCATCATGCAAGATATTTGTGGCACAGGAAATGAGACTCAACAACTCTTGATATATTAAAATATATTACATATTGATATTAATGCATTCTTACACCAATAGTATGCAAATAATATACAATAGTTGGTTTAATAAATTTGTATTATGAGATGAACTATTCAACAAAATCGTGTAATTGTGAAATTAATTTCATACCTTCAATTGTATTACAGGTACGGATTATGAAAAATTGAAGTAAGAAGTTGATAGAAAAAGATTTGTGTAATACTATATATTTAAAGGACATGTTTATCGTTTATTGTTTAAGATAAGATTGTGATCTTAATAATTTAGCTATAAATTAATGTATATGTTTATAAAATTTCTCATTTATCATTTAAATTCTTCAACTGAGTATATTTATTTCTTGTTTAGTTGTATTTTGGATACATATCAATTTATCTATACAAGTCTCCATATTTTGTATACATATCACATACCAATTTAAGAGATGCATAATTATAGTATTAATAGTTGATGAAAAATCACATGTCACGTGCAATGTACGTGCCCAATCACTAGTCTTCCCGAAAGTCCAAAATTGATCACCTCACTCACCTTTTCCCACAATAAGAGTGCAACTTGAAATGGATGGATGTTTATGCTTTCAGTATAGGTGACTTCTGATAAACTGAAATGACATATCGGTATTCATGTTTCTTGACTTTGCAAATTGAAGTTTTTGTACTTCTTTCCTAATTATCATGCACAAGAAGTGTATAAATCCAAACCAAACCAAACCAAACCAAACCAAACCAAGTCTTAAGTCCCATCAAATGGGGTCGGCTACATGAATCCTTGTTCTCCACGTGGCCCTATCAAAGGCCGTTTCGTTAGTCAAATTAAGTAGATTCATATCTCTATTTACAATGCTAGCCAACGTTAATCTAGGCCTACCCAGTCCCCTAATACTTTCATCTACCGTTACAATATCGCATCTCTTCACTACTGCCTCTATTGGTCTCCGTTGAATATGACCAAACCATCTCAATCAATTCTCTCTCAACTTATCTTCTATCGGTGCTACTCCTACCCATTCCTGAATACACTCATTCCTAATTCTGTCTTGTCTAGTCTTATCACACATTCACTTTAGCATCCTCATACAAGAAGTGTATAAATATTCTTTGAAAAAGTGTCATATTCTTTTAGATTTTTATTATGGCATAGAAAACCAATGCTCTATAAGATTAGTACCGACACTCGCATCATATAGGATTGTGCTGGCATTTAATTAGGTTGTTATTGGATTACATTATTTTATCTTTGTATTAACTTTGCTGCTAGTTCTTCATCACATAAAAGTTTGTGATTTATTTGCTACTTTTATCAATTTCAACTGTGTTACTTGTGTTTAGGCTTCTTTTATTTTATTTTTATACTAGTTACATTTCTGATATAGTTACTGCGAATGCTTTGCTGCTGGTCTCTATTGTGTTGAGCCTTGTTCATGTCAAGATTGCTTTAACAAACCAACTTATGAAGACACTGTTCTGGAAACGCGCAAACAGATTGAATCTCGCAATCCACTTGCATTTGCTCCTAAAGTGATTATGAGCTCTGAACCATTTCCGGAGTTTGGGGTAACAATTTATCAAGATCTAAGAATGAAGACAATTTTCAAGTATTTTAAATCATGTACACATTTACGAGGATAAAACAAATTTCATGCTCACACTGTTTTTTTCAATCCAGGATGAATCTAACAAAACTCCATCTTCAGCTCGACATAAAAGAGGATGCAACTGTAAAAAATCCAGTTGCCTGAAAAAATACTGTGAATGCTTTCAGGTTTTCTTCCTTTTTGCTCATTTTGTATTCTTCTTATATTCTTCTAAGTTTTTGTAAACTGATGTGGACATTGTCCTTTGTGTTGAAAAAGGGTGGTGTTGGATGCTCTATTGGCTGCAGATGTGAAGGATGTAAAAATCCTTTTGGTTGCAAGTATGGTGAGTATTTACTAGATGCTTCCAAGGGTCCATTGACGATATTACAAAAGTATACAATTTATATTTATCTTGCCATTTTCAAGTATGAAATTCCTTAAACTAGTTTCTTGCAAATATGTTATTATCATATGTTACATGGACTTGGGTACGAGTATCAGTGTGGGTGCAAGTCCAAGTGTCAAACCTTCCTAAACATAAATTTTAGGATATTGAGATGTGTTAAAAAAAAATGGGAATGCATATGTGGACATGTCCTCAAAATTTGTATCTATTGCATATTTTATAATATTCTTAGATAATATGATGCAAATTATTTAGGAATATATACAAAATTAAATAAGATTTAGAAAATTTACGAAACTTCTCATCCATGTCAGAGGCAGAAATATGTCTTTACTACCAAATATGAGTTTCTTTCTCTTCAACCATCATATTAAATTAGAGGATGCACGTGTTTAAATTAGGTACAGGTGTTGGATACATATCTCATATCCTTATTCTTGTTATATCCGGTGGACAAGGGTACTACACTATCCATGATGGTATTAGCAACAACATTTAGACATTTTTCCATGCTAAGTTATTTCTTTACCCATATATGTTATGTGCCTCATTGTTCGGACAAGCATCTTTATTTACATATGGGGACAAACTTTTTGATTATTTTTTTATTAAATAGTTCTCTTTTTCCCCTGCATCTTCTTTCTCTTTACCTCAGTTAGTAGTGCATGCACTTTCGTTGTCCTTGATTTTGCGTTCTTCTGATCCTTTAGGAACTGAAGAAACTGAACTTGAAATGGAAGAAACAGATACTTCTGAAGTTAATGCATCAGATATAAGTTTACAGAAGGCTGAAGAGAAGTTAGATCGTGTTCTTCCGTTACCACATTCATATGAGATTAGCAGGTGTTCTATTTCACTAATTTTTGGTATGAAACAAATACCGTGCTTTATGTATAGAAACGTCCTTAAATCTTGATGTTTATTTCATTTCTTAGATCTCTTGTTCGACTACCCTCTTTCTTTAGTGGCAAGCTTCCACAATCTTCTCTATTTGGTGTTCAATCATCTCCTCACATTTGCACCAGCAAAAAGCCTGAAAAACCAGAGTTTCTACATGGCCTGCCCAAGTTTGAAAAGCGTCTTCAGATGATACCAGAAGATGAAATTCCCAAAATTTTGCAAGACAATTGCTCACCTACTAGGGGTGTAAAATCTACATCTCCAAATTCTAAGAGGGTCCCACCTCCTCATCTCAAGCTCGGAAGTGGCAGGAAGTTGATTCTAAGATCTATCCCAGCATTCCCATCTCTCACTCCTCAAAATGAAAACATTAAATTTTCAGGATAATCAAGTTGAAGTGCTCTAAATTTTCACCAGGGCGTTAAGGTAAGTTTTTTAGTTCAAGTCTATCTAGAGAAGTGGCTGAAGTTGATTCTAAGATGTATCCCATCATTCCCATCTCACTCCTCAACGTGAAAACATCAATTTTCCAGGACAACTGAGTTGAAATGTCCAAAAATTTCAGCATGTTGTTAAGGTATGTTGTTCAGTAGCATTTGTAGTTTTAGCCTATCCAAAATAAATTGTGTTACAATTCTATTGCCTGTGAAGACTTTCTATCACCTTTCTGTTTTTGAATAGTTGTGAGTAGTGAGTTATGTTCTGTTGTTGTACAAGTAAATTGAGTTGCGAATTCGAGTAGTGTTGTATTTTTCAATCAATTGTAGTTGGCAACTACCTGGTAAAACAAATAATGTATTATATCGCAAATCTTTTTTCATGCTTGTTATATATTTTTAACTTGTGCTCTTGGGTTCAACATCTAAACAGCCAGACATTACAGATTCAGCTGACTCTTTTTAAGTGTCAAATTCCTCAGAGGAGATGTTTGCTTCATTTGTACATCCATTGAGGTATTGCGGGAACTACACATGGTGAGTAGCTTTACTATAGATCTAAGGGGCTGTTTGGTATAACTGCAAATGTTAAATTTCAAATGTTTAAACATTGAGTTAGAAGTCAATACACCAACAAAACAAGTTGAGGATTAGTTTAGAAAACATGTTTCTTTGAATTAAAATTGTGTTCCTGTTGATTGTGCATCATTGAACATACTTCATGGAAAATCTACTGAAATTATTTTAATGCAAGTACTTAATAGGGTTAGCAAATGATGAATGTTTATGATTTTTCCAAATTTTTTACCAAATTAATTTTAATTTTAAAGTTTTTATTTCAAAAAATTTATTTTGAAAACCAACCCAAACATATCCGTATGAAATATAATTTTAAAAATTTGGTTACCACTCTTTGGTATATTCTAAAAAGTGACTTCTTTCAAAAGAACCATTCCATTTTTTTATTTTTTTTCCCCAGAAAGTCTACCAAACAAATTTCAGAAAACAAAAACAAAAAATAGAAAAATGAAATACATCAATCAGGCTTTTCAATAGATGTTGTTGTATTTCTGTTCTTTTTCCTTTCCCGTTTTCTTCACAATGATAAGAATTGACCAAAGTTAGTTTTCTTCACAATGATAAGAATTGACCAAAGTTTCTTTTACCTATCCCGTTTAAAATGCAGTAAATAATTAAGGGTTATTTAGCCTGTGTTTGACAAGTGGGTTTGTAGGTTTTTTTGGCTATTTTAGTCACAAAAAACAAAATAGACTATTTTAGCCATAACAAACAAAGTATCACATCCAACCCATAATCATTACATTCTTCTCTCACAAAAAAACTCAAAAAAACCAAAAAGTTAAAAAGTTCTTTCCAAACCAAGCTTTTAAGCTTAGGTTAAAATAGCCAAAAAAGTCAAAAAGCCAACCCACTTCCCAAACCAAGCCTTATACTAACACTTCTTCAACTATTAACAAATATCATTTTATTATCTCTTCATCTATGAATTTTGTATATTTAACCCTCTCAACTATAAAAATATATCAATTTTATCTCTTGCAAACCACCTTCAAAAGGGATGCATTTGTATGATTTTCATAGTTGAAGTCAATATGTATAGATTATAGATGCGAGATAAAGTGATATTCGTTAATAGTTACTGAAATCTTAGTGTAATTAACCCAATAATTATATGAGACTATTGAAAGATGAATTCTCATCTCTATTTAAAAGCAAATAATATCTGGAATTTGCACAGGCAAACAAAAATAAAATAAAATTCATGGTCAATTGCTACATCAAACAAAGGCAAACAAGAACCAAAAAAAAAAAAACTGAAAAAAGGGAAGAAACACCAAAGCCAAAGTGAGCACAAACAACACGAAAATTAAAACACCTTTATGAATGCATAATGAAATACATTCATAATGAAATATGCCACAACCTCGTACTAGAACAAGCACACGAAAGAAAAAGTACGAAAATAGTTCAAAATTCAACAAAAATGGGAAATTTTACTAAACAATAGCCCTGACCCCTTTTGATTTGGAGTGGGAGGCAATAATTAGAACTACCATTCAACAATAGGGAAATAGTTATGATGAAAGTTTTAAGCTTCTCAAGGTTGAACTGAGCAAAGAAAGCTTGTTGGGAGCGGTCTGCTTGTAGTCTTTTTCCAAGGCTGTAGCTGCTAGAGATTGCAAGTTTGAGCTCTCTTTCTCCTCCTTGTTACGCCCTTTTGTCAGTTGTCCGATGGCAAATGTACACTACATAACAGGAATAAGACTTTCTTTCAGTTATACAACTTGGTAACGTGTAACAAAGGCAATGAGAGAGAGAGAGAGAGAGAGAGACCAATGAAAGGCTTTCACAAAGAGAGCGAGAGAGAACTCACCAAGCAAATACCGAAAAGTGCTCTGGTGTTCTTGCCACCAGTCAAGTCTGTGACAGAAGAATAATATTTCTTAGCTGATTGAAGGTTTTCCAGACCGCCAAGTGTGTAAAGCACCTGTTGAGCCAAAAGAAAGCAAAAAAAGAACAAGTTTAATTCGTATTGTTGCAAGGATGCAGAGTAATGGACAATTATTAGAATTAAACATGTTTATTGAATTATATCCAACAAGTCTTAATGGTTTAAGTACTATTTTTTTTTTCTCAACGTTTAGATAAAATAACAAGATGCCTTAAAGGAGGGGTGTAATCGGTTTGATTTGGTTAGGTTGAGTGAAAAATTTAACACCGAATCAAATCATTCGGTTTTATTGGTTGATGAATTGAAACTGACCACATGACATGGGTTGGTTTTCCTTTTAGTTTAAAAGACGGATTCACACGAGGCTTTAAGGTTTTATAGAATCTTGTACAATACTGTATAAGGAATAAATGAAGAGAGAGTGGAAGCTGCTCTATAAATGCCTTCCTCCCTAACTTTTATTGCAAAACGTGTAGCATGATGCCATAGGAAAAGATCTCCCTAGGTCTCATATTGGATAGTGTTTGTGGCTTTGTGCTTTTACCCCTCAGAAAAATAAGAATTACTTTCCTAGCAAACCAAATGAATTCAATTACTGCAAAAAAAAATAAAATGCTCCAACCCTTAGAAATAAAACTTACATCAGCATAGGCTAGGTGATACACTGGATTTGTTGGTTGAGATAAGATTAGCTCCTCATAGCAGAAAGCTGCTTGCTTGTACCTAATTAAAAACCATAAAATGAAATGGCAAAAAAAGATGATACATAGCTAAAGCTTAAAAAATAGAAATTCAAAACAACAAATACAATACTTCATATTTAAGTAACTTATTTCCTATAAGAAAAAGTAAACTACAATATCTCACATTTGTAGAGAGACGTATATTTCAGCAAGTTCCCTCCAGACATCAAGATCGGCCATAAATCTGAAAATAAATAGTAAAACAAAATAAAAAGAAGTCCAGCTAAGTAGCCATCAAGTTGGAACATTGTTAAAATTGAAAAAGATGTGCTTTTGAGATCCTCCTCACATTTCAAGATATTTATTTAGCCCTTCAATGGCCCCTGAAAGATTGCCTTGTGCCTTTGCCATAGCTGCCCTCCTCTTATGAATTACCTGAATTAGAAGAATAAAAACGGCTGAATAAAATATTTATGTTTTGTTTTTCAATCTCCATTAGCAAGGACCATCCTATTTGTTGCATGGAAAGAAATTGAACCATTCCACCAAAAAATAGCATTGGGTAGGCCTCATTCAATAACCATCCTAGCTCTACCCTATCTGTTGTTTCATTTCTTTTGGAACAATCACAAACACTTTTTCAATTATGAATCTACTACCAAAAATTCAATGCAAAATCTCAATATTCAATGTGTATTCTTGAATAATCTCATTTTTAAATTATTCAACCATTTCATTTTACCAAGTTCAAGTTTAGCTAAACTAATCAACATTTATATGTTTTGATGCAACACGATGTTATTTGTAACAAGTAGTTTTGTGATCCTCATCAGTATAGATTGGTCATTGGGGCTTTCTACGAAGTCTTTTTTGTGAAATTTTTTGAATGCACTTCATGAACCTGAAAACAAACTCACTTGATCCAATGAATTATCCTCCAAAAGGCTCGAGTATGCTATTTCTGCCTCAGCCCAGGATCCTTTTGCTTCAAGCAACATTGCTTCTAACCTACCTGTGATATGCCAAACTTAGTATCTACAAACCATCAGAATTTAAAAGATAACCAAAAAAAAAATATTCAATCCAGGTTATCACACTTTTTGACACCTCAAAAGCAACAAAATGAGTGAGGGATAAGCAAGAATTTATGTCAAGAATCCCGAAAACATATTCAATACTCCACATCCTTCATCACAGATAAGTCACAAAGAATTTAAAGGATTGGTAAACCATGGTCCATCTTTGCTTCTCTCTCTCTCTCTCTACATATATATATATAAATATATAGACATATGCAAATATAGATATAGTAGTCTCACAGATTAAATTATTTATTTCATTAATTTTTCACCATTCCTTGATACAAGGGCCAAGAGACTAGGTACAAACATAAGTCTACAAGCTACAACGACTGACAAAAATTATGGCTTTGAGACTGACACTATCATACCAATGATAGTCATATGCAAAAGCTTAAGTTAATGTGCAACATGTAAATATTTTTGTAAGGTTGGAATAAGATTAAGAACCATTAAAGTATTAGTTGCAAAACTTTGGGTT
The DNA here is from genome assembly GCA_036172215.1 of Camellia granthamiana. Lineage (NCBI taxonomy): Eukaryota > Viridiplantae > Streptophyta > Magnoliopsida > Ericales > Theaceae > Camellia > Camellia granthamiana. Next base: position 109,099,334 of record CM069904.1, on the reverse strand, counting down.
TCCATGCATAACTCCAATTCTTGTATGGATTCAATTACAACTTCCAGAATACCGCCATTATATAAGAAAAAGTAAAATGATATTATATCATGAATTTCATATGGAAGTATAACTGTCATTTCATGTGTAAACAACAAATGAGCCAAAGAAAGGGCTTGAACTATTTTCATGCTAATCAAATACAATGAGGAAGTGGAGGTCTACCCACAAGAAACAGAGAAAAGGACAACCAAAGGGTAAAGATCAACAAATATTAGACTAAAAAGCAGAAGCTCCAATCAAAACCTAGAGAACTGAAAACATATATATAGGCAGTGTTTGGTAGAGTTTTAGAATTATGATTTGATAATAGAGTTATATTTTGAGTTTGTGAGTTTTGGAATTATGATTTGAGAGTGGAAAATTTGTTTGGTTATGAGTTTTGAAAAGAATTTTGAATTGAGTTTAAAATTTTTGAGGTGACATATAATATTTGATTAAAAAACTTACAATTCATTACCAAATACACAACTTAAAATTCTATTCAAAACTCATACAAAATTTTAAAAATTTCGAAAATATTTTTTATTTAAAATATAAAAAATAACATGTGCCAATTTTGCGCCCCCCCCCCCCCCCCTACAAAAAAAAAAAGAGAGTACTGTTCCGGTCAACCAGCATGTCGACTGGCCAGACATTCGGGAGGACGACCGGTTAGCCCAAATTTCAAAATTCAAAACTCCACTTGAAACGAGTTTGCAAAAGTGGGTGTGAAATTAATTTTTGAAAGTTGTATCCAAACACCACACTCAAGGAGCGGTGTGGAATCATGATTAGAAATGCATATCAAACACAGCCACTTTTTTTCCATGTACAATTAATTTTTAAGAAATAAGTATGAACCACAAATTCACGTCATGTCCTCAACAATGACCAACATAAGTGAGTTTGAAGAGGCTGCCTTTCCCATAAATAAATGCTCGTGTCATTATATAGCAACAAACTAGTTGAACTCACCAACCCTTTTGCTCCCGGGGAATTTTTTTTGCAAGACCTTTATGCAGTCCTGCAAAAGAATTAATATCATAAATTGCATCAGCTTTAAGTTCAACTGATGATTGAATCCCATACATAATTGCCAGTCCAAACACGCTTTAAGACTAGGAAAGATAGAATTCTCAATTAATATGTGTGAAAGATAGAGTTAACATTAATTGAAGATCAATTGAGATATAACAAGTTAAGATGGTTTGATCATATAAAATAAAGATCTGTAAATACAAGGATAAGGAAGAGTGACGTGATCACCACAAATAGAAGTGTTACGGAAAGGAGGAGACCTTAACTAACAAAGGATGAAGCAATTAAAAAGGATGTGAACTTAATTAATTTAAGTGAGCATACAACCCCCAACATAAAAGAATGAAAAAATAATTATTCATTTAGTTGACCCTATTGATTGGGACACAATGTTTTGTTTGGTTTGTTACATGTATAACCACCTTGGATACAATGCTTTGCTTGGTTTGTTACAGATCATTCAAATGGATAAACCGAAAGCAATTTCAGAAGGCATACCAGAAAGAAACGAAAATTCGTACCTTCGCAACATCAAGGCATTGGCAGTCCATAGCTGCAATAGCAACCTGCTCGTACAAAGTCCATTCTACACAAATAAATAAAATAAGTAATTTATTTATTTATTTATATAGGACAAGTAAAAAACACCCATTAATATGAAGTTCTGGGTAATTAAAGAAGGGCCTTTAGCATCTAAAGAAAACCATAGCACACTTTAGCAACTAATCACCATTTGACTAAAACCAATCACCTAGTAATTTACACAATTCCAAAGCAAACAAGAGATTACATACAATTCAATCAAATATCTAAAGTACCCAATTACAGAATCCAAATTTAAGACCCAAATTCAAGTCAGAAGCTTTAGGTATTGCAGAGAGAGAGAGAGAGACCCAAATACAGAATCCAAATTAAAGACCCAAATTCAAGTTAGAAGCTTTAGGTATTGGAGAGAGAGAGAGACCCAATTACAGAATCCAAATTAAAGACCCAAATTAAAGTCAGAAGCTTTAGGTATTACCAATTACCCATTCCATGAATTGAAACACAGAGAGAGAGAGAGAGAGAGAGAGAGAGAGAGAGAAGTGGTGAATTTGTACCTTCAGAGCCTAGGGTAGATCGCTTGGTAGGGTCGTTCAAGATGGACAATCCGTGCTTCAAAACCTTGTCAGATCGTCGAAGCTTGAGCTTCCGCACAAGACACAGGTACTCCCAAGCCCCTCCCCCTCCATTGTCCACCTGGTTCTCCAGTCTGTTCACTTGGGTTTCCTCTGTTTTGCTCACCATCTTCACCAATTAAACAATATTCAATCTCTACCGCTCTCTCTCTCTTTCCCTATATATATACTTGTGTTCTGGGTGTGTGTTCTCTCTCTGTGCGGCCGGTTTTTGGATCTGTTGTTGGAGAGAGAGCCCCCTAATATACTGTTGTTCTGGGTGTGTGTTCTCTCTCGGTGCGGCCGGTTTATGGATCTGTTGTTGGAGAGAGAGAGAGAGAGAGAGTAGCACTCTGTTGTCTTGTCTGTCAACTGTTGAGTGGAGGCCTCAAAACAGAGACCATTCGGTAACGGGCCGGTTTGTAATCTCAACCCGGGCCTGGTTTCTTTTTTTCCCTCTTCTTCTTCTTCTTCTTAAGATCGGATTAGTTGATTTTGAGATAATTAATAAATTATGGGTGTAATAACAAAATATCAGAGATAATCTGGGACTGCTGTGAGGTCCCGTAGAGACATTTTTTGATTGTATTTTGATAATCTGAACTGTTCATATTGTAAGGTTTGTCGATTATATCATTCATATAAAAAATAAAGTTAATCAAACATCTGTAACTCTATGATCAAGTCCTAATTGTTTTAAAAAAATATTAAAATCATGTTAACTGTTTACTTTTTGAAAAACAAATGTGCTCTTATTATGAGGCTACAAATGTCCAATTTACTTGATTTTTTGCATGAATGATCTATTCGACGAACCTTATAATATAAACAGTTCGAATCATAAAAAAAGATTTGGGCCACACCCCCAATGAGCCTCATAGCAGCCTGTTGCGCCAGGAACCCCAACTCCAATAATATGATAGTTTTTAATAGTTGATAAGTGATTTAAGTTAAAAATATATTAGATAATAGATCAAAAAAATTGAATTAGAATTTTAATGGAGAATTACATATTAGTGGAGATAATAAAAAATATTTACAAAAATAATGATAAACATTAATAATTAAAATTATAAATATTTTGGCATTTTAAAATTATTTTTGCAGAACTATGTAATTCTCTCATTCTTAATCTTACAATATTTAAGAAAATTAATAGATATTTGATAAATATAATCAAAGTGAGAGAATGGTAAAGTTTTGCTTTTGTAATAAAATAAATTTTTATTGGGTGATGCACCAATAAATCCCAAATTAACAACTTATACATTGTTTAATTCTAAAAGTTTTCTTATAGATTGAAAGGTCCCATTATAGGGAAATTGACCATAGAGGGCATATACATCAAGCATCATCATCATCAAAACAACATCAAATATCACAACATCATTATCAAAATAACATCAAACATCATCATCAAAACAATATTAAACATCACAACATCATCATCAAACAACATCAAACATTATCATCAAAACAACATCAAACATCACAAACATCATCATCAAAACAACATCAAACATCACAACATCAAACAGGGCAGACTGATTTATGAAAACAACATCACCACCATCAAAACAACATCAACTACACCATCATCATTAAAATAACATCAAACATCACAACATCAATATTAACAGTCCTACAATGAACCAAAACATTTGGAAAAAACATAAACTTTTCTAATACTGCCAACATCATAACAATCTACAAGTAACATTACATTTTTTCTTTTGAATCAAAAAAAAAAAAAAGAAAAAAAAAAAAGAGTAACATAAACCAATGAAGTAGAACGCTGCCACTGTGTTAGTTTCAACCACAAACATCAGTTTCAACCTGCAAACAACAACAAAGAACCCAACATAAAAAATCAACGACTGCCACAAAAAAAAAAAAAAAAAAAAAACCTATTAAAAAATGCCCAGCCCTATGAACACCCCAAAAAACGTACACCAGAACACCCTCTTCGTTCTCGCCTGTGTTCTCATCGTTGCTTTGGGTCGGTTAGGGTTTGGAGTCCTCATTAGCAACATTCCCAAAGTTCAAATTCCCAGAAAATGAAGAACCCATTTCCATTTGAGAAAATGAAGAAATCGAATTATCCGAAACGGGTCAAAACGGATTAAACTCATCAACATCATTATCAAAACTACAAACAAAGATATCGTAACCAACATGTGAGAAATTTATTTCAAATTCTCAATTGCAAAAAAGAGAGGTTGGTTATGGTATATTTACATAAATATATATATATCAGCACATCGATCGATCGTGAGGCTCTCTCTCTCTCTAGATTCTCACTAAAAAAAAAAAAAAACCTCTTTTTGATTTTCTGTTTCAATTCGGAAACAAAAGGATTAAGTTATAACGGAACGATGATCGGAAGTTTGCCGGATGAAATGGAGATTCCGGCGAGATCAGGCATCTTCCGGCAGAGGAAGGTTAAGATCGAGACCGTGGAGAAATTTGCTCGACGGACTACGGTCAGCGTCTCGAGTGTTTGAGATTGTAGATTTCCATGATAGTAGGGATTGATCTGCATGCCGATCTGAAGAAATCGAACACTCAAGCCTTGCTCTCCTCCAGGCTATCAAACATCAACATCAGATGTAGATTTGAGGGAGACGAAGGAGTTGCAGCTATGGAGTTGATGTTTATGTTGATGTTAGGGAGACGATGTAGTTGATGTTATGTTGATGTTTATCTTGACGATGTTAATGAAAATTAAATAAACAACATTACCAAAATAAAATGGGACTAAATGGTGCATAAGAAAACATTTAGGACTAAATGGTTCAACTTTTCAGAAAATAGGATTTATGGGTAAATTTTTCATTTTTAATTTTATAAATTTAAATTCTAAGTTTTTGAGTTATTTTTATTCTAAATCATAAACTATTATTTTTAAGTAAAATTGACGAAAAAAAATTTAATCACTAAACTCAATGTAAATATGTACATAAAAATGTCTAAAATATTTTTTAAAATAAAATACTATTTTTTCTATTAATTTTATTTTTTTAAAATAAATAATAATTTAAAATAAAAATAAATAAAAAATAAAAACTTCAAGATTTATTTGTTACCGGAGTGAAACGGAGTTTTTTCTTATAAATTTTCATAAATTTTTTTATTTTTATTTTTTTTGTTTAAATAAGGGCATTTTTTTGTAGGCCCGACCCAAACCCGTTGGCGCCCGGTCGATGCCGAACCCTTGTACGATGATGTGTGCCCTCTCAAGTTCATAAAAACTCTGCAACAAAAAAGAGAAGATCTTTGGCTTGAAAACACAACCAAACAGAGAATCATAAAACCCTAGAAACGGCCATGCAAGCCCCAGACGAAGCACACGTTGGCATTTCATGCTACACCTCTCAGCTTCCCGGTTTTCGCGGAGTTCTTAAGCAAAGGTATATATGTAGTGTGTGTATATGAGCGTGTCTGTGTTTTTTCGAGTCATTTGTAGCTTTATGTATCGCTTAATGATTCAATTACTCTTCCAATTCATGGGTCTTTTTTTAAAAGGAAATTAATATGTAAATTTTAGAGTTTTTCATTGAATAAAAACGAGAAAAATTGTAGCCAATGTTTAATCTTTTAATATATCTTTCAGTTTGTTAGAAATTGAACTCAGGGGCTTGTGTTACAGTTGAATGATTCAGTTGTTAGTTCCAATTCATGGAAAATGTGTTCGTTTTGTTTATTTTTTTAATTACACTTCATTTTATATTTCAGCTTAAACTTTGTTTTGCTTTCAGTTTATAAAATTGAGATCTTTTTTTATAGTCTAGGCGGGGAAAACTAGTAGGCAATGTGGGTTTAGTCATCCATTTTTATTGAAACCGAACCAAAAACTGCTATCACTAAGACCATCTCCAACGGTGAACCAAACTTTGCATCAGATTTGAAATTTGGTGAAAAAGTCACTTTTGGAAGCTCTAATGGTTTCACCAAATTGGTATCAAAATGAGAATGGAACAAAAAATTCATTAAAGTGAGAACAGGCTCCAGATTTCACCATTTCACTGTGCGTTACCGTTGGGGTGGGCCAACCGGTCAACCAACCGGTTGTCCGGCCGGTTGACCAACCGGTCGTCCGGCCGGTTGACCAACCGGTCGACCAGTTCCCTTTCAAATAGATAGGTTCAAACCGGTCAAAAAGGTTCAAACAGGTAAAAAAAAAAAAAAAAAAAAAATTTTTTTTGCCTTACCGGTTGACCGGCCGGTCGACCACTTCCCTTTTGATGCACGGTTGGAGCAAGCCGTATCAGATTGAGAAAATTGACTTTTTTTTACTCAAATTTGGTAAAAAATTTGGTTCACCGTTGGAGATGCTCTAAGGATTCATTTGCGAAGCGGCTTTTTGGCTAAAATATAAGATGAAAAAAATTAAAATGTTTGAGAATGCTTTTTGACTTTTTATAGAAGAACGTGTTAAAAAAAATAGAGAGAAGGGAATGAATCTGACTTTTTTGTATAGGGTTTTGGCCCTTTTAATGACTTTTTGATTAAATTAGCCTATTGCCAAACGAGCCTTGAGCTCAGTTTTTGGTTTCTTTTTGATGTGTTGTAGTTCGTAAGTCAATGAAGTATTGAACATTGGCATTCAATTAATAGTTTCAAATCATGGAAATTCTGTTTTTTTTTTTTTTTTTTTTTTTTTTACAAATTATTATCTTATTTTTTTTCAGCTTATGCTCTGTTTGGATTCCCCATGAAAAAGTCTGAAATGAAAAGAAATTAGTGCCTAAATTTGAGATTTTTGTATAGTACAGGCATGAGAAAATTGATAGGTCCAATAAACAAATCTTGATATGAGTAGTAGGTGATGTTGAGTTTAGTCTTTCCTTTTTCTATTTTTTGGGGAAACTAAACTGAAATATACATATTGGATCACAGAAATTGTGTTTGGTTTGTTTTCTTACCTTCTAGTTTGTCAGCTGTTAAACACAGGCAATTATAATTTTGTTTTGGTGTTTTTTGCAATCAATAGCATTACTTTCAACTGAAAAGATCAAATCAGTAGCTTTAAACTATTTATATATTTTATTGAATACGCTTCTTATATGTTACATCATTTTTTTCCCCTCCTAATTTTGTTCTTTATTCGGGGAGTTTCATGTTTGTATTTGTAAATGATGTGCGTTCCAACGTACATGTTGTTTGTTTCAGTTTTGATTTTAGTATTTCAATTGGAATATTTGAAGACATTTGTTTTTTTGGGTTTAATTTTTGTGTAGGTATTCTGATTTCATTGTGAATGAAGTAGATTTGGATGGAAATGTTGTTCATTTAACTGACTTACAAGCTCTGCCAGAAGTAATTTCACTTCACTTAACAAATTTTCTCCTTGTGTCATCAATATTCACATACCCTATTATCATGATAATCTGACTCTTATTTGACAACTCAGATTGTGGAGGAAAAGGAAATAAAGATGCCTGATCAACTGAATAAAAGTTATGATACTGAACTTGAAGCATTTAAATCTCTTGCTGGTGACTCTGATGCTGATAGTCTCAAAGCTTTTATACATCAAATTAGTTCTGGTGTTAAAGATAGTCTCTCACCTATTGTCCTTTCTCCAAGTTCTGATAAATCCCACAGGACGGTTAGTTTCTGAGTTTAAGTCAATTGGTTTATTTACTCTCATGTAAAGCTTATTTATTTATTTATTGGGGGCAAGGCTTTGTATTGTCAATCATTCATATTTATGTTTTTAGGTAATAAGTCAATCATTCATATTTATGTCTTTCAGGCAGTGCATACTTTTTTCAAGGATCATTTGAAATTCCTTGTTACCGACACAATAGATGGGCCAGACACCTCATCAAAATGCATTCGTGTGTGGTTCAATGCAGGAGGGAATAATGGAACAGGCAGAAACGCAGGAGGGAATAATGGCACAGGCAGAAACTCAAAGAAACGGAAAGATAGGGGCAGTAGGCCTTACGACAATAGAGGTTCAGATAATTGGCCTGACCATCTTGATAAGTTTCTTAGGTAATATTTACGTCGTGTTTGTGTTTTTGTTTTTTTTGGTCATAGTTGTTCTAATCATCTGTTGGACATAGATGTCTTTTCTGCTCACTGATCTGTTTGAAATATCAAGAAATCAAAGTAATTAGCTTTGCAATGACACAGTCTATGTATTACATAAATGTATCATCAACAGTGAGAATCATTTGATCAAAAAAGGAGAAGCCTGGTTAAGAAGAAAATGGTAGTAGCAAATTATATTGAAGTAAACAGAAAATGAGCATGAAACTGGAGTTGATAGTTCTTTGGCGCCCTCTCTTTCTGAGTAGTCCACATATTATTATTACTTAGTTAATGCAATCAACTTTATTCTGAATCGTTTGCTGCATGCTGCTTATTTTATGCACTTAAATGTGTCTTACATGGAGTATTATTGAGCCATAATCCATGGAATAGTAGAATCTAAAGTACAATAACATAATTAAGCTTATTTTAATTAAGTTTTCCTTCTCAACATCTAGATTGATTCACATTTGGCCTGGATTAAAAGTCTGAAACAAGGTTACTTATTACCTTTGGAGCGACTTGAGCATGTAATAGAGAAGCAGTTGTTAAACCTCTCAACAATTTTTGTCAATGGTGTGACATCTAATAGAATCATTCTTTTTCTTTTTCCCCATGAAAGCTTCTACAGATGACTTCCAATTATTACTTATAGTTATGGGTTAAGTGGTGTTGGTTACTCTTGGTCACATCTGAGAAAGCATCTGCCATTTCAGGTTCCATCTTTACAAGGAGAATAAGGATACCCAAGAGGCATTAGGACTGATTGGAAAGATGCTAGGCATTCAGGTATATTTGATTTAGCTATGCTGAAGTGAAGTGTCTTATATTCTGTTCACTTCGCTGACGTGCAATGAAATAAAAGAGAATATATATTTCCTTTTTTTCCCCTTTTTCATTTTTTCTTCTCAATGGGTTGTAGTCTTGTAATCATATTCTGCAACTAGAGATGATGCAGGGGTAGTGCTTTTTTTTCTTTTTATATCTTTGCTTTTTTGAATTATGTATTTGTTGTGTAGAGCTAGCTATACATGTGGTGATAAAGGTTCTTAGATGCTATTGTGCTTGTCCACTATCTTGTTGTTAAGTTTTTTTAGTATCTTTGTCTGGCAGCCAAGGTCATTTGGATTTTCTGGTACAAAAGATAAGCGAGCTGTATCGACTCAAAGGGTAAATTGTTTTCACTTTTTTTTTTAGTCTAGCTTACATGGTTCATTATTGTTAATTTATTTGTCAGCTACAGCCTATTTATGGTTCAAATTGGAGTTGCTTCTGTTAGGAGTTCAGATGGAATTTTATTTTGGTTTTAATATAATTTACCTGACCAACATTGTTGACAAAATTATGATGGACCACACGGTTAGGGGTTAGTCTTTTATTAGAACTTGAAGTCGAAAAAGTTACTGGGTTCCATAAAACCGTCAATCACAGCAATATCTATTGCTGTGTTGGCAAGAAGCCTCTACATGCCTAATACTTGACTTTGTATCGTGAAATGCAACGAATTGTTCTGTAAGTTAGTGATCTCTCTTTTGCTTTTTAAGATGCTACCAGTGTTGAAAGAAATTCTCTTTCTTCTTTTTTTTTGAAGAAAATGTGCAGAGTATATTGAAAAATAGGTAAAGTAACAATTGGTTCAAGGAACAGCGACACCAAACTGAATGCTACATCTCATGGTAAAATTGCATGGTTTAATTCTTGGTATTTACAAAGTGGAAGCATCGTAACTATTCCTTTCTAGGCAAGTTTTCAGAGAAGCTAAACATCCAAATCATACTCAACATCAACTCATCTGCCACAAATTTCTTTTCGTTCTGTTGGTAAAATTTGTCTCTTCAAGGTGCTGCATAGATATGATTTTGTTGTAAAGAGTTGTGATGATAGTTACCAGTCAAAGGTTGTAAAAGGATGAGTTACACTAACATAGGTAGGAGGGAAAGAGATTTGAGAAGGTAGCGAAAGTGCTTTAGCTAGTTGGTTGGAACAAATGATCATCAGAATTCTGAATATGCAAGATGGGTTTTTTTGACCTATCATTAGGAAGTGCTTTATAGACTTTTTCAGGAAGCGAAGAAATTTAGCTGGGTACTCAGTTAAATTGATTTGAAGATAAACTACAGTATTTCATTTGTGTGCATATTTAAAGTTGCTGACTTTGGGTATACTATTTTGTGCTAAAATAACAGGTAACTGTTTTCAAGCAGCGTGCAAGTAGATTAGCTGCTCTTAATGAAAGGTTGATTGGTATCAAAGTTGGTGACTTTTGGTAAGTTATAGGAGTATAAAATTTCAATTCTTACTTTACCTGCTATTAAAACTTCTTGATGCATACGGATGTAATACTGTGTTGTTGTCCAGCCATGACAAAGAAGGACTTCTTCTCGGGCAGCTCTATGGAAACCGATTTACAGTTACATTAAGGTAAGCGCATATGCCTTCACTTCTTTATGTCAAAAATTACTTGCTGAATACAACTTTTATTTTTTCTTTCATTGTTTAATATCTCATGGCATGTACTGACAGACTTGCATAACTTTGCAGGGGTGTTGAAGCAGATTCTGAAGACACCATCAAAGCATCTGCTGTTGCTTTAGGAAAGCATGGATTTATAAACTACTTTGGTTTACAAGTACTTTCCTGATCAATGTTATCTTGTTCTTTTTGTCTCAAAACCTGCCCCTATTTACTCTCTCTCTCTCTCTCCCTCACGTTGTCTTTCAGTTAAAATATTTTATTTGCCAGAATAAATGTTTAAACCAACATTTCTAAGATAGAAAAGCAATTCCTTAAGATTTCCTAAACTATTTTAAGACTAAACTAATGGATGATTCTTGTATTTGCAAGTTTTATTCAGAGTAACTTTGGATGTGATCAATATCGTAGTCAAACCTAGTACCAGTTCAGAATATCTGTATATTGGTATGGGTGGAATCCCATTCTATCAAGCCAACTCCTGTTTCCACTCAATTTTCATTACAAAGATATATCATGTCAGGATCTGTTGTGCAAACTGAATCATGCCAACATTATAGAATCAAGAAAATCTTTTTCCTGGAAGTAAGGAGGATTTAATCTGTCTCTGGTCGTCTCGGCTGGGGGACATGTGTCCTGTTTATTTAAAGCAATGCCTGGCAACTTCTTGAGCTTTTTGATCTCTTTTTTTGAGTGAAAACTTCTTGATCTCTGAGTCATGAGAATCTATAATTTCTAATGATATGAGACACTGTTTTAATAAGCTTTTAACTAGATTCTATATTCAGCTTTTGACTTTTTTACTAGCTTTTAAAATTTTGATTTTTGGTAAAAAAGTCAAAAACCCACACTAAATCACAAAAAGCCCCCAAAAAAGGTAAAATTGAATATTGATTGAAAAAATCCACAAAAAACTAAAGCCTATCCTAAAGCTTATAAAAATCTGGTAATATTGTTTACTTGCTACAAAAATTAACTTGTCAAGTGTATGCATATGGCTTCAGCGATTTGGAAGTGGTTCAGTGCCAACTCACCTTATTGGCGCTACACTACTTAGAGGAGAGTGGAAAGCTGCAGTGAGCATGATTCTTGATCCAAGAGAAGGGGATATCCTTTTATTGTTTCTATATGCTGTGAAGAGCATCCCTTTTTTAAATCCTTCTAGGGAATGGTCTGTTGCATCTGGGTCTGATGTATCATTAGAATGATGGGATTATGTTTCCTTAACTTAAATCTTGGAATACAGAAGGATTCCGTAAGAATGGTACGTGAATATTATAAAGAAAGTAATGATATTGATGGGACCTTGAAGCAATTGCCTCGTTATATGGTGGCTGAAAGGGCTATAGTAAGTTCCCAACTCTGGATGTTTCAGCATTTATTCTCCTTTTTTCTTTTCCCCTTCTTTTGTTAATGGTATATGCTTCCATATTTCTATCCTTGTCTTATTTTTTTAGGTTACATGCCTAACACTCACTTTTCAATCCATCTCAGCTGCAGTGTTTGAAGAAATGTCCTGGAAACTACTTACAAGCTCTAAAGGCTATACCTAGGACTCTTAGAATGATGTAAGTGGTCAGCTCAGCAATAATGTGAAGGGCTGTTTAATAGCCCTTTAAGTGCTTAGATTTGAAATATTTCAATGGTTTCTCCATTATTTGTTTATGGCATTGGTAACACATAGTTTGTTACCACTTAAAATATGAAATTTATTCTAAAATAATCAGAAATTCACGTAAAGAGACTCAATTTTTAGCCTATATTTAGACAGGCACAGTGGAAAGTATTTTTAGGTCAAATTTGGGTAACGATTTTTTCCGATGGTTAGCAACTCGAAGTTGCCAGTGGGACTAATTACTAAATGTTTAGTTCCTCAAACAGCGCATAATTCAAATTTTGCAAAAGTGCATCTCTGTTAGACTGTTTAATATTTTGTCATAACATATGTTTGTCTAGGTCATATGTCACCCTAAAAGAACCACTATGTTTCATTCATGTGAGCTAGTGTGTGTGTGTGTGTTTAATGTGTATAGAGCCTTCGATTGAACTATTGGGGGCCATCTACATAAATCTTGATTGGCCATCCTGTTTTATCGAGGAATATGCGTTAGGTGAACTAATTTGCAATTATTCTTTCCACAACCCCAACCATGCGCCATCTGGGTTTTTCCTCTCATACAACTTAATTTTCAATTTTCTTTTTACTACTCTGTTAGCTGTAGTCTTTTGACATCATTTCACTTGCCATCAACAAGTTGGTGAAGTTTAGTGAAAATGATATTTATTTTTTAAAGTTATGAAATTTGAATGCCATTGGTATTTATTATCAAGTTGAGCAGTTCATGTATATGTATTTTGTAAGTATGTAAGCTTTTTGAACTTCTTGTTTTTAATGTCGTAAAGAGTTCAAGAATGAATAATTATTTTTAGCTGTATGCACTTTTAAAGTAAAAAACTAAACCATCTTCCGTACAGATATTACGAAATACTTGCAAACATTCTGCGTGTCAAAACTGACCAGCAGATTCAACCTTGGCCCTTGGGTACCTAATTTGTTGTCCCAACTTGGAATTTGGAAACATTTCCAGAATAAAGTGCTATTATCGCTTTGTTCCCATTTTTTAAAGATCTTCAATTTTGTACTCTTTAGAATCTTCTTGATGCTCTTTCTTCAATAAAAATTTATTTATCAAAAAAAGGTGCTATTATGGCTGGTATTGCATACCCGCAAGTAGCCCCTGTGATGTTGTTGACGCAATTATGAGTAGGTTATATGTGAGAAATAAATTCTTTAGCCTGGTCTTTATAAGACCTTTTCTGAAATTTTTTTGGTATACAAAAGTATGAAAGAAAAAGACTATCTATCCTTATTAAGAACCATGCACGATAATTTCCTGGAATTAAAAATGTTTAGTTGGCTGCTCATGCTCCCTCTAACCAAGAAAGTAAATACTACGGGGGTAGAGAAAGGAGAAGTAATTAGTTGCTGAGAGGAATTAGTGTGATTTGGGAACTTCAATAAGATTTTGGTTTTCAAATTTTACAATGTAGTCAATTTTCTATTCTGCAGGTATGTGCATAGTTACCAAAGCTACTTGTGGAACCATGCCGCAAGTATGAGAGTGCAAAAAAATGGTATGTAGACTGCACAGTTTTACTTAGTAAATTTATGGATTATTTCATTTATATGATACATATGTAATTTTGTAAATAGTTATCACTATCAGATCCTTATTTGCATTATTTGAGGTTGACTGTGCCATTCTGTTTTTACTTCTATACGGCATACTTGCAGGAATTGACCAAGTTGTGTTGGGAGATTTGGTATATTGTAAGGGAGAATCTACTGAAAAAGTAACAGGAATCAGTAGTTCTGAATGTGAAGGTGATAGCTGTAATGATACATATGAGTGTAGCCAACTAGATGAAATCTCTGAAACAGTTCTCCCTGAAGAAAAATGCAACTCCGTGAAGGTCTGGTGCTTTAATTTTCTGAGCTATATATCCTGGGCTCATTCATAAACTCCAACCTAATAATGCTTGCATATTGCTTATCCTAATTGAGTGCAACTTAGATACTTTCTCATTTAGATCAAATATGGTTGAAATTCTTTCAGCAGTCTGTTGCATGATTTATATGAGATGTTTGATTAGGCAAGTTCATGATAATGAGATTTTTTTTGCTTCTTCATTGTCCACTTAAATTATATCACTTATTGAATAACATATATGCCACAGAGTTGAGGCTTCTTTCAAGTTGAGTGGTGGGAAGGATCATTCCTTCTTTTAAGGGATTTGAATTTGTAAAGGATCTGTATTCCTTTCTTTGTATATGGGAGTTGTTTCTTTTCTTTCGAATTTAATGATATCTTCGCTTATTTGAAATCATGCTATACTACTACGTAAAGGTTTCATTACTGAATCCAAAACAACTCAGGATAATAGCCTATTATTTTTGTATTCTAAGGCTGTATTATAACCAAAGAATGGTGGGTTTAGGGATGTCAAGGGAAGAATGGCGGGTTTAGGGTTTAGGGATGGAAACAAGGGTAAAAACTAGGGTTTGTAAATCAATGCATGTCAAGTCTTTGGTTCAGATTTTAAAGAGTAACGTGCTGCAAACAGATTAAATTAAGAAATTTGTCAAATAGGAGAAGTAAATAGAGAGAAATAAGAACCTATTTGAGATCAATGCCCAAACTTTTAGAAGAGCTCCACACTTGTTTTGAACTAAGAAATAATAGTGAACTCTAACCAAAACAGACACTAAAGTAAAAACTTCATGCAAACATGACTTTTTTGGCTAATTTTTCTCAATGATAAGAAATAAAACACTTGCAACCAAACAAGCAGCCCTAATGGATAAAATCACTTAAATACCCCTACACTAAAAACTAATGACTTGTGAACATGTTTTTTGCCTTGTTCCTGCTTCAGTATGGTTATGCATTGAGACGAGTGATAATTATCTGCCTAGCAACTGTTAAGCTGTACAGGCAGCTGTATTCTTGTTTTATATGATAAGTTATATATCTAGCGAATGTTGAGCTGTATACCTATTAATGAGTATTCAAATCTAACTCATTCCACTCCGCTTAAATTCAATCTCGTTACATCTATTTATCTTCTACTTTGCAAAAGAAATTAAGTGTGATAAGACATCCTTGTTTATACTTCCATCTACCAACCTCTGTCATATATCCTTTTGACAGAAAATGAGAACTATTTGGCTTTTTATAAGTTTGAGAATATTAAGTTAGTCTCTACCTTCTGGGCAGGCTATAGATGAAGATGATTTAGTTGCTGGAAATTATACAACTGAGGATGTTGTCCTTCCTCTGCCTGGGTAAGTTTCAGCACCAGTTTTCGGTAATTTTGTACTGTAGTTTTGTTTTGGTTTCTGCTCTAACATTTAGCTTTACTGCAGTTCAAGGGTAATCTATCCGTCAAATGATATTGGCAAAGTTTATCATGATTTAGCAAAAAAGGTTAAGTATTTTTTCCCCCCGGAAGGTTGCTGAATGCCTCAATGCCTTCCTTTTATTTTATATTTGAATTTCTGTTTTTTTATTTATTTGATTCTTGTGAGGTGATGTGGTATTTGTGGAGCTTTGGGCCAAACTACAACTAGGGAGGGATTAACATTTGTGATATAGGCCTAAGTAGCTTGTCTTGAGGTTGGGCTTTGAAATTAACCTGAGATTTGTGTGTGGCCTTGATGGATAAATCAAGTAAAACTAGTATCTGGAGGAGTTTTCAAGTTGGGCTTCCCAACTCCAAGAGTACTTGCCACGAGAGAAGGGTGTTCATAAATTGATGAAGGAGGTAGCCCATTTGTCAGAAGTATGAGAGGGTGATGTAGGACGAGTAGGGGTTACTTTCCTACAAGTAGTGAGCCCAGGTTAAGTATACTGGTAACAACAACAATAAGTCAGTATACTGGTAGCAACAACAATAGACTTATGGGGTGATTTGGTGGGATTTTGTAGCTGCAAAAGTATTTAAAAGAATAGGAGTTTAAGGCTTTGTAAAAGGATAGGGTTTTGGGAATGAAAATACAAGTGTTTAAGGGATGTTAGATGGTTGTTCTAAGCATTGTGAACAGTAACCTTACTAAATAGAAAGACGGGGGGGGGGGGGGGGATGCTTCACCCCTCACAAGAGATAGGCCAATCACACAAACGCAATCTCAAATTTTCATAATATTTGCTCTTCTCTCGAATCATTGAGATTACACATATTTATAGGTTAAAGACTCTCCTAATTCTATAAGGACTATAATTCAAATTTAGAAACTAAAAATATTTAATTACTAATATTCTAGACCAACTATGACTTCCAATTCTACTTCAATCATAATAAGAAATTTTAATGACTTCTAATTTTACTTCAATGTCAAAATAGGAAACTTGGACTTTTGACCACTAAGATTATTTTAAACATAATAAAACCTATGGGCGACCCCTACACCCCATGTCCAACAATTATGGGAATTACCATTATACTCTTAATGACTAAAACCTACTATAATGACATGAAGCTCAAAATTATTCCAAAATTTTAATTTTTGATGTCCTAAATGTGCTTCATGTGAAATTCTAGATTTGCTCTTTTTTTTCTTTCGATG
Source organism: Camellia granthamiana (assembly GCA_036172215.1). NCBI lineage: Eukaryota > Viridiplantae > Streptophyta > Magnoliopsida > Ericales > Theaceae > Camellia > Camellia granthamiana. The sequence continues at coordinate 109,082,477 of CM069904.1, read as the reverse complement.
ATCTTCATCAGAGGGTGGATACCTAGATGCCTTAAATTTTAAGTGGCTTGAATTCCATATCTGTTGAGAATTTGATATAACTTCACTATTTTAGGTTTTCAATTTTTTGTTTTTAAATGACCATATTACCTTTTTTCAAAAAAGGTGGTCATCATGTTTATAACAATTGAAGGTACAATGTAGTTTGTACCAAAATACTGGGCAATGCCATGACATAATAGGTCTAAACTTTCAAGCATGATGCTGGGCTAGAAATTAATTATTTCTGAATTATTTATTGCTAGTCCTGACATTATTTGCCTCTAATAGATTAAGATCAAACCTTAAATATAAATTGGAGGAACTGTGCAGGCCCCAGAATGTTGCCATGTTCCATGGAATTTAGTAGACACATACTAGAGTAGGGGAACACTATTAGATAGAACTATGGACTGATGATCTATGGAGCACGAACACATCCCTAGGGGGACATACGCATATCCAACATGTGCCAGTTATGTTCTAGGGTTATTTTGCTTCTTTTTTTCGAATTAACAAATAAAAAATCTTCCCAAATCCTGCAGTGTCTGATGTTCTTATCCTGTTTCTCTTGTTTTCTCTATTTCTTGTTAATCAGGATGCTATTAGCTTGACAGAGAGTGTACATAGTGTCAAGTGAGTCACTGTAACTTCCTGGGATCTCCTTTGGATCACTTCCCATCTCTCTCTCTCTCTCTCCCTCCCTGTGTGGAGTATTAAATTTAGTTGGTTCTCTGCATGTATGTTTTGTTAGGGAATTCTCAATAACCAATATGACTGGAGGTTATAGGCGGGTATTTCAGAAACCGAAGGACTTCGAATGGTATGCTGAATTTCAAATCACATCATCTATCTTATTTGGGACATGTTTGGTCTGAATATAAAATGTAGTTTTGTTATTTTCTTTTTGTTGTGGCAGGGAAATACTCAGGTATACAGATGGAAACATACCACTGGCAGAGACAGATTTGGACATTATTGCCAAGTCAAAACCCGCAACTCTGGTGACAAAAGAGGACTCAACCGATGGAAATGAAGATGTAAAACATCCTTCAAACTGCATGAATCAACAGGAGGGATCTGAAAATGATACATCTCTTTCAACATATAATAACGAGGCCAAAGATGTCATAGTAGAGGTGCCACAACAGCTGTCTGCAGATCACTCAAATGCTGAGGAAGTGAAGACAGCTCTCAAGTTGAGCTTTACTCTTCCGGCTTCTTGTTATGCAACTATCGCCATAAGGGAGCTGCTTAAAACGTCAACTTCTGTACGTGTTTATTATGAAAGCTTACTTTGTGGATACTTTTGTTTCATTTCCAAAAAAGGGCCTAGCCAAGTTTGGCAGTCGAATCTGAGAAGATGATTCCAAAAAGCTTTTACTTAAACGGGATCTTCTATTGACTTGCTGGAGTGTACATTAGGCCAATCAATGGATCAGATTATTGAGTTACTGGAGTGTATACTCATTTTTATTTATTTTTTGAGTGCTATGCAGGTTGCATTTCACAAAACCTTGAACCAGTAAAATCAGTGCTTGTAGGAATATGAAGATTTCGTTTCGAGAGAAAGTAGTCTCTTGTAAAACAAGACGGAGTCAATGGGCAAAACAGGTACATTGTTCTCCCTTGAGATCTTTGGGCCTGTTTGATTGTGTTTTCATATATATATATATATATATTTTGTATTTTCATTTTCTAGAAAATACATAAAACTTGTTGGGCTAATTGTTTTCGAAAATTATGTTAGGAAAAGTTTTCTAAAAATAATCCACTTTTTAAGAAACACCAAAAAGTTGTTTTTCTAATTTTTGAAAATTGTTCACACACAAATGAAAATGATATTAAAACAATAGACATTATCAAAAATATTATTTTATTCCCAAAAACAGACCCCCATTTTGTAAGAAACACTCGTGTTCTTCAGATTTTTAAAATTGCTTTTGCACAAAAATGAAAATGATATAAAAAAACACACGAACCACAAAAAAACAAAAATAAATAAATTCACTACATCAATACTAAATGTGAAACCACACCAAACGTGGTGTTAGTTTTTCAAAGCTTAGTATTGCATATCTAAAAAGGGAAAATAAACTTTTTTGTTTTTGATTTTGTGATGAATTGTTGAATATCATTTAGAATGTATGTTCATAGGATTCAATGCATATGCAGGTTGTATTTTAGTGAGACATTAAATCTCGGAGGTGGTTGTTTTTCTTGGAAATTTTGGAGGCAACAAACAAATGGCTTTTTGTAATAATTGATGGGAAGATAGACAAGGTAGTTGACCCCTTTTTCTATTTTATGACTTTCATTTCCAGTACACTTGAGATTCTCTTCTCAAAGCATATTTTCCAACTCTTATCCTAAATTTGTTTTAGTTTATTTTGGTATATGATATGTGAAAACATATATATTAGAACTCTATCCTAAATTTAAATATTAGAAACAGAACATATTAATGCTGCAGAGTATAGAAGAAGATTACAAAACAGTTCTCTAATGTAGCCTATGATGAAACTTTTTTTAAATTTTTTTTTTATTGGTCATTTTAAATTGCAATTCTGGAAGGGTCTTCCTCTGTGGTTTGTTGGTTTGAAGTCTGGTATTGATTGTATTTTCCAAAACCTTAAATTCCTGGGTTCCTAATGTTAATTTGTCACACATTTACAAGATGGTTGAGAATATTTGCTCATCCCAACATTGATAATAAATTTATTTTTTTGGTAACTGTTCTAGGGTCATTTAGGCCCACCTCAATAAAGTGGGGTGATTTTATTTACGTACCACAAATTCTTTGAGTACACACTACTTACTCAGTTCACACCACACAAATTAAAGCTTTTAATTTTATCTCAATAAACACCATCAATTTTTAAATAATATTAAACTACCCTTATCTTCTCCAACTAACCCTAACCCTAACCCTTGCTCCCAAAACCCTAACTCTTACCACCATTGTCGTTAGCCGCCACCCCTTTTGATCTTAGCCCCTTTCCAACCTCTCCTCCCTCCCGTCGTTGCCCCTACTCTCTCTAGCTCTCATCTTTTTTTCCTTCTAAACAAATGATGTTAAACCCTAAATCTTGAATATGTGGTGGCTCCAATTGCGAGTTACAATGGCGGTGGCATTGATCGTAAGTTGCAACAATGGCGACAACCTGTGTTGTAGCGGCGGTGCGAGCTTCAAATGAAAAAGAAGCAGAGAGAGAGAGAGAGACGCGGAGAACAAGAAGAGGAGGCATGAATGGGATTGAGAAGGCAGCAGTTGCAGGTATCGGGGATTGAAGAGGCAACGGTCGCCAAAGTGAAGGGCTAGGGAGGCGGTGTTGCCGGGAGTCAGAGATGGGCAGCAACCTAGGTGGTGCGGTGGTTGGTGTTGGTATGCAAAAAAGTTAGGGTTATGATTTTGTCTAGAAAGTAATTTAATTAAGGGATGAAATTATAATAATAATAAAATTATTGAAAGATGGTGGGTATTGAGTAAATGAGTGGTGTGTAAATAGAATTACCCAACAAAGTGACACTCCCTATTGCATGCGATTATCTAGACTACTCTCACAGGGGTTTCCAAGATTGACATTTTAACAAGAATAATGTTTTTCAACTCGAAAGAAGAATAATGGTTGGACGACTAAATTTTTTGTATTAAATTTTAGTCATCCCATAAGGTGGTATGCAAAATATGGTATACAAAGATGTTTTATTGTATTGATATTTGATTGAGTAATGTTATTCTTGTCATATTTTTATACCACAATGTGTATATCATATCATGTGGGATCCATTTTGTGATTGTCACTTGAGACAATATATCAAAGAGAATGCATAACAATAATCATATTTTTATATTATAGTTATCACATTTTTATATCATATTATGTTTATCATTTTATTTATCAATATTAGTGTAATGAGTCCTACTACTTAATGTATATCTCTAATGTAACAATGACAATTAGTCTGACACATCAGATGATAGAAGATGGTAGAAATAGATAGTTATTGTAGTATTACTTATTGGGTCTCGTTAACAAGTGCCCTAAAGGCATAAGAAAAAATGCAAAAAAACTGTTGAACTCAATACACTTTCCATTAGTTTTATAACACATTTTACTCGATTTAATGCACTTTTTAACTTTTAAAACTATTTTCAAAACACTTTTTACTTTAATCTCAATATTAAACAATGCATGGGGAGACTTGTTAGGTGGGGTCATTGCCTTTGGACAAAAAAATTCGATGTTACCCAATCCATCCAACTCATCCCATGGTCTGTCTCAGCCCGCTTGATCGCCCAGCCTATCCCATCCTATAGAAGATGATTTAGGATTTTGGACAAATGTCTGAAACTTGAGTCTATCCATGAACCCAGCCCTTACAAGTCTGCATGGGTAAATCTAATCCCACCATCCCATCAGTTCGACTCAAGCTATCTCATAAAAAAAAATAATAATAATCACCTTGCTTGTTTCTACTTTTTAAAAAACATTTTTCAAAAAATTCTACTTTCTTATTTTTCGTGTTTTTTTGTTTTTATTGAATTTTTTTAATATTTTAAGCAATTTTTTTACTTTTTAGACACACCTAACATAAATACACCTAAAAAGTAAAAAAATTGTAAAAAAAATCTGTTAAAAATTCACTAAATACTAAAAATACAAAAAAATACAAGAAGTCAGTACATTTTTTATATTTTTATGTATTTATTAATTTTTTAAAATATTTTTTCATAAATTTTTTACTTTTTAGATACATCTAAGTAAGGTGCATCTAAAAAAATAAAAAATATATTTAAAATTTTAAAAATATTCACTAAAAACAAAAAAACACAAAAACTAAAAAAATCAATTTTTAAAAAATTTAATCCAGAAAACTCAAACCAAACACACTAATGTTATAAAAAAAATAACATTGTTAAATTCATTTTTAATCCATTAAGATCAATAGTGTTCCATTTTCTGTTTTTTTTTTTTTTTTTTGATATTTAAAAAACAAGATTTAGTAGTCCATATTATTCTTGTACATTGTACTTTAAAAAAATTACACAAAACATAATTTGTTAAAATTGAATTTGATAGTGATCGGTGATATCTTCCTAATTTTCAATTTTTTACATATAATATCGTCATAATTTGTTAATTTGATGAATTTATACTTTAATTTGATTATTTTAATAGTATTCATTAATTTAATCATATGAATTATTAAAAATAAAAAAATAAATATGCAGAACTTAATAATATAAATTTAATACAAAATATATAACCTAGTTCGGTTTAATTTTGAATCATAAAATTTGAATATATAAATAAAACGTAATTTTAATTTTTAAAAATAAGTTCAATCTATATTAACTTATTGACTAATTTAAAAAATTTATTATTATAGAAGAAGTGAACACAATAATTACAAGCGGGGGTAAACCCTGCCCGTCCCATTGGTTGTTAGCATTTGGCTTGAATGCTTGACCCACAAAAGCTACACATTAGTATAGTATTCTAATCAAATATTCTCCTCATTCCAGTTGCCACAAGTGCCTTGAATGCTTGACCCACAAAAAGCTACACATGAGCTGATCAACACCAGATGGACAGTTATGATTGAAGGAAGAGTAGGGTACTTACAGTATTCCAAGAAGCACATGAAAATTAGCCACCATAAATTAAGACGGTCCCAGTCTCTGCATGAATTCACGTGTCCTGCTACGTATTGCCGTTAATTACACCATCATGGGAGAGGAGAGAGCAGAGACAGAGAGAGAGAGAGAGACATCAGCTACTACTGCATAGGATTCCATAGATGTACCCCCCAAAATTTTATGTTTTTAATAATATTATAATAATAAAAAAAACACTGTACACCCCACGTGTACCAGAGCCACGTGCACTGCACGCCCCAATCACTGACAAGGGGCTCCTGCACACTCATTGCACTGTACCCTCCTTTCTCACTTCATTTTAAAAACATTTTAATGTATTTAATTTTATGAAAATTGAATTTTTTATTTTTAGTAAATATTTTTAAAATTTTAAGTAATTTTTTATATTTTTTTAGATATAGCTTACTTATATGTATTTATATTTTAAAAAATTAATAAATATACAAAAATATAAAAATATATTAATTTTTTTGTATTTTTTTTTCATATTTTTGGTATTTAGTGACTTTTTTAAAGATTTTTTCCCCACAAATATTATGTTTTTTAAGTGTATTTATGTAAGGTGTATCTAAAAATTAAAAAAATTGTTTAAAATATTAAAAAAATTCAATGAAAACAAAACAATACGAAAAACAAAAAAGTAATCAGTGTGTTTGGTTTCAGTTTTTTGAAAAATTGAGTTTTTTATTTTTTATATTTTTTATATTTTTAGTGAATATTTTTAAAATTTTAAGTAATTTTTTTAGTTTTTTAAATGCACCTTATACTTAAATGTTATCTAAATAGTAAAATATTTGTGAAAAAATATTTTGAAAAATTAATAAATAGATAAATATATGAAAAATATATTGAATTTTTATTTATTTATTTTTGGTATTTAGTAAATTTTTTAAAGATTTTTTTCACAAATATTATACTTTTAAGTGTATTTATGTTAGGTGTATTTAAAAATTAAAAAAAAATTCTTAAAATATTAAAAAAATTCATTGAAAACAAAAAAAATACGAAAAATAAAAAAGTAGAATTTTTTAAAAAGTATTTTCTGGAAACTAAAACCAAACAAGCTGAATATTTTTTATAAAATATTTTTTGAAAACTAAAACCAAGCAAAGTAATTAATGCTACATTCACTAAATTTGGATATGATTTGAATTGTCTAAATATATATATATTGGTTGACACATTAGTCATTCAGAAGATTGTTTGGCTGGTCATTTGAGAGGATGCTAGTTGACATGTCGATTGTTAAGGGTGACACTAGTTATTCGAGCAGTTATTCAAGAGATCGTCCAACTGGTCATCTGACTTACATAATTCGAACAATTCGAGCGAGTTTAAATTTGGTGAATCAATTATTTTTCATTTTAAAAAGGGATGGTGGGGACTGAGTCATTTGTTGGTGATATTGTGAATTGGTTTGGAAACAGACTATTTTAATAATTTTATATATTTTTTTGTTAAAATATGATTAAAAAAAAAATTAATATGTTTAGAATGAGTTCTTGGTTTTTGACTCAAAAAAAAAAAAAAAAAAAGAAAGAAAAATGAATCTTTAATTTTTTAATATATTTATTTGACTTTTTAACTTTTTTCCTAATAACTTTTAAATTTTTTTTAACTTTTTAATTATTATAGAATATTACCAAACTTAGCCTAAAGTATTATTACTTGACAATTGTCGATTTATTTTTTAAAATTATAATAAAAAATAGGATAAATTACAAATACACCCCTTGAGATTTGCTTAAAATATGAATTGTCATGTGATTTGAAAAATTACAAATACCTCCATGTTAGAATTTTTTATTTAACAGAATTAATTGAAAAAGTGAAATTTCTAATTGTTCACCTATACAATAATAAAATTATATGAATTATTAATTAAACTAAAATTTTAACATTATCAAAAATTGTTAATTAACTTGATGATTTATTAATAAAAGGACCTATTTGTTATGAAATTAAAAACCTTAGAAGATATGATATAATTTCTAAAATTGCAATGAGTAATTTGTAATTTAAGTAAATCTCAAAAGATTTGTTTATAATTTATCCTAAAAAGTATTAGATAGCCTTGTTTGGAATGATAAATTTTTAGTTAAAAATTATTATAAATAACCATATCATTATTTTTATTTTTTTATAAATTTTTTCGTAAAAATTAAAATAATCAATTCTTAAATAAAATGTCAATATGAAATTAAAACATCATAGAGATTTGCCTCAATACCAGCACATAAATTTTCCGTGGGGACTAGCGTGTCTTTGCTGCTGCAGTATGAAGACAAATTTCTTATGAATATGAGAGAGATTGGACAGTAGAGAGAGAAACTGACGAGGGAGCCGCACGGATTCTCTCTCTTTTTAAATTTCTCATTCTCTCGAATAAAGAGCTAATTTTTAAATTATTTATAATTTTTTTATAAGATTTAGGATTGTTTGGGGTGTCCTAAATAAGTGTATTTTTTTATCTTTTTAGACTGAAAAATTGAGGTTGAAAATATGAATGTTTGGGTTAACTTTTTGACTTTTTATGAAAAAATGTGCAATAAAAAATTGTAAAAATTGGTTTATAGTGGAAAATTAGAATCAAGAGTTGTGCAGCTGTAATTGTTGACTTTTGGTGAATAATGATAACTTTTTAACTTTTTGAGTAACTTTTTGACTTTTTGACTTTTTTGAAACTTCCCAAACTTGGCCTTAGATTCACTTTAATTTATAAAGTGGATTGGATTGTGTGATTTAGGTTCATAGGCTCACTATATGTCTTGTTTAGATAATTCGAATCGTTAATGTGTAGAGTTTATTGAGTATTTTATTCTTGTAAAAAATCACGTTGATCGGATATTAATAACTATTTGATCGGATTAGATTTCCGTCAATAATTTATTTTAAAAATCATATTTATCGTTGACAGAAATATGACTTGATCAAATAGCTATAGATATCCGATTAATGTAATTTTTTACAGGGATGAAATACTTGGGCTTGTTCTACACATTGACGATTCAAATTATCAAAATATGACCCATGGTGGGCCCCAATGAGCCTTACGATCGGATATTAATAGCGACTTGATCGGATCAGATTCCTGTCAATAATTTATTTTGAAAATCATATTTACTGTTGACAGAAATCTGATTTGATCAAATAGCTATAGATATCCGATTAATGTAATTTTTTATATGGATGAAATGCTCGGGCTTGTTCTATACATTGACGATTCCAATTATCAAAATATGACCCATGGTGAGCTCCACGAGCCTTAGAATACATTTCAATCCGATCTCAGACAGAAGAAAAGTCTGACCATTTTTTATAATTATTTTAAAGTTAACGTAACTAATTTAAAGAACAACAATGATTCATCCCCCCTTTTTCCATCACCCCCTTTGACCCCCTCTCTCTCTCATTGGTTGCTTTTTCTTTTTCTTTTTCTTTTTTTTCCTGCTCCTCCAATCACTCCCTGACACATGGCAAAGGGGGGTGAGGGGGTGACCCCCAAAAGGGGGTCTCACGTATTATTCTTTAAAGAAAGGTTTTCTAATAAAAGTTTTAAAGACTATCAATAAAATATACAAAATGTTAATATATTTATAATTTTAATACACTTTTTATATATTTTAAATTTTTTTTTTTAACACTAACAATAGTTTTTGAAGTTTGTTTTAGTATTTTTTTTATTAGATATACTATTGATATTACATGAAATTTCACATGGTTGAATTAGTGAGAGACAAGATGTGTCAATCTACTCTTCATTTACAAAGTGGCAGTGCATAAATTGATATGATATTGTTACACTTAATATTTATTCTCTATCTCTTATCTTAAAATTATTGAATTATATATCTTAATTTTCGTATTTTGATAATTTCACACAGTTCAATATCAGTTAATGCTTAAATATTTCAATATAAGGCTATATTTAAAATTTGAATTTATATATAAATTTATGAAGATGAAAATAAATTGTAAATGAAGTAGAAAAATAAATTTCTTTCACAAATATTTTCTATTTTTTTTTTTCATCTCTAAAATTTTTCATAAATTTAAAAAAAAAACACAGCTAAGAATTTTATTATAGAAAAAACAAAAATTAAATACTTTATTTCACCAACACTTATAATTATTAAATCATATAAAATTTTAAGATATGATTTGATGAGGGTGAGTGTATTGGTAAGAGGGATGCAGGGAGAGAGAGGGAAGGGATGTCTTGGAGAGAGAAAGTAGGGGGGAGCTTTTTGTTGTGTTGTTAGTTTAACATTTTTCTTCTTTCATTTTACAGTAAGCAAAGAAAAGGGATAAAGAAGAAAACACACATTCACACTCACACAAAACACAAACATGTTTGATGGAGTTCCAGACCAATTCCACCAATTCATAGCCTCAAGAACTTCTGTTCCTCTCCCTCTCTCTTTCCCTCTCCATGGCTCAACACAAACAACCTTCCCTACCTTTGATCCCTTTCCTTCTCACCAAACACTCCAGTTGCAATCCCACCTTCTTCCTCAGCTCCACCACCCTCCTCCACCACCAACCACCCACAAAGCAGAAGAGAAAGAACAACAAAATAGCTTCATTTCAACAAGTTTAGAGCTTGAAAGAGAGAGATCAGTATCAGAGGCGATCGATCCGTGGTCTAATGATGAAGTTCTCGCACTCTTGAGGATCAGATCTAGTATGGAGAATTGGTTTCCAGATTTCACTTGGGAACATGTTTCAAGGTACATACATACATATATACTTATAGTACCCCATTAATCTATTAGTTAGATACTTCATGTTTTCTAGCTATTAAACTAAAATTGAAGTGGATTAGGACATAGTTTTAAATATCGGTCGATATATGATCATATCGCTTTGGATAATGAGGATGTATATAGAGTTAATGTTTAAATCTTAGACTTTGGTTTGCTATTTGTTCAAAGGATCTTGTGTTTTTTTGTTAGTTCTTGTTATTACTTCATGAACTTCAAATTAGCTTCTTGTGTAGAGATTTTAAATATTAATTACTATATATAGTTAATTACATACATATGGTTTGTTTGTATATCTGTTTATAGATAGAGAGAGTGGGTGGGGGTAAAAAATTTAAGAAAACCCATCTTTCATATTTTTTTTTCAAGAGTGATAAAAGATGTACTAATAATTAATGAGAGGAAATTAATGCCTATGTGCATGTATTGGTGATGGTGTTTTTGTTTATTAATGGTGGAATAATGTTATACAATATGAAAAATTGTACAAAAAATAATACAGAATGATACAACAAGTTTTGATTTTATTATTTTCAAACAAAATATTTGTCAAATTAACTTATATTAAAAAATGTTACTGTCACATTATTTTGATTTTAAGTTATATATAAAAATTTTGTAAGCATATCATTTTTTTTTTCAGGAAGCTTTCAGAGCTTGGGTTTAAAAGAAGTGCTGAGAAGTGCAAGGACAAATTTGAAGAGGAAAGCAGACACTTTGACAACATGAGTACTTACACCAAGAACTACAGGTTTTTCAGTGAGCTCGAAGAGCTCTGCCATGGTGATAATCAAAACCCTAACAAGGTTTTATCGGAAAGAAACCAAAATGTCGAAAATTTGTTGCCAAACAAAGAGGATTCGAGAAATGAAACAACAAACTCATCTCAAGAAAATGAAAAGAAACCAAGAGACAAGAAGAGGAAGAGACACAAGAGGTTTCAAATGTTGAAGGGTTTTTGTGAGGAGGTTGTGAAGAAGATGATGGCTCAACAAGAAGAGTTGCACAACAAGCTCATTGAAGACATGGTGAAGAAAGATGAGGAAAAGATTGCAAGAGAAGAAGCGTGGAAGAGAGTGGAAATGGAGAGGATTAACAAGGAGATTGACATCATGGCACAAGAACAAGCCATTGCGAGCGATCGTCAGAGTAAACTCATTGAGTTCTTGAAGAAATTCACCCCAAATTCTTCTCAAAATTCATCTTCTTTTATTCACCCTCAAAACCCTAATCCTCCATCTCAACCAAGTAGCCAACAAAACCCCAGTTCTGAAACCCTAGCACTACCCGAAAACCCTAGTTCTAAACTACTCAATTCTTTCCAAACCCCTAGAAATACCCAAAAAACCCCATTATCACCCACTTCATCATCAACACAGAAAACCCCCCAAAACCCTAATTCGGCACCCAACGAAAAAGAAGACATCGGTAAGAGGTGGCCGAGAGATGAAGTGTTGGCACTAATAAACCTCCGGTGCAGTCTCAATAGCGGTGGCAAGGGCGGTGGCGGTGGAGAGGACAAGGAAGGAACAAAGGGTCCTCTATGGGAGAGAATTTCACAAGGGATGTTGGAATTGGGATACAAGAGGAATGCAAAGAGGTGTAAAGAGAAATGGGAGAACATAAACAAGTACTTTAGGAAGACTAAAGATGTGAACAAGAAAAGGTCCCTTGATTCAAGGACTTGCCCTTATTTCCACCAATTGAGCAGCTTGTACAGCCAAGGAACACTCAGGCTGGAAAACCGCTCGTCCGTCCCTGAAAACCACTCAGATGTACCAGAAAACCGCCTGGACAGACCTCCTCCAGATGGGTCTAGTGGTGGTGATGCAAACATGCATGTGGATGGAGAAGGTGAGAAGAATTTGATTCAAGTACCAGCTTTTGAGTTTGAATTTTAAATTTAAATTTAAATTTTTTTTATTTTTATTTTTTATTTTTGGCTTGTTTGTTTGGCTTTTTGAGCTGTACCGTTTTTTCTGCCTGGGTCAACTTCATAGTACCTTACTTGACATATATGTTTTAATATGTAGGTATTATATATGTGAAGTAGTGTCACCGACGAAATTTATTTTGAGTATTATCTAAGTATTTTAGACTAATAATTGATTGTATTTTTTTTTTTAATCATACAAACTTCATTACATAGATTGAATATAAATGTGATGAATCCTATTATGTAAACTAATTATCATGTTTGAGTAAGACATTATGTGGTTAATACTTATAGGTCAGGTTTGATTCACTAGACTAATAGTGAAGGTATTAATAATTCAATCAAATTAGTGTGATATTTACTATCTAATTGGATTAGTAGGGCAAATTATCTATTTGTCCATTATTTGATTTACATATGAATGTAGAATTACAACTATATTTATCTTCTTTTTCAATCTTATCCTCCATCAATGTTTCTTCACAATCTTTACTTTATCAAAATTTCTTCATAAACGTGGTTTTGAAAAAAATTATAAATAAATAAATGAAAGCAAAATAAAAATACAAAGGAAATGTTTGGTTTGTTTTTTAATTTTTTTAAAATATAAACTAATTTCATAAAATAAATATCAAAAAATATTTTTAAAATTTTAAAAGTTATTTTTAGCCTTCTAAAATATAAAATTATATAAAAATAATAAGTGTTTTAATTTTTAGTCAAGGGTAAAAAAAAGTCTTTTTATTTTATTTCATAGCTCAGGATATATAATATCACCCCTACCCCATTACTAATAATTGTACAAATTTGTTAAATTAATAATTCATTGGATTAATAATCCTGAAACAAAATTTCAAAACAAACACAGAATTATTAGACCCACAGATTAATAATCTCAATCTCATAATCTAGTCTTGTCAATCAAATATGCCCATAGAGCAGTTGAAAATTATTCGTGACTGACATCTTGAGAACAGAAAATAAATTTAGCTATAACTTCAATAATGATAGTAGACTCTTTTATATATATATATAATTTTTATGTCAATTAATTTTTTGTTTTTTAACCGAACTTGTTTATCAAATAAATAGAAAAACAAAAAATAACTAAGAAAAAATAAAGCAAAAAAAGAAGAAGAAGCTGGCTTGTATGGAATGGAAATTTTTTTTAGGTAAGGGTATGGAAGGGAAATTGCATTTCCAAAAGTTGCTATTCCCCTCCAACTTGGCTATCGTCAACCTCAAGTTGTATTTCTCAACTCATGTCAAGCAAATTTTTTATTTTTTATTTTTGGTCAGGTGTTAATAAGTTAATAGTTAAATTACTGTATATTTATATAGACTAGAACTTGATATACATCAAATTGACACGCAAACGCTTTCTCAAGACCATCTAAATTACAGCCCAAGTCGATCACCATTCATATACAGGTATAGAAATGGTACGTGTAAAAAAAATATTTAAAATTTAAATTTAGTATACTATAAGTCACGTCTAAAATTAATCTAATCAATAAATTTCAAATTTTAAAAGTAATTTCATGAAAACTAAACTTTTTCCCTCACAAAACTATTAAGTCTCGAAACAAATTGTTAAAATCTTATCATCATCAAACAACTTTACTCTTTCAAGGATGAATATTGACCAGACCAGGATGAGTTCACACCAAACCTATGTTAATAAAAAAATAAAAAAGATGTCATACCCAAGATTAACACTTTTAATGCTACCATCTCATCCGTAGATTGGCCCCTAAATTGATGTTACAATTCCAAATCCACCTAACAAACTCATATATTAAACAAAATTAAATTTTACAAGACTGAATATTAATAAATTTATAGTAAAATCGACACCAAAACTTTTTTGTTTTTTGATCAGCAAAAGAGAAGTTTATTGATATTGATGGAAAACATACGAAGTATGTAAAAATACATCAATAAAGAGGAGGGTGCAAAAAACATCACAGCGGAACATCAAGATTCCAACCAGGTTGGCACCAAGATGTCCACCAAATCATCTGCTAGCACTAACTCCAAACTCTAATTTGATGAGTAACCAACATGCAGAGCAAAACAAGGAAAACACCAAAACAAAGCACCCCTTTCATGCTATAATCTTCCCTCCAGTAAAACAATAGCAGTAGCAGAAGAACATCAACATTAGTAGCACAACAGCAATGGTAAAAAGCACACAAACCAATCAAAAACCAATACACACAAATCATTAAAATTGGTTTGAACTTCCTGAAAAAGAACCACACTCCCTTCTACACATCAATCTTCACCCAACAACTCTGTAGTAGTGGCAAAAGCCCACACTTCAAACCAGATCCAACCAATAACCAAAACTCCTGAAGCAGCAAACCAAAACAGAACAGAAAAACAGAACATAGCCAACAACAATAGCACAACAGTCCACTGCTGAGCATAGCAATCCAGAATCATATCAGTTCTAGACAGTTGAATAAACACTACATGAAGAAATGTGAATTGATCTCTGACAATGCCAAAAACAACCCAGATAATATACAAGCCACCCAGCAAAATTAGGAGCGAAAGAAAACAAAACCAAGAACCAAGACCAGACCACAGTTGTTGCTACTGCACACCAGAATAATGCAGATTAGAAACTAGAACAATGACAGAAAATAGCTTCTACACCCCAACCCAACAGATCATGATGGACACCAGAGAAGTTGTTGCTGTTATTCCCAAGTCAGGCAACCTTCTAACTGGGCTAGCTTGGACCTCTGTTGCCAAATGAGCCAACCACAAAAATAACTATCCAGCTTACTTTTTCTGTTTTTCAGTATAGCAGGTAATACCAATTAGATTACCTACATAACCAGGCAATACCCATTTCAAACCCCACCAATGAATGCTTTATGAACTGCAAGAAAGACCAGAACCACAACGCAACACAACATCAGGCAGAGCATAGCAGAAGGGAAACTAACAGATAGATAAAAGCGCATCCCAGCCCCATCAGGACCTAAAGCAGAACTTCACCTGCTGCAGATTGTGCACAATATCAGTGACTGAGTAACAAAAAGAAAGGTTAGAGGCTCTAAACCACAATGCAATCCTTATTTTGATAAGTTCACACAATTTTTCCAAATCCACCTGGGTGCCATTAAAAATCATTTCATTTCTCTGCCTCCATATGGACCAGAGCACCGCCAATGAAATAACCTTCCAGAGGACCTTTTTCTTTTTGTTTAAACTATACCCATCCCACCACTGCAAAATACCAGACACTGACCCCGGCATCACCCAAGATACTCCCCACCAATTAATAACATTGGACCAAATCCTCCAACTAAAAGGACAACACAATAGCAAATGATTAACAGTTTCCAATTCATTCCTGCAGAAAATACAACTAACACCAGAAACATTACTGAGGACTCCAATGCTTGGAAGATAGCATGACGTCTTGATCCTCCCTTTCCATGCTAGCCACCCAAAAAATTGCACCTTCGATAGAGCCACATTATTCCAAATGAATGCCCCTAATTTTACAGCAACTTCAGATGGAACTTCATTCCATTTGTAAGCAGATGCTACAGTAAACACTCCTAACTTATCAGCATTCCATCTCAATCTATCCAACACTCTTTCTCTGAGGGCAGGAGCAGTTTGTAACGTCACCTTCAACCTCCTCAACTCGTTAAGTTCCCACTGAAACAAGGGACATCTGAAGGCCAAATCTCACTCTTCATTTCCATTTCTCCTGCTATTAACCACTGCCACTGATTCACATTGATCAAGAGACACAGAAAATAATCTAGGGAATGCATCTTTTAAGCACCCAACACCAACCCAATTGTCAAGCCAGAATTTTGTTTCCCTCCCATCACCAATGATAAGCTTTGCATTGACCTTAAAAAACTCCAGCAGCTTAGGACTATTCCCATCAACTCCCAATATATCTCTCCAAACCATGGACAACCTTGAACTTACAACAGGGGCAGGCCACCAACCCCCTCCATTCTGTGGGTACTTGTTGCAAATTACTTGTTTCCATAGAGTGCCATTTTCACTCCCAAATCTCCACCACCACTTCAAAAGAAGGCACTCATTCATGAGTTTCACCTTTCTAATGCCTAGACCCCCATTACATTTGCTTTGAGTAATTTCCCCCCATTTGACCACATGAATTTTCCTTCTTAATTCATCACCCCCCAAAGGAATCTAGACTATATTTTGTCAATCTCCTTTGCAATCCCAACTGGCATTTTAAAAATGGATAAGTAGAAAACTGGTAAGGATGACAACATAGACTTGATCATTGTCAACCTACCAGCAAAGAATAAAAGTCTTCTTTTCCAAGAAGCCAACTTCGATTTGAATTTGTCAATAACAGGTTGCCAAGTCCTTTTTCTCCTTGGATTAGCTCCCAAGAGCATACCCAAATATTTCGTTGGTAAACTATGGTGCTGACAGTACAAGATGGCAGCGAAATCTTAGATGAGTTCTTCATTAATTCCAATTCCACAAATCACACTTTTGTAATAGTTAATCTTCAACCCAGATAATATTTCGAAGCACCTCAATATCCTTTTGATATTAATCACCTCCTCTCTTCTTGCCTTAAAAAACAATATTGTGTCATCTGCGAACTGTAAGTGAGTAATAATAATATCATTTGAACCAACTGTTGTATCCCTAATCAAACCTATCTGGACAGCTCTGTTTAGCATAATATTTAGACCCTCAGCCACTATATTGAAGAGAAAAGGTGATAATGGGTCACCTTGCCTATGACCCATTTGAGGACAAAATTCAGGTGTAGGTGATCCATTCACCAAGATGGAGATTCTGGCAGTTGAAACACATTCCTTCATCCAGTTGATCCATTTTGAGCCAAACCCAAAATTTGAGAGCATAGAGAAGAGAAACTCTCAATTAATTGAATCGTATGCTTTTTCAAAGTTAAGTTTTAAAACAATACCTTTTTTTTTTGCTTCTTCTTCCAATCATCAACAATCTCATTGGCAACCAAAACACCATCCAAAATGCTTCTACCCCTTATGAAAGCTGGTTGAGAGTCACTAATAATTCTGGGTAGTACTGATTTAATCCTACTAGATAAAACTTTTGAAAGCACTTTGTACAGTGAACCTATGAGACTAATAGGCCTGAATTCACTGAGACAAGAAGGGTTATCATTTTTTTGGAAGCAAAGCTACAAATGAGCTATTAATACCTGTAGACGCGCCCTCGGGGCCTCACTACAGTTCAGGACTCAAAATTTGTCACGGTTCTTAATCTGAACCAAAGAGTCCAAATCCGGCAAATCGTTTTGAGAAAACAAATTTTTGAAAGAAGTGCCAAACATGGACTGCTTTGCCAGATACAGAGTCGCCACCTAAATATTTTATTTTGGAAAATTTAAGAAACCCTGACTCGTGTCTAAGGCCATGTGTCCGTCATCACCAAAGTTGCCTCGGCTCGGGAACTTGGGTACGATTGGGGAAGGTTACTTCGTGAGCACCCCCGCTCGCCCGATCAAAGATCGGCCTCTACTAACCATAATATCTAGTTTTGAAAACGTTATGTGTTCTTACTCCGGTTATTAGCCTAGATTTACTATGTGATGCGCACAGCATATAAGTATAGACCAGGTCGCCTGAATTGGAACAAAACATTTGAAGTTTGTTTTTGAAAGATGGTTTGCTACTCGCAAGTAGGCTTAAAATGCAGATTTTGCCACCCTCGGGTGGGCTTAGAAAACATGGTTTTGCCACTATCTAGTGGGCTTAAAACTCACAGTGAATAAATTGTTCCAATCCAAATAGCCCAACCTTTACCCACAGGCATTCAGGCAGTTATATCACATAAGCACATAGCCTCATGGTAAGCATGCTATCATGGTAGTCACTCACACGCATGTAAGGATGCTAAAGCATAAAACTTACCGAGTACTCCAAAGCCAAAACAGAAGCTAATTAGAAATCCATGCATGATCCTAAATATACAGAAATGCCTAATGCAACACATGCAGAAATGCAACTAAGATAGGCTCGGCTATTCTAAACATGACATGTGAAATGCTACAACTAACAAGTATTCAACTTGGAATTGAAATACAATGCAGTTAGTATGATGCGCCGAGTCCGGTGCATGCAAAACAGATGAATGAATGCAAACATGCTATCATACTGTATGCTAATTGAAATATGCCCTAATCTAACCATCATAAGCTGGTAAATAAAAGGGAGAAAGACGTGGGGTTGGAAGACATACATCACACACACGCACACTTATTACAACATTGCCCTCTGTAGACGTCCCCGAACGCCCTGGGAGGGTGAGTCCCGTTCTGTTCGCTTTGGGCTCACTACAGTTCAGGACTCAAATTGTCACGGTTCGTAATCTGAACCAAAGAGTCCAAATCCGGCAAATCGTTTTGAGAAAAATAGATTTTTAGAAAAGAAGTGCCAAACATGGACTACTTTGCCAGATACAGAGTCGCCACCTAAATATTTTATAATGGGGAAATTTAGGAAACCCTGACTCGGTGCCAAAGGCCACGTGTCCGTCATCACCAAAGTTGCCTCGGCTCGGGAACTTGGGTACGATTGGGGAAGGTCAGCTATGAGCACCCCCTCTCGCCCGATCAAAGATCGGCCTCTATTAACCATGATATCTCATTTTTGAAAACACATGCGTTCTTATTCCGGTTAATTAGCTAGAATTACGATGTGATGCGCACAGCACAACAAGTATAGACTAGATCGCCTAATTTGGAACAAAGCATTGCATATCCGTTTATTTGGAAAACGTTTGAAATTTGCTACTCGCAAGTAGGCTAAAACGCGGATTTCAATGAATTATCCCAATTCAAGTAATCCAACCTTCACTCACAGGCACTCAAGCAGTTATATCAACTAAGCATTTAGCCACATGGTAAGCATGCTGTCATGTTAACATTCACACTCATGCGAGATGCTAAAGCATAAATACTTATATCGTACTCCGAGCCAAAATAGAAATCAGTTAGAAATCAATGCATGATCCTAACTATATAGAAATACCTAATGCAACACATGCAAAATGCAACTATAGCAGGCTCGGCTATTCTAAACATGGCATGTGAAATGCTACAGCTAACACATATTCAATTTGAAATTGAAATTCAAACACAGTTAGTATGATGTGCCGAGCCCGGTGCATGCAAAACATATGAATGAATGCAAACATGCGATCATACTGTATGCTAATTGAAATATGCCCTAATCTAACCATCATAAGCGGTTAAATAAAAGGGAGAAAGAAAGGGGATTGGAAGACATGCACACACGCACGCACCCTTATTACAACAATTGGCCCTCACTCGGAGGGTCCGAAAGAATAATACAATCCCAAATAAATACAGTCCGAATAAATAATACAAAATCCTAATTAATTAACAAATTAATCTAGGAAAGCAATAAATTGGCATGCAAGCCAGGGACCGCCTCAGCTCTGATCCAAATGATGAATGATGCATATTCAGGTTGCCTTGCGCGGAAATTCACTGCGATGCCCCAATTAGCCTCTGTTTGCAATTGTTCTTGGAATGCGTGCCAAGCTCCAAAAGACTGCTGATTCTTGATTTGCTGCAACAGAGAGCAACAAAGGGGCATGGCAAAGTATTTTCACACATGTATGCATGACTACTCTTCAGGGAGTGTAGTCCTCGATCCTCGTGCCACCAATCACGCATATCGATGCATGATGGCCGAGGAGTCGAATTGCACGACTCGATGTGAAATGAATGCACATGTAAAGCAAGTAAAGCCTAGAACTCTATCATGAATCATCAAGAGCTTCGGCGACCGAGAATTGAGGCGCATCCCATCACTTGAAGTATGAAATACCCATCGTTTCTCGTGCTCGGATTAATGTTTAACCCGAACAATGCAACACATAAACATGGCAAACATGCAATATGGACTAAGTATGCAAACATGCAACTAAACCAAACATGTGACAAGCATATGAACATAATGTGAGGCGACAACCTTGGATAATCGTGGCAAAATGCAATGTGAACATGCGAGCATGCGAGGCATGTAAAGCTAAGCAAGTATGCAATGACATACTATGTGTAACAAGCATGCGACAACATAGTAAAATGGGCTTACACCAACATGGACAGCTCTCAAATAGGTCCAAATTAGTAGCCATTAGATGAAAATGAGACACTCGAAATGCGTGCGCACATGCACGCAAACCGAGGACCGAACCTAAGGCACGAATGCCACTCTACCAAAGCATGGTAAGGCATGGAACATGGCATGCAAACATGCAAATTTCAGCACTCAAACATGATGCTAAACAGCCCCGAAACATGGCAACATGGCACCCGATGCATGAGATGAACCCCGAAATGCAAAACTAGGCACATAGAATGACTTACAGCTATACAAAGCATGCATTATTGGACTATGAAGTCTAAAGATAGAACCAAGACAGTCCCAAAGCATGGACTTTTCCAGTTTAAAGAAAGGCCAAAAAGTGCTAACAAGATGGACTAAATTAGCATGCGAATTTGACTAGCAAACATGGTTTACATGGAAAATATATGATGCAAGTGAGAACTCATCAAACCAGCAAAAATCAGTGAATAAACCATGTAAAAATAGGCCCAAATAACCATGGAAATGCAGCCAATGCATACCAAAATGAGGGGCTCCTTTAGAGGGCCATGCAAGAAGTTATTAGGCGCATACAAGATAGACAAGTGGCATGACATATACAACTCTGAAAATCAAATATGGTAGTCCTAAAACTCACAAAATTGGCTCCAAAATCAGTCAACAAAGCATGCAAGATGGGGGCCCTTTAGAAGACCAAAATGGCCATCAAGCAAGTCAAGGTGAGAGGGGGTCACCCCCCTCTGATTTGGAGGCTCAAAATAGGGTCTTAGCCACTGAAAATCCATTGGATTTCAGTGGCTAGAAGGCCAAACAAGGCATGCAACAATAGCTTAGGCTTAAGGCTCAAAACAAGAGGCAACTAAGCATACTAGATAGCATATGACCTCAGATAAGAAAATGCCCTTAATCAAACATGGATAGGGCCTCAAAAAAAAACTTTTTACAGTTTACAACATGCTTCAAAAATGAACACAAATAGGGCTAATCTATCATGCAAAAATGGCCCTAAAAGCGAGAATAGAGACAAAGGGGCAGTAGCCAACCCCAAACAGCAAGGAGCCCTTCAACAAAGTTGAATAGGGGCTCAAAATAAGGCACTTCACAGTTTACATAAAATCACAAAAGTAAACACAAGTAGGCCTAAACTAGCATGCAAGAAAAGGGCCTAAAAGAGGGGTAAAGAGGCAAGTGGTAGTAAATGACCTCAAACAGAGGAGAGCCCTTCAATAAAGTTGAAGAAGGGCTCAAAACAAGCCACTTTACAGTTTACATCAAAGCTCAAAACAATTCACAAATAAGCCTAAAATACTATGCAAAAATAGGCCTAAAAGAAAGTTAAAGAGGCAAGTGATGGAAGGAGGTCTCAAACAGAGAAAGACCCTTGATCAAACATGAAAAGCGACTCAAAATATGATTATTTGCAGTTAGGGTCAGAGCCCAAAAATGCTTGCAAGCAAGGCTTATAAATGAAACAAAAAAAGGCTAGTTTAGGGGAAAAGTGTACTTACCCTTGAAGAACAAGTCTTTAGCAGCCTTTTGGTCCAAAAATCTGAGCTTCTAGCCTCTGAAGATCAGCCTTAAGGTGTTTGAATGGAGGATGGAGGTCTTGTGCTATGAGGTGTAGTGCAAAAATGCAAAGAAATCCAACTTCCAAGCTCTAACCACAAGCAATAGAGAGAGAGAGAGATGGATTTTTGCCGTCCAAAATCTTAGAACCTGGTGTAAGGAAGAAGCCCCTTGCTTATATAGAGGAATGCAAGGCTAAGGCTTCTTGAACAAGCTTCCAAAGGCTTTGATCCCTCCATACATGTGTATGGAGGGCAGATATGAGGAATCCAACTGGTACAAAATATCTGCTCGGAAACTAGCTGAGAAAGGGGGGGTGCCGGCCATCATCAATGGCCGGCAGTGCCACACTGATGGCCGGCAGGTGCTCACCAGTGGCCGGCAGGGGCAAAGCCATGGTCGGCAGTGCACTAGGAGGGCCACTCTGACAGGACCTAGTCAGGGTCCAAAAATGAGGCAGAAAGGATACAGGGTCCGGAAACTCGAACCGATGACGTTCCGCCGCGACAGTCGAATACTGGGCGAGCAATCGAACCAGTTGTTGGGTGTACCTACAAGCACAACCAAGTCTTGAGGACGGTCAAAAATGGGGTGTCTACACCCTCGCTCGGAGAGTCCGAATAAATATACAGTCCCAAATAAATAATTACAGTCTGAATAAATACAAAATCCTAATTAATTAACAAATTAAACTAGGAAAGCTGTAAACTAGCATGCAAGCTAGGGACTGCCTCGACTCTGCTCTGGATGATGAATGATGCATGTTCGGGTTGCTTGGCACGAAAATCCATCGCGATGCCCCAATTAGCCTCTGTTTGCAATTGATGTCGGAATGCTGTGCAAGGCTTTTGAAAGCTGCTGATTTCTGATTTGCTGCAACAGAGAGCAGAAGAGGGGTATAGCAATGTATTTTTGCATATGTATGCTTGCCTCGATCCCTGTGCCACCAATCACGCATCTCGATGCATGATGGCCGAGGAGTCGAATTGCATGACTCAATATGAAATGAATGCACATATAAACACAACAAGATCGAGACTCCATCATGGATAATCCGGAGCATCGGTAACCGGGAATTGAGACACGTTCCGTCACTCGGAGTACGAAACGTCCCTCGTTTCCCGTGCTCGGGCTAACTCCTATCCCAAGCACAATGCAATATGCATGATATGCATGAATGCAATCTAAGATACAACCTAACATGCACAATGTTATGAAATGGCATACACGATGCATGAGGTAACACGACATACACAATGATCTAACATACAACTTAGCATACGCAATGCTATGAAATGAAATGGCATACACAATGCTCAATGGACTTACACCAACATGGGTGGACCTCAGCCACACCTACATCAATGGCCATCAGACGAAAATGAGACACTCGAGATGCGTGCACACACGCACGCAAACCGAGGACCGATCCTAAGACACGAATGCCACTCTACCAAAGCATGGCAAGGCATGGAATATGGCATATGAACATGTGAATTTCAGCGCTAAAATATGATGTTAAACAGCCCCGAAACATGGAAAAATAGCACCCGATGCATGAGATGAACCCCGAAACTCAAAACTAGGCACATACATTGACCTCTAGCCATACAAAGCAAGCATTATTTGATCATGAGACCTAAAGACAGAACTAAGGCAGTCCCAAAACATACACATTTCCAGTTTAAGGCATGGCCAAAAGATGCTAGCAAGATGGACGAAAATAGCATTTAACTTTGACTAGCAAAGATGGTTTACATGGCAAGTACATGAAGCAAGTGAGAACTCATCAAACCAGCAAAAATCAGTGAACTAAACATGCCAAAATATGCCCAAATAAACATGGAAATGCAGCCAACACATACAAAAATGAGGGGCTCCTTTAGAGGGCCATACAAGGAGTTGTTAGACACATACAAGATAGACATGAAGCATGACCAAAAAAACTCTGGAAATCAAATATGGTAGTCCCAAAACTCACCAAATTGGGCCTGAAATCAGTCAACAAAGCATGCAAGATAGGGCCTCTTTGGAAGGCCAAAAGGGCCACCGATCAAGGCAAGGTGAGAGGGGGGCACCCCCCTCTGATTTGGAGGCTCAAAATAGTGTACTAGCCACTGAAAATCCATTGGATTTTAGTGGCTAGAGGGCCAAACCAAGCATGCAACAAGAGCTTAGGTGTAAGGCTCAAAATAGGAGACAATCAAGCATACAAGGGAGCATATGACCTCAAAAAAAAATGGAACCTTAAACAAACTTGAAGATGAGATTAAAACAAGATATTTTTCAGTTTATGACAACCCTAAAAAATGAACACAAGTAGGGCTAATCTATCATGCAAAAATGGCCCTAGAAGAGAGATTAGAGACAAAGGGCAGTGGCTGGCCCTAAACAGAGGAGAGCCCTTCAACAAAGTTGAAGAGAGGCTCAAAACAAGACACTTTACAGTTTATGACCAAGTCCAAAACAGCTCACAAATAAGACTAATGTACCATGCAAAAATAGGCCTAAAAGAGGGATAAAGAGACAAGTGGTAGTAGAAGACCTCAAACAGCAAGAGGTCCTTAATCAAACATGAAAAGGAGCTCAAAATATGACTATTTACAGTTAGGTTCGGAGCCCAAAAATGCAAGAAACTATGGCTTAAAGATAAAGCAAGAAAAGACTAGAAAATGGAAGAAAAGGACTTACCCTTGTAGAACCAAACTTTAGCAACTTTTGGACCAAATTTGTGAGCTCTCAACCTCTGGAAATCAGCTTCAAAGGGCTGGAATGGAGTGTGGAGGTGTGGTGCTATGGGTTGTAGGGTAAATAATGCAAGAAACTTAGGGTTTGAAGGGTTAAAGGAGAGAGAGATGGAGGTTTGATGCAAGAGCCCCCAAACAAATTTTGTAACCTCCTCAAAATGCAGCTGGAGCTGCTGGTTTTATAGAGGGAGAGAAGGGAAAAAGGGGGGGAAAATCAAATTCAAATTTCCCCCCCAAAAGGTTGACCCTCGGGTATAGGGCCTGGAGGAAAACAAATTGCACAGCTGGAACACACTTGGGAGGGCAAGAATGGCCGGCCAGCTCAAAAGGGCCAAATTGGTCATTCAACTAGGTAGGTGGCCAGCTTGTCACATTTTCTGGCCGGCCTGCTACTTTTCAAGACAAAAATGGGTCTGCCGGAAAGAGAGGTGGCCGGCCAGTGATAGGGAAGTCCAATGGTGGCCGTCCAAGTGTCCAAATTGAAGCCCCGGAAGTTATCTTTCCAATGGCGCAAACCTTGCATTAAAATTCCTCCTGTGGAAAAAGTTATGCCCTTTTTGGTGAAGCCGCGCAGATTCGGTCCAACCAGAGTGATGCCCTACTTCAATCAACTATATCTCCCCCGTCCGGAATTGGATTTAGGAGATTCTTGAGTGAAAAATGAATCCCCGGAAGTCTTATTTCCAACGGTGGTGGCCTCATAGCTTGATTCCAAGTATGCAAATGAATGGACCCGATTCGGCGAGGGCTGCTCGACCATCTCTTAACAATTCATGCCCATTTTCTCCTCCAACTGGATTTATTCCCTCTTCTCCTCTTTTCTTCAACTTCAAATCCCTAAGTAAGGTGTTTTGAAAGATTTTTCAAAGATTTCATCTCTCTTTCATTCATTTTCACTTTGTCCTTGCTCGGTTTACCGAAAAGCACAACATTTGACAAAATGCGAGCCTCGGAACATCGTAAAAACTTTATTTCAAAAACGTTTTGAAAGAGAGGGTTTTAAGACTAAAATCTTTTGATCAAGATTGTTTTGGTCCAGAACAGGGGTATGAAGTTGAGATTTGACTCTCTCCTTGCTGAAGAAATTGAACCTTTGCCCTGCACATCTTTCTCCACCATGTAAACCATCAATCGCGTCCAAGTCTTAAGGGCGGTCAAAAATGGGGTGTCTACAATACCAAGTACCAACTTCGAGTTTATGTGAAACTCTTTCATGAATTGCATCACATCCCCTTTGATTGTTTACTGACACTTCCAAAACATTAACAAATTGAAGCCATCAGGTCCTGGAGCCTTGTTACCATCACAGTCTTTAATTGCTGCAACAACTTCAAATGCTGTGAACTCAGCTTCCAAAGCATCTCGAACCTCATCTCCCCCAATTGATTTAAAAGGGCCAAATAAGCTTGGCTTGTTGAACCATGATACTATAAATTGCTTCTGGAAATCAGTCAGGAGTTCAACTCTTATTTCAATAGGATCTACCTTTAAAACCCCATTGACATCAATTGAACACAATGCATTCCTATTCATTCTTGAGGAGGCCATCACATGAAAGAATTTTGTATTTCGGTCATCTTTTAATACCTAGTTAACTCTAGACTTCTGCAACCATGACCATTCCACTATTTTACTCAATTTCCATGCTTCCTCTTTTGCCTCCCTTCTCCTACTTAGCTCTGATTCATTTAGTAACTTGACTTCAACTGCCAAATCCAACGCATGCAATTCCTCTTCTAGTTGCTTAAGTCTAGACTCAACATTACCAAATATTTCAAGATTCCATTTTTTCAGTGCTAATCTAAGTACTTTCAGTTTCCTTAGACACTTGAAGCTAGCCCAACCATTAACATTTGTTTCAACCTATAGTAACTTCACAAATATTTTGAAATTCGGATGTAATGTCCAGGCATTTAAAAATCTAAATGGCTTGGGACCCCAATCCCTCTCATCTTCCATAAGTAGTATAGGGCAATGATCTGAAAACCTTCTTGGTAATCCCCACAGTTTGAAATTGAATTTCTGCATCCATTCTGGACTGAGTAAGAACTTGTCTAACCTACTCCACTTGACTCCTTCTTGTGAGTTACACCAAGTGAATTTTCTCCCCAACATTGGGATGTCATACACTTCCGAATTATCAATTATCTCATTAAAGTCGTTCATACCTCTATGTAACAACCCTCGTACTGATTACCGATAAACTACTGAATTAGCTACTGGTTACTGCTAAACTGAACTGATAATGACTGATAATTGAATTAACTGAAGTACTGAATGGACTGATTGAAATCGAAACTGAAATTGAATAAGTTTATCTATTGAATTGCATATTGCATCTGTTTGATTGATTGATTATCTGTTTGAATTCATATATTTAAACTGCTAATTGAAGGCCTTATCGGCGGCCGAGTTAGGAACCGTTTAGAGTTTTGGAATCAGTAGAATATTCGTGATTTAATGGTATGTTTATCTGAAAATTGATTAGGAATGATTAAATTAGATTTAAATGAATTAATTACAAGTTGTAGCTTATCTACCAAATTGCCATGGTTAGTGGATATTTGTTTATTGATTTTCAAGAGCCTTCTTACACCCAAACAAACACTTAATCAGCCCCTATTTTTGAATCTAGTCGACCATAGTTAGAGAGAGAGAGAGATTTGAGCTCATCTTGTGAATTGCTAGAAGAACTTGAAGATTTGTAACATAGATTGCTAAATTGAGCTTGCAAGACTTGTAATTGAGACTTAGGTAAGAAAATCCATCTTCTTCTTGTTGTCTTGAGCTTCATCTTGCATGTTCTAGGCTCCATTGTAGAATCAAGCCATGATTTAGTGCATAGAGGTTGAATTATGCTTGAATTCATGCATGCATGGCCATTTTGGTGCATTTTGAAGTTGAATTCATGATGGATTGTACATGCATGCTCATGTTTCTATCAAAGTCCATGTTTTTATTTTGTTTTCCAACTATTGAGCTCATTAGAGCAAAATTTGAACCTTGAATTTGGTTAAAAACTCATGCATTGCATGTTTTGAAATTGTTCTTGAGAATGGGTTTGAATTTTGGATTTAATTGACTCACCTTTGGGACTTGAATTCATAAATTGGCTTTTGAAACTTGTTATACATTGTTTTGGGATTTATTTTCCAGAATTTGGGCCCAAGAGGTCGAGAATTGAGTTGAGAATGCTTGGTTTGAGCTTGGAAGGCAAATCTGGAAATTCCAGATTTGGCTTCTTCGCTCGAGCGAAGGATTCCTCGCTCGAGGGACCAACGTTTCCTCTGAGCCACGCTCGAGCGAAGGATTGGTGGCTCGAGCGTAAAAATCGAGCATCCAGTACTTTCACTGTTTCATCAGACCGCTCGAGCGAAGGATTCCTCGCTCGAGCGAAGCCTTTGATTTTGCAACCTCGCTCGAGCGAAGGAAGGCTCGCTCGAGCGAGACCCCTGTTTTCAGCAACTTTTGAAAAATGCCTTCCAACTGTATTTTTGCATCCTCATCTCATCCTAGGCATTCTTAGGCCTAGTTTAAGGCATCTTAATGAGGATTTAGACGTAGAACCACACCGAGGAAATTTAGGGATTTAATTATCATCCTTCCCGACTGTGAAAGTTAGTGTGTGTTCTATTTGTTATCTGTTTAGGGTTGGCTCTCTGGGATGCGCTCTAGCTGCTATTAGCCCAATCTCTGTGAGTAACAATTGTGTAAAGATATGTTCAAAATGATTATCTTTTGAATACTGAACTGAACTGTTTATTGAACTGATATTGTTTACTGAATGAATGTATGTCCTGTATTCTGAACTGTACTGTGGCATCCTTAGCACTTACTGTTTACTGTTACAGAGATCTCTGTCGGTTCCCTTGTGGAACCTTACTGTTTATTGATTGATGGCCATCACTACCGTTGGGTCTGTTAAGACCTGGTCTTTAAGACCTACTGTTTACTGCACTGATAGGCTAATGGATGTACCACATATGACTGATTGACTGAAATACTGAAAGACTGAAATACTGTTTAATGAACTGATTTCATTGCTGTAAGGACATTCATTCATAACCTCTTTACGCATTATGTTATTCATTGGGCTTTAGCTCACTGTTTATATATATATGTAGGTTCTCAGCAGCCAGACCGGAGCTAGGAGCGTGGGTTAGTCCCCAGTTTTGTCAAGCCAGCCTATGTGCCTCACTGCGAGGTTTCGAGACGCCATGCCATGGCTTGGGGTGTTTTTGTTTCCCCACCTGTCTCCCTACTGTTTTGTGTTACTGTTTAGACTGTTATCCCTCTTACTGCACTGTTGTCAAGGGACTTGATCCCTGTACTGACTGCCTGTAAATGATTGTATAGACTGTACTGTTCTAAACTGTTTGAATGCATGAAAAATGTTTTTGGCATACAGATTGTCACAGCTCAATGGACACTAGTTATTTACTGTATTGGCTTCCGCCAGGCCTTGAACTCTGTTTTACTGTTCTACTGTTAAGCAGGCCTTCGGTAATCTCGGATTACTGGCCGGTTACGGTGCTAAACCCATAGGGCCGGGTTTGGGTCGTGACACTCTACTTCTTTGAGAGCAACCCAACCTCTCAGATAGTGTCCTGACTCCATTGAAATCCCCCCCAAAACATCAAGGATTTTCATAGGTTTGCTTTAAATTCTTCAATATTTCCCAAACCCTTCTTCGACTAACACCATCATTTGGACCGTAGACATTAACAATAACACAGTCAAAACTGCAATAAAGAGTACCCGATAGAATGATAAAATTCTTATTACTACAGCAGGCTAGGAGTTGAAATACTACTGGATTCCAGATGCAAAGTAGACCACCAGCTGCTCCCTTTGAGTCTACTGCCATAAATTCCATCTGATCACCAGGCCTCTCATTGATACTAGATCTCTTTGTTTCTTGAAATAATGCCATATCCACCTTCCTCTTATAAAGTAACTTTTTGAGTTTTCTTCTTTTTATAGGCTTGCCTAAGCCTCTGATATTCCAGGATAAGACCTTCATTGAAAACAAAATCACTCACCAATTCACCTGGATAGGCATATTAGGCTGCCTTATTGCCCTTTTGACCCAACATGTCCTTGTCTTTTGCTTTTAGCTCCATCAATTTGCTTATCACTTCCTCCTCATTACCTTTATAATTCATCCCAAGTATTTGTCCAATTTGGAGTGATGCTTCTGCCTTATAAGTAAGAGTTGACCACTACCAGATTTGCTTGCCATTGACAGAGAAATTGCTTCAACTACCGATCTAAATATAGCTCATTTCTTGAAATTCAGAGAAAATCCAACCCCAATTTGTGAAATTCCTTTTTTCTTCCCCTGAAATTTCGCAGGCCCTTTGGCTTTCTCCTGTTTACTTGTTTTCCTTTTTTTTTGAGCTACCATAGCAGACTTACTTGTTTGCACATAGGTATTTACCTCTGCAACTCTTGCGTGGGCTGCCTTCCCTCCACTGTAATGATCACTACTCTCCTTTAAGGTCTGGTTCGCTGATTCACTAACCTCAGATTATCCATGGCCCAAGATCTTGCCACACTCTATTGTATTGGCCTTACTTGACACTACCTCAATGTTGAGCCCAGGCCCATTTTTCTCAGGCCCACTTAGACACCTCATGAAGCCTGGAGTAACCACTCCATCCTCAACTATCTGGTTACTTTCATTTTGAATCTGTATAGGTTTTGGCACTGATTTGACTATCTTTCCCCCACATGCTTCCCCACTGCCTCCATTTTGCAGTTGCACACTGTCTGTCTTCCCTATGTTCATGATAGTCTCTTCTACTCTAGACATGCTTAGCCACCTATCATGTCCATCAATGTCAGTATAATCATCATTTCTTACCCCCAACCCTCCTGCTGCCTCAGTGCCACCTATGGCCATCTCACCTCCAACCTGGCCCTCCTCATCAGCTTCATCGCCAATCTTCTTGCTCCGCACTTCAGATCTCTGCTCTTGTTCATCACCAGTGGAAGTTTGATTTTCCTTTTTATTCTTCTCACTGTAACATTTACACTGCTGGTACACTACCTTCGAAATAACCACTTGTTCTTCACACACTTTGACTGGGTAGGTAATCCCCCTTGCAGCTCAGAGTGATTGTTGTATTTATGGACTCTATACATTTTGTAGTAATCCTTACCTTTCCACTGTGAAAAGAATTCATTCTGGATGTGTCATCATTGATGCCTATGACTTCCCCCCACGACTTTCCAATGCTACTGAAAATTTTGCTGCTCCATAGGTTTAATGGCACGCCATAACAAGTAAGCCAAACAAGCCTTTCTTGTTCAAATCTCATCCCTTGTGACCATTCCTTAATTGACTCACTTCATTCGAAGATCCACCCTTCCATTAATTTGAGCTTCTCTTTCATGGTACCTACTAATCCAAAAGTCAACACTATGTCTCTGCCACCTCTATCTCGCACCTGGATGTCACCCATTCCTCTGTTCTTCAATTTCTCTTTGAACGCAGCCACACAGTTTAGAGGCTTGAGTCTCACAATCACACTGTTGTAAAGCCAGCCATTTCCTTCCTCAAAAGCATTTATATTAATACTAGCAGTGTGCGTTATCCCTTCACCTCTTAATGCTTGTGCATAAGACTTTCGCCCTTAGACCATATTTGGGACTTTGCTGGTACCACCAATATCCTTTCTTCCAACTGGTGCAGTTAATGGCCTTTATTTTTTCTCGTTCCATATTCGCTGCCACTGAACATGCATATCATACAAAGCCAAACCGTGATCGAGCCATCTTCCTTCTTTTGTTGGATATGAACACATCCTTTAGAACTCCAAAGTTTGTAAATACTTTATATAACCCTTTTGGATCCATAGAGTCGGGTAGGTTATCCACAAATATCGTGTATATCTCGTTTTCAAGTTCTTGATTCCTACTTCCTTGACCTCCATGCTTGTGCAACACCGGCCTCCACCCTCGATCTTCCATGTTTTCTTCAAACTCTGCTTAGCTGCTGAACTTGCTCTCAAAAGTGTTTCAATCCTTCCCTTACTATTGTTTGATTATGATTGCCCACAAATAACTTTCAACCAGTCGATTCCTTGTAAAACTCAAGTTTTCTACCAGACAGAGATTCTTCCACCACATAGTTATTAAAAATAACAAGGCATACTAAGAGAAATATTATTTATTCGTTACATCATAATTTCAAATATTAGTGAGTTTATTTTATTTCTTAAATGCATTTAATTCATTTTTAAAATGAAACTAAATAAATATAATATTTAGGCGGGTCAAGTTTGAAGAATTATTTTCAAATCTAGCACATTAATAAGCTCTATGAAAATTCAATTTAGCTTGAATTTAAAAACTAAAAATATCCTGTTAGACTAATCATCAACACTCACAAAATGATTTTTTTTTTCTTTTTCTTTTTCTTACAAATACACTCTTTGATATTTGCTTAAAATACAAATCATCCTTGTGATTTTAGAAATTACAAATATCCCTCCGTCAAAATTTGTTATTTAACTAAATTGACAAATAAAAACGAAATTTCTAACTATTTTTCAAATGAATTGCTTAATTGAAATATATTGCTAATATCATTAATCAATTGTTAATTGACTTAACATTGATTAATGAAAGGGATTATTTGTTATGCGATTAGAAATTTTAAGGATAATATAATTTTTAAAATTACAGGGAATAATTAATATTTTAAAGAGCAAATTATAATAGTAGTTCCTATAATTTGACTCGTGTTATTTTTTTCTATTTAATTTTAACTGAATCAATTTTGATGTTGAATTTTTTTATTTTGTCTCGATTTGGTCAATTGATTATGTTTGTTAACATTGCTTTATGGTAAATGCCCATATATATGAATCACATGTGTCATGCCTTTTGGAATAAAATTGTAATTTAATCAATTCAATGGTTTAACCTCAATCAATTCAATAAAAATTTTGTATCAAAAAATCTAATAGTATAATCAATTGAATTAAATTAACGCAAAATATAAAATTAAGTATTAAAGTTGAGTTAATTGAAATTATAAACACTAAAATGATACAAATAATAAAATATAAAGACCATCAATATAATTTATCTTATTTTAAATAAATCTCCAAAAATGTATTTTAAAAATTAAGAAAAAAAAGAAAAGAAAAGGAAAAGAAAGAGTGGAAGTAGTAGGGATTGGAGATAGAAAAGAAAGAACAATGACGTAACGTGTAAAATTTTCAGTTGGGTTGGGGACGGTGGGTGTCCACCACATGACTAAGGGGGCGCAGAGTTATACGGTGAATGTCTCCAAATCCTTGTCCTTTTACGCAACAGAGTTAGAGAGAGTGAGTCCACACAGCTCGGTGGGGCCATCATCATCTTTTTGCATTTGCTGAATGCATTTGATTTGATTTGATTCAATTCACACCCCAACTACACCCCTGCATCAGATCTTGCATCACAAGCGTTGCTGCATCTTCAATGATTTGCCATTAAAATTGCTACAGCTATGGCCTTGTTTGGTAATTAACTTTTTGGTTAAAAAAATATAAAAAAATAAAATAAATTAAATAAGTTAATAAAATAAAATGTCACATTTAAATTATAATAATTAAAAAGTCAAATAAACTTTTTAATAATTAAAAAGTTAAAAAGTTAACTAAAAAGCCTATTATCAAACGACGACATAATTTGGTAGTTAAAAAAAAAAAAGTGATGCTTTAATGGTCATATATAGTAGCTGTCATATGTATCAACAGGTGCCAAAATCTCCCTTCCTCCCAGTAAAATTGATAAATTTTTACAAAACTGTCATTTTTACAAAATCAAACACAAAAATTGCCATTTTTGTCAGTCGCCCAAACACACTAGTTTCTGTGTTTGGTTATGCCAAAATAGTATCTGACCATTAGAGTAACATTATTATAATTCTACTATTTTTTTACTATTTATTGTCAAATTATAGCAATGACAATACTATTGTAGCATTTGCTATTGAAGATGCTCTTATATTTCGATGATTTAAATTATTTAATTTATAAAAAAAATTATATATATTATTTATAAAAAATTTAAATTGATTTGATAATCACAATTAATTTTTTTTATTATATTCGTCAAAAATCAAGTAAATGACCTATTTTTAGAAATATACTTGATCTTTCTTTCGTTTTTATTTTTATTTTTATTTTTATTTTTATTTTTTTTTTAAGAAACAAGATAAATTGAAGATGATAATATTATCGTATCGATTTAATTTTTTTTTATTTTTTATGAATGATATATATATATATAAAATTTTACAAAATAAATGATTTAGATTATAAAAATGTGGTTCAGATAACACCCTCCAATCTAGTTTTTGGACTAGAAGAAATATAATCCCATTTTAAAATGAGGTTGAATCCTTCAGTATTTTTTTATTTTTGGGGGGTATGATTTTAGTGTTTGAAAATTGAATGGTGAAATGACTGTTAACACTACTTTCAACTTTTATAAACTTAAGTTATTTTAAAAAAATTATTTTAATAATAGACTCTCTTAAAACGAAAGGTGGGTTAGATATTTACACTATTTAATTAGGACTTAGTTTAGGCTGAAATACTTTAAACAAATTTTAAAAACTTTGATTATCTTAAAAAAAAATGACACTCTTAATTTCTGTTTGTTATCAACTAATGGCTTGAAAAAAAAATAAAACCAAACATGCCCATTGCGGAGTAATTAGTTTGAATTGGTGAACTCATTATGAATTGTACTAATAATTTTTTAGGAAATTATAACCTAAAAAAAATTAATAAATTCTGAATTTTTAATTTTGTTAATTTAAACTATAATATTTTGATTTGTTTTCAATATAAACTATAAGCTAATTCTGCTAAGTAAAATTGACGGGGAAACAAAATTTAATCATTAAATTCAATATAGGTGTATATAAAATGTCTAAAATAGTATTTTTTGTTAAGTTTAATGACTAAAATATCATTTTTCCTGTCAATTTTACTTAATAAAAATAAACAATTGATTTAGATTGAATACAATTTAAAGATTATGACTTTACTTAATAAAATAAAAAATTCAAAATTTATTTTATTACAAGATTCAAATTTTAAGATTTTTTTTTGTAATTATCTCTTGATTTTTTCAAAGATTTATAAATAAAGAAGTGGGTCGGATATCTATACTATTTAGTATTTGGATTGGATTGGATTGGATTGGATTGGGCTGTGGCACTGCTCATTTAAATGGACTAGGCTTTTGAGTCATTCGGAGTAAGGGTGGACATTGATCAAGTCGGGCTGAGCTCGGACCAGGTTGACACTATATATAATAAGAGATTTGATGTGTGTTTAAGTCCGGCTCGACCCGACCATCGGACCTACATAGTCAATCCAAATCCAACCCTAAAAGCTACTATAAATTCCAAACTTATCCATCAGACATATATACTAAAGATACACATTGGAAATTGATAAACAACTAAAAGAATTCACAACACAAAATGAAAATACGCACTGAAAATTTGTCAATGACACTATCACTATTAAAATAATAAGAAACCTACACAAATGTATAAGTTAATTCCTGACAATGCAAGGAAGATTAAGGGAAATACTTCGAGTGACTGAAACTTGACAGCAAAAGAAAACCCTTCATACACTGTCAGCCTAGATTGACCAAACGAATCTTTCTTAAGAATAGGCTAGTAATTATTTCCATAAACAACAAACTGCTTCAACATTAGAGATTAATTCCAATCAATCAACGTTTTATATTTATTAAGATATCATATTAAATGTAATAAGTATAATATTTATCGGGCCAGGCCGGAAACATAAATATCAAACCCAGCCCATTAATTTTGCGGGCCTATATGATTAGTATAGTCCAGTCTTATAGGTTAAAATATTATTTCCAAGTCCTAAAAAAATAGGACTAAGCTGAGTGGATCAGCAGACCGATGTCCAATCCTAATTTGGACTACTATTCAGTCCTCCATTATGAGCCCGTTATGTGTCTTATTCTTATAATCTTCTAAGTCGCTGTGCATAAATTATACATAAAAACTAATTTTTTTACTCATGCTATGCACGGGTTGTGTTAGAATTTCTTTTAAATAAAAGAATAATATAAATAACTACAAATAATATCAATTAAAAATTAAGAAATTGCGAAAGTATAGAAAAATATTCATACAACAAAATTATAAAAGTTCTTCCAAGTTTAAAAAATAAGCAACAAAAAAAAAAAAATTTATCAAAACTGTAAAGAAATTAAAACCTATAAAAATTAGTTTATACAATTTATATTCTCAATTAAAAAGAAAAAAAATTTGATGAAGAGTTGTACAAAACCTAGACAAATAATTTAAAATATTCAATACCTATTAACATATAATAAAAAAAATTGCAAATCATTTTAAATATACATCAACCATAATTAAATTGAGTTTGCAAAATATTGTATTAGTAGGTTCCAAATAACCTTTCTCTCTTGATATCACATATGCAAAGACTCATACCAACATAAATTAAAGAAACTATTCATCAAATTTATAAAGGAATTAAGTTTCATAATACATGCAAATAGAAAATGTAAGTTAATTGTTATTACAGTTCATAGGATTGCATGCAAATAAGAAATATACAAAATAACAATGATAAAAACACAATTTATTACACTATCTTTAAAAAAAAAAAACACACACACACACACAACTTATTACACCATTTTAGTGTATTTTCAAAATTTTTTTTTTTTTCATTTCGAATATTTGATTTTTTCATTATTGATATAAAAAATGAGTGAAAGCTTAAAAACACTAATGTTTGGTACCAATTTCATTTCTTAATTCAATTCTTTTTTTAGAACTCTGAACATGGTCTAAAATTGTTTGAAAAAAAAGAATTTGCTAAAATAGTTCCACAAATGCATTTTAGGCTTTGTTTTGATATTCTTTTGTATCTTAAATGATAGAAAATAATTTTTGAAATGATACCAAATGGATCCATTTTTTTAATGTCTCTTTTTTGTAATTCTTATTTAATAATTTTAAGTTACAATTGCCCTATAAAACATACAAAAATACCCAAAAATACACTATTATTTTTTATAAAATATTAAAATTTGATTTTGTGTATATATAATGAGTACTCTATAAAATATAAGAAAAATACCATTAACAACTTACAAAATAGATATGGAAGTGACCTTAGCTTTATTGACTTGAATAATAGAAAAATTTATTAAAAATGAGTAAAGGAACAAAATAATAACAATAATAACCTATGATATATGTGCATGGAAGAAAAAAGTGAGAGAAGACCAGATGAATAGTGTATTTTGTTTATAAAGATCAAAATTATAAATAAAATGAAAAAGGGTGATTTACAGGTAAGTCCCGTTTTAGCAAATAATGGTACATTAAGTCCTAGTTCAAAAACTTTTAACCAGTAAGTCCCATAATCCATTGAAATGACGAAACTACCTTTACCAAATCAAAACACAAAACAAAAATCACAGATTCACGATTTCATTCACAGTTCATCCCGCCATTTTTCACCCTTGCAGATTTCATTCTCACCTTTATCAATTTCGCCTCACATTTCGTCTTCTTTCATCAATCTCGTCTCAGATTTCACAAAAACAAACTAGATCATCAAACATTCAAACATCCGAACAACCAAAAATGGTGAAAACAAGTAAGATTTAAGTATCTTAAACCCTAATTTTTGCGAAATCTTTCATTTTCAAAACTTTTGTTTTTGATTTCCATTTCAGCTTGAATGTTGAGTTCGAAACTTTCATTTTCGAACCTTTTGTTTTTTATTTCCATTTCAGCTTGAATGTTGAGTTCGAAACTTTTGTTTTCGAAACTTTTGTTTTTGTTTTTGTTTGTGAATCTGAGAACATTCATTGTAATGCCACAAAAATCATGTTCTTATTCTTTCAGTTTAGGTTTCATTGTTAATTTTGGTATGATTGCTGTGAATATTCTTAGATTCTTAGTGAATTTGAGTGAAAAACCCTAGTTAATCATGTTCCCTTGCTTTCTATTTAGGTTTCATTGTTGATTTTGGTGCGATTGCTGTAAATATTCTCTAATTCTTAGTGAATTTGAGTGAAAAACCCTAGTTAATCATATTCTCTTGCTTTCTATTTAAGTTTCAATGTTGATTTTGGTGTGATTACTGTTAATATTCTCAGATTCTTAGTGAATTTGAGTAAAAACCCCTAGTTAATCATGTTCTCTTACTTTCAATTTAGTTTTCAATGTTGATTTTAGTACCATTGCTGTTAATGTTTTCAGATTCATATTGAATTTGAGTGAAAAACCCTAGTTAATCATGTTCTCTTACTTTCAATTTAAGTTTCAATGTTGATTTTGCTATGATTGCTTTGAATGTTCTCATATTCTGAATAAATTTGAGTGAAAAGCCCTACTTAATCATATCCTATTCCTTTCAATTTAGGTTTCAATGTTGAGTGTGAACCATTGCTGTCAATGTTCTCATATTTTCAATCAATTTGAGTGAAAAACCTTAATTAATCATATTCTATTGGTTTCAATTTAGCTTTCATTGTTGATTTTGGCACGATTCCTATGAATGTTCTCAAATTCTTAGACAATTTGAGTAAAAAACCTTAGTGAATCATATTCTCTAGTTTCAATTTAGCTTTCAATGTTGATTTTGGTGCGATTCCTGTGAATGTTCTTAGATTCTTAGACAATTTGAGTAAAAAACCTTAGTGAATCATATTCTCTTGGTTTGAATTTGGGTTTCAATGTTGATTTTCGTACGATTGTTGTTAATGTTCTCAGATTCTTAGTCAATTTGAGTGAAAACCCAGACTTAATCATATTCTCTTGATTTCAATTTAGGTTTCAATATTGAGTTTGATATGGTTGTTGTGAATTTTCTCAAGTTTTCAATCAATTTGACTGAAAACCCTAGTTAATCATGTTCTCTTGCTTCTAATTTAAGTTTCAATGTTGATTTTGCTGCAATTGCTGTGAATGTTTTCATATTCTGAATCAATTTGAGTGAAAAACCCTACTTAATCATATCCTATTCCTTTCAATTTAGATTTCAATGTTGAGTGTGGTACCATTGCTGTCAATGTTCTCATATTTTCAATCAATTTTAGTGAAAAACCTTAATTAATCATATTCTATTCGTTTCAATTTAGCTTTCATTGTTAATTTTGCTGCTATTGCTGTGAATATTCTCATATTCTGAATCAATTTGAGTGAAAAACCCTACTTAATCATATCCTATTCCTTTCAATTTAGGTTTTAATGTTGAGTGTGGTACCATTGCTGTCAATGTTCTCATATTTTTAATGAATTTAAGTGAAAAACCTTAGTTAATCATATTCTATTGGTTTCAATTTAGCTTCCATTGTTGATTTTGGTACGATTCTTGTGAATGTTCTCAGATTCTTAGACAGTTTGAGTAAAAAAACCTTAGTGAATCATATTCTCTTGGTTTCAATTTGGGTTTCAATCTGAATCAATTTGAATAAAAAACCCTAATTAATCATATCCTATTGCTTTCAATTTAGGTTTCAATGTTGAGTGTGGTACCATTGCTGTCAATGTTCTCATATTTTCAATCAATTTGAGTGAAAAACCTTAGTTAATCATATTCTATTGGTTTCAATTTAGCTTTCATTGTTGATTTTGGCACGATTCATGTGAATGTTCTCAGATTCTTAGACAATTTGAGTAAAAAACCTTAGTGAATCATATTCTCTTGGTTTGAATTTGGGTTTCAATGTTGATTTTCGTATGATTGTTGTTAATGTTCTCAGATTCTTAGTCAATTTGAGTAAAAACCCGGACTTAATCATATTCTCTTGATTTCAATTTAGGTTTCAATATTGAGTTTGACATGATTGTTGTGAATTTTCTGAAGTTTTCAATCAATTTGACTGAAAACCCTAGTTAATCATGTTCTCTTGTTTCCAATTTAAGTTTCAATGTTGATTTTTGCTGTGATTGCTGTGAATGTTCTCATATTCTGAATCAATTTGAGTGAAAAACCCTAGTTAATCATCTTCTCTTGCTTTCAATTTAAGTTTCAATGTTGATTTTGTTTTTATAGCCATGAATGTTATCAAATTTAGACTTCATGAGAATGACATTGGATTCATTCTTTTAGGACACATTCTCAGTGTTTATATCTTGTCTATGTTGATTTTCCGTACAAGAAAACAATTCTTGAAAACCCCAAGACTAAAAAGTAATGCAAAGAAAATGATAAGAAAGCATAAAAAATCAACTTCAACGGATAAAAAGCAAAAGGGAAAGCATAGAGAATGGAGATTAACTTTCAGATCAAACATGGTGACAATAGTGAAACTATTACAAAACATCAAACTCAGGAATGAGCATATTAATGGCTTGAAGAAAACCTCATTTTGGTTATTGTTTGATGCCATACTGAAAAAGAAGATGAATTATAAACAATGAAGAAATATGATGACATTGCATTAAAAATAATTCAAACATACCAGCCAGGCAGCCGTGGTTCTTTCCAGTTAGGACTAGAAACTGTAAAGCTAACAACATAAGACATCAAGTCCATCTTCGGTATATCTTGTGGGAATGAGCCGATGCATCTTGGTTATGGAAATAAAAGTATATCATCATTTCTAACAAGGAGATCCATACAAGAAAGGCTATTGAGCACAACCATTATAGACTTGTTACAAAAAGCATTGAAAGGCAAGAAGAAAGAAAACACTGAAGATGTGATAAGGATGTTGTGTATGTATACTTGTTTGAAGCTTTTTTTCTCTACATCAGGAACAACAGTTGGATGGGTATTTCTTAATTACATAGAAGACATAAACTCAATGAGAAAATACAATTAGGCAGAAGCAATAAGGAACACACTGATGTCTTCAATTGAAAAATACCACAAAAATCCAGTAAAAGTCACAGGATGTGTTATGACTCTCTTAGTAAGTACATCTTTACTCTATTCTATTAGTTTGTTGTTAATAACAGATAGTATTATTTCTTATTCAAATGACAAAAATTCTTTACATTTGCTTTGTAGTATTGGTTGTATGAGCACACACTAATCATCCACCCTGAAGTTAGCGAAGCATGCCCATAGGTGATCAAGTGGAATCTTGTCAAATTACATAAACGTATGAAAGTCATATCACTACATCAGCTGACAACAAGACAGGTCACATCCTTATCTCATTTGAATTTCAATTCAAGTTGGGAAAAATTCACATTTTTATACACTGAATTATTACTAAGAAACTTTTTAGTTTCCTAAACTTCAATTATTTCAAAAACTAATATCTATTGTATGTTGACCTACAGGTAACTAGTGTTCAATTGAGTGAGAAAAGTGATGAAGAACTTGATGACACTAAAGAAGAAGAAAAAGAAGATGCTGAAAATACTGAAGACGAAGAACAAGAAGATGCTGAAGAAGAAGAATAAGAAGTACAAGAACAAGAACAAATTTTCAGATCAAACATGGTGACAATAGTGAAGCTATTACAGCACATCAAACTTAGGAATGAGCATATTAATGGCTTGAAGAAAACCCCATTTTGGTTATTGTTTGATGCCATATTGAAAAAGAAGATGAATTATAAACAATGCAGAAAATATGATGGCATTGAAAATAATTCAAACATACCAGCCAAGCGGGCAGTGGTTCTTTCCAGTTAGGACCAGAAACTGTAAAGCTAACAACAAAAGACATCAAGTCTATCTTCAGTATATCTTGTAGGGATGAGCCGATGCATCTTGGTTATGGAAATAAAAGTATATCATCATTTCTGACAAGGAGATCCATACAAACTAAAAGGTTATCGAGTACAGCCATCATAGACTTGTTACAAAGAAGACACAGAAGATGTGATAAGGATGTTGTGTATGTATACTTGTTTGAAGCTTTTTTTCTCTACATCAGGAACAACAGTTGGATGGGTATTTCTTAATTACATGGCAGACATAAAGGCCCTGTTTGGTAGGGCTTATTTCTAGCTTATTTCAGCTTTTAGCTTAATTTAAGCTATTTTGATGTGTTTGGTTCAGCTTAACAATACAGCTTATAACTTTTTGTAAGTCAAAAATCAACTTATTCTTTGAGTGGGGGAGGAGAAGCTTAATTTATAAGTCAAAAATCAACTTATGTTTACAGTTATAAGCTATAAGCTGTTAAGTTATAAGCTATAATCACTTTCCCACAGCTCTACCAAACGGGGCCAAACTCAATGAGAAAATACAATTGGGCAGAAGCAATAAGGAACACACTGATGTCTTCAATTGAAAAATACTACAAAAATCCAGCAAAAGTCACAGGATGTGTTATGGCTCTCTTAGTAAGTACATCTTTACTCTATTATATTAATTTGTTGTTAATAACAGATAGTATTATTTCTTATTCAAATGACAAAAATTCTTTACATTTGCTTTGTAGTATTGGTTGTGTGAGCACACACTGATTATCCACCCTGAAGTTAGCGAAGCATGCCCAAGGGTGATCAAGTGGAATCTTATCAAATTACATAAACGTATGAAAGTCATATCACTACATCAGCTGACAACAAGACAGGTCACATCCTCATCTCATTTGAATTTCAATTCAAGTTGGGAAAAATCCTTATTTTTATACATTGAATTATTACTGAGAAACTTTTTAGTTTCCTAAACTTCAATTATTTCAAAAACTAATATCTACTGTATGTTTTCCTACAGGTAACTAGTGCTCAATTGAGTGAGGAAAGTGATGAAGAACTTGATGACACTGAAGAAGAAGAAGAAAAAGAAGATGCTGAAAATACTGAAGACGAAGAGCAAGAAGATGCTGAAGAACAAGATGCTGGAGAAGAAGAACAAGAAGTACAAGAACAAGAACAACAAAAACAAGATGCTGAAAATACTGAAGAAGAAGAAGAAGAAGAAGAAGAAGAAAAAGAAGAAGAAGAAGATGGTCAATATGCTGAAGAGTACCACCAAGAACAAAAGCTAGCAAATGAAGACTTTAATGACTTATGCAACATTATACTCAATGATGCACCTGAGGGAGAAGAACAAATTCATCAACAAACACTTAAGAAACTTCAAACTGAGAACAGCAATTTGCAACTTGACAACATAGTGAAGACCATCTACATAAATAAACTTGAAGAGGATAACGGGTTACTCACAGCACAAATACAACAATTGAAAGATGAAAATTCTCGATTGCATAACCAATTGGTTGAAAAAGAGGTCCATGAGATAACCCAAGAAGTTTGTGGAGTAAAACATTCTAGGACAAATGCAAAGAATGAAGGTCATACAATAAACGATGAAAATTCTCAAGTGTTGTAGAAAGAGGTCCAGGAAAATTCTGGAGTGGTGGACAAAGAGCTCCATCAGAAAGAGGTCCATGAAAATTCTGAAGTGGTGGACAAAGAGCTCCATCAGAAAGAGGTCCATGAGATAACACAACAACCTTTTACAACAAAACATTGTGAGACAAATACAAATGTGAAAGATTATCAAAATTCTCAGTTGCAGAATCAGTTAGTGGAGGAAGAAGTCTATGACTTAACCCAACAAGTTTGTGCAATAAAAGCCGATGATCTGACAGAATCAAGACAAACAAATCTACAGAATTCTATGATTAAAAATATCAAAGCTAAAGTAAGGAAGACTACTGAGATATCAGATTATGAGTATAGAGGCAAGAAAGTTAAAATTGAGAAAGAGAAGGAACACAACGATGAGACAATTTCAAACAAGTATCCTGTGGCTCAATTGCTACCTCCTGAAGATAAATATAAACTACAAATTCTTTGGAAAGAAAAGCAAACAGAATCAAGGTATAATCTTACATAAATCTTTCAATTTTTCATGTAGTATAAATATATGAAATGAAACTGAGAAATAGCTCTGTTTTCTAAAAATATTTTGACTTAATTATTAACACATTTTTTATTGTTTTGTGGTGCTTGTATATGGTTTGGCGCAAGATATGAAAATTGTGTGTTTATTAATGATATCAAGAACTTGGTAAAAGGGACAGACATATCCAGCTGTGTACGTATAATATTTGTAATATTTTAATACTGAAAAACTTCTCATTAATTTGTTAACATCACTTTTGTGTTTCAATTTGATAGACAATTGATGCATATGCTGAAATTCTTGAAAGAGAACTACAAGCACAGAATTCTGGTGATGGAGCAAAGCACAATGGCAAGTCTTTCATACTGTCAAGTCTATATTGGGTAAGGAATAAATATGCATGTGTCAATTCTATACTTTATCTTCCGTTCAATTTTGGTTTCAAAGTAGATTTTTTGTATTTGTTATCATTGTTGTGAATGTTCTCAAATTTTGATTTTGGTATCATTGCTGGGAATATACTCAGATTTCAAAAAAAATTGAGTGATAAATCGTAGTTAATCATGTTTTGTTTCTTTTCATCGACATTTGAATATTGAGTTCGTACCATTACTGTGAACACTCACATATTTTTTTGTAAAAAACAGCCAATGTTGAAGAAGAAGACTTCAGAACAAAG
Source organism: Camellia granthamiana (assembly GCA_036172215.1). Lineage (NCBI taxonomy): Eukaryota > Viridiplantae > Streptophyta > Magnoliopsida > Ericales > Theaceae > Camellia > Camellia granthamiana. The sequence continues at coordinate 109,038,088 of CM069904.1, read as the reverse complement.
GAAAAAGATTTTGAAAAATACTTTGCAAGAATCCCTCCCATGTAGATACATCCATATCCCCATCCACAATTTCAATCATTGGACATTACTTGTCATCGACAAACACTTGGGGACTTGGAAACATTTCAACTCTTTGAGACCAAGAAAAGGAAAAGACAAACACTACAATGTTGCAAATCAACTGGTAGAAACAATTTCAGATTACCATTACAATAATCAGATGTAAATCATTACATACTTTATATTGATGTTTTTTACAGCAAAAAATCATCTATCAATACATGAAGGATACACCTTGTCAAGCAGAAAAAGCATAGAATCCTGATGTCAAGATTGAATCAGTCAAAGACAGCCCTCAACAAGAAGCAATGACGTATGTTAATTTATTCTAACTAACAAATTTTAATATTTTTTTCAAAAAATTTTGTTTTTTCCCAAACTATGTCAAAAATGATTTTTGTAGGAATGACTGTGGAATTATTGTTTGCTACATCATAAGACAATACATGAGGCATCAACCAATTCCAAACACATTACCACCAGGCACATCCACAGGACTCAGAGCAGACATGGTACATGAGTTCCTCAGTGATCCACAAAGATCAATCAGAGTCAAGTAGAGTCAAGATTGCAACATTCAATGAAATCTTTTTTGATGTGTAACTCAATGAACTCTTTTTTGTAACACTCTGATACAATGACTAATGTTTTTGTTAATAGTTCCAAGCATATTGCCTAACAAACATATTACAATTTCTATGATGTGTAATGGAATATTTTGTCATACTCTCAAAAATATATGCACCCGAGCTTTGTTGATGTTTTTGTCCATATTCTCAGTTTCTATTATCCTGTTCCTCACACTACTATATGGGAAAAGTGAAAATAGTATTACATGTGAACATAGTGGATGTTTTTGTCCATATTCTCAGTGCTTTGTTGATGTTTTTATTTATATTTTCAGTTTTTATGCAGTGTTTTGTTGCCTCAATATTATCACAATCACTTATTTTCAAACTTAGAACCTTTAAAACTGAGAATATTTTCAGTTTTATACAGATAATTCAATTTTCAAACAACAATATTATCACAACAATTTATTTGCAGCCTCACAATATTATGACAATTTGAAAAACTAAAATTCGAAATAAAGAATATTTTCACTTTCAGTCCACTGTTACTTTAATCAAAACATAAAGCATTGACCACATCTATTTAGAATATTAATTCACATTCATTCAATTGATCATATTTATAACTAGTTCCAATTCATAACAAGAGCCTCACACTATTATCACAAAATTAGCTATTTTGAACTGAAAACTTAAACTGAGAATATGTTCACTTTTTATATAATATTCACATAATCTTCAAAACAAACATTCAACAGTCAAGTTTATTTACGAAAGCCAACCAAACAATATTATCACAAACAATTTCAAAAATTAAAATTTGAAACTAAGAATATTTTCACTTTCAATTCAATGTCATTTTATTCAAAACATAGAAGATTATTACTCAGCACTCAACAGTACAAACTGCTACTTCAAGAAATTTATGAACACGAAATTTTTACAATCACAAAGCAGCTATAAAAAATCACAAAGCCTCCTTACATGATTTCTTATTGTGATTGCCAACCTTCCCACATCTACTACAAGTAATTTGCCTTACTTTCTCACCATTCGAACGAATCCTCTTCTTATTTGGCCTTCCTGGTTGCTTCTTAGACAAAGGAGGAAGAACAACTTCACTATCACCATCAACATTACAATCTGGTTTCCAAATTGAAGGAACAGGATATATGGGAAAAGAATAGGACTCTCGATAACTTTGAACATAGAAGTATTGATCAACAAATAAACTCCAATCATGTCCACTCTTTTGTATAGCACCAACTACATGTGCACATGGAAACCCTTTCAACTGCCATCGCCACAAGAACAAATTCGTTTACTAATGTCAACTGAAACAGATGGATGTGAATGCATCTCATAGACATCATTTCCAGATGAACTAACAATCCATGGCCTCGAAGTATTAAAACCATCATGCAACTTGGACTCCATTTTAGGGCATATCAAACCATTCCATTTATTAACAAGTTCCCTTCTCCTAGCAATTTTCCTCATCAACTTAATTCTTACACTATCAATCAACTTTGTGATAGGCAAGTGGCGTTCCTCTCGTATCCACGAATTGAAAGATTCAGCTACATTTGACCACATCTCTCCAAAGCGTTGCCCTCGAAATATGCATTACTCTAATGATCATATGGTATGTCATCTAAAAACTTTTCAACTCTTGACCCACCTTCAGTCTTTAACTCAACCAAACATTGATGAAATGTTTCTTTAGTTGGAGCATATGCACATTTCCCAAACAGAGTGATCAGTTTTTCTTTCAATCCATGAAACATACCACGCAAATGATGCCTCAAGTTCATCTTCAAATGATATAAACAATAAGCATAGAAAGCCATTGGGAAAACTTTTGGCAACACTTCAACTAATCCAAGGTTACGATCTGACACAAATGTAATATTTCGTTCTGGTGAAACAATTCTACTCAAATGCTCCAAAAACGAACGCCAGTTATCTTGATTCTCTGAGCCAACAACTGCAAAACAAACAGGAAAGAACCCTGCATGTACAAAACAAAAAAAATGAAAATATTCTATTATTCTTAGAAAATGGTAATACTTTAACATTCAAAATATCAAACACTAAAATGAATATATAAAATTTAAAACATTCAATCATATTTCTAAACTGAGAACTTTCTCAATTTCAGAACAGAGAAAACAGATTTCTTATGTACGTTGATTTCCATCTTTTCCTGTAACAGCAAGTAAATTTCCTCTAAATCTTCCCTTCAAAAATGTGCCATCAAGAAATAAGAGAGGTCGACAATAATCAAATCCACTAATGGAACTATGAAAAGAAACAAATAATCTCTTAAACCGTTTAGTATCATCGTCACACTCAAACTCAATGTAGCTCCCTGGATTGCAACTTTTTGCAACATCCACATACCATCTTAACTGGTTAAATGACATTAAGTAGTCTCTAAAAATCTCACATTTTGCTTTCTCTACCCCCAACCAAGCTTGACGATAACTAACTCTCAGCCCATACCCAAACTTAAAATCCCGAACAACATGAACTGGACGTGTCAATGGATTATCACGAACACCTTCAACAATCAAATCAGCAACTAAATCAGAACTCATACGAAAATGATTCATCGTACGTACTTCAGCACCACATGTGTGGACATTGTTCAACTTCCTTATATAAAAGAACCCATTAGCATTCTCCACTCTACTATGAACATTCCACATACAACCTTTTGTTTCTCTAAACAAACATTGTGCGGTAACACGAACTTTATCATTCTTAACAAATATGAACTCAAATCCACACTCAATAGAAAACTTCGCCAATGCATTACGAAATTCAATAATTCCACCTTCAAATTTATGTCCTACATATGTAATACTAACTGCCCAACCAACAGATAACAGTACTTTTTCCTTGTGTTGACAAAATGATGGTAACATATCAACCTCTTCTTCAATCTCCAACCTCGAATTCCTTTTGGAGGATGTAGATGCTCTGTTTGACAAGTTCACAAACTTACTGCTGTCATGAGACAATACAATATCACAAACTTCAAGATCCAACATTGACTCTCTTTCTCCATAATCCAATTGTTTGTTGAGATAACCACAGTCAATGGTTGAGTCTTTTACTCTCACAACAACATCAATACACTTTGAATCAAAATGCACAACTAATGCCAACAACAAATCTAACTCCTCATTGTTGTCCAACGTACAATTAGGATGTCCAAGCAATGAGTAAGATAGACAAATATTATGAAATTGTAAATTATCCCATTTCAAACATAGCTTCTCAACCAACTGATCATATGTAATATTTTGATCAATCTTAATTGCAAATGTGCAACCATTATACTTGCACAACAAAAAAATAGGCGCATTCGTACAACCTTCACTCATTTTTCAATCTAAACAAGAAAAAAAGATCGCATCAATAAAAACCAGAACAAATACTTCATAACAATACTAAGAACTTTCTCAGTTTTCACAAATATTTCATAACAATAAACACCAGAACAAAAAACTTCATAACAATACAAATACTTCACAAATCACGTTTTCAATTTATAAAATAAATAACCAAACCGAGAAATCATCCAGCAAATCACGTCTTCAATTCGTAAAAACAAAATTATTCAACATATTCTCATAAATAAATTCAATCAAAACTAAAGAAAATTCTAAAAAAACATAATATACAAAATCGAAACAATTCATACCTATAAACCAGATCGAAGATCAAATATCGAGCAAATCAATTCTTCAATTTATAAATCGAAATCGCACATAATAAACTCCAACAGATTTCAACTCAAAAAGCGAACCAAACTAAGAAATCCTTCAAGATCCTTTCCTATTCGAATCAAAATCGAGAAATCAATTACGTATAATAGCGAACCAAAGCAATAAATCCTTCAAGATCGTTCACGATTCGAATCTTCAGCTACTTCCATAACTGATCTGTTAACTGATTTCTTTTTTCTTTCTAGTAAATAACGTGAATGGAATTTTATATACAGTTGTTCGTGTTAAAGGGCAAAAACATCTTTTTACCTACAAATGAGACTTATTGGTTCAAATTTTTTTTGATAAGTCCTAAGCTACAACCAAACATGTTTATAGGACTTTTAGGTAATTATCTCAATATTTTATTATATATAATTGACATCTCTAACATAATCCCAAATCTCTAACGTAATATGTTTTTATTTAATTTTGAAATTTAGCAATAAACTTGAAAAAATTTAAAAATGAAAGGTTAAAATGAAATTTAAAATATGAACGGTCAAAGTGGGGTTGGGATAAGGATTGAGATTGGGGTTGGGGGAGGGGAATTTCAAAGAACAAAGTGAAAAAATGACCAAAATAAATGGAAAAAAGTGTAATTCATCTAAATGAATATAATAAAATTATGTCATTAATTATAATTATTGGATTTTTAAATTTTTGTTTTTGTTTTTGTTTTTTGTCTTTTTTGTTTTTTGTTTTTTACCGGTGATCTACATAGAACAATTTGCTGATTGAAGTGAGTCCATAACAAGTAACTGGATTGTCTAGTTCATTTTGCGGATTGAAAACAACTCCAATCTAAATTTGTTTTCAAAAAACTTTCCCAAAAACAAAATTTCAAACAAAATTTATAAATAAATTTCATTTTTTTTTCAATGACCAACAATAGAAAAAAAAAAAAAAAAAAAAAACTACCAAATACGCTTTTGAGTAGCAGTTTGGTTATGTTTTTGTTTTCATTGTTCATTTTTTCTTAGGAAAATAAAAAAAAAAAAATTTTAATGTTTGACTACTGTAACAAAATAAACTCTGAAATTTTAATTTTATTAATTTAAATCTCAAACTTTTGATTTATTTTAATTTAACTATCAGTCTATTTTCGTTAAGTTTAATGACTAAAATGTCATTTTTCATCAATTTTACTTAACAAAAATAGACTAATTGTTTAGGTTGAAAACAAATCAAAATATTAGAGTTTAAATTGATAAAATTAAAAAAATTTATCAAATTCTAAGTTTTTTATTTTATTTTTTGCAATTTTTCCATTTTTCCAAAAAATGGTGAAACTTCAAAAAATCCACCGTTTTCTTATGGTTTTTATTTTAAGCAAAAACATGTTAGAAAATTCAAACCCAATTTTTCTTTTTCTTTTGATTTTTAAAAAGTCGATTTTTCAATAAAATATTTTTTAAAAATAATTCACCAAACAAATTTGTTTATTTTACGAATCATTTAGACCAGTCTAATATATTATTTGGGTTATCAGTGGCCGGCCCATATATGGGTCTGGGACATGAAGTTGGCGGTGAATCCATACAATAAACTGTGGTTAGCACTTTCTCAACTTAGGAGTTGTTTGTGGTGTTCTAAATAAGTGTATTTTTTTGTCTTTTTGGACTAAAAAATTGAGGAAAAAAATATGGATATTTGGGTTAATTTTTTGACTTTTTATGAAAAAATATATATTAAAAAATTGTATAAATTAGTGTGTAGGGGAAAATTAGGATTGGGAGTTGTGCAGCCGTAATTTTTGACTTTTGATGAATAGTGATAACTTTTTAACTTTTTTAGTAACTTTTTGACTTTTTTTAAACTTGCCAAACTTGGCCTTAGTATTAAATTGAATATTCTTAATCTGAAATTTGAATTTTCAATAATTTTAGCTTTATTTTCTGACCCATTCTTGAATAAAATTCAACTCACTGAGCTTGAGCAGATCTGAATATGGCCAACAATTCCTTTTTGTTTATATTTTTCAAATTATAATTTTTATTAAAGATCTTTAGGGTATAGGAACCCCCCCCCCCCCCCCCCCCCCAAAAAAAAAAAAAACAAAAAAAACAAAAAAAGCCTCTTCCATGATCCACTAGGGCTTGGCTAGCTTTATTCAAAAAACACTTTCGTAGTTTAAGAATTTTTTAACTCATAGTCAATATGTATAATTTAGTCTAGATTGAATTGAATTATAATTTTTTTGTTTTGCCTTTTAAGAAACATAACTTCCTCTAATTGTCCTCCAATCTGAGTAAAATTCAATATACTCGTGATATTAAATTATCACTTGACATATGATTTTCACTATTGAAATATAACTATCAGTTCCAAAATTATTCTATAATTGTCACATACATAGTGGATTGATCATATTTTTATACAATAATTTTTTATTGAATGATAATACTGTGTAATGATACGAGATTATATTGTAGTGAATTTTTCCCCCCTCTCTACTTGAAGTTGTGCCTACACCTCACTTGGGTCATAAAATAATTTTATCACTTCCATTGACATATTTAAAATTATTATTATTAAAGGGTCAATATAATTTTAGGGTCATGTTAGGTTTCATGAAAACTTTCATGAAAATCCATCTGTACTGTTGGATCATGAGATCATATCTGATCTAACGGTCATGATCCAACGGTGCAGACAGTTTTCATGATGGTTTTCATGAAACCTAGCATTTCCCATAATTTTATCTTCATTCCTCACAAAATTTTAATGTAATTCATTCAATAGTACTTACAATTATTAACCTATTTGGCATCAAATTGATATTTTTCAATTTATCAACAGTATCATAAAATCATGATTCACCAAACAAAGTAGTTGATTTCAACAACCAAAAAGCTATTTACTAATTGAAAGAAAGCATCATGTGCCATTTACTAACCGTTTTAGAAGACGATCACCAAACTGTCCCCAATGGACCACAATCTTACTTCTTCTCCTTTTTTATTTATTTTTTGAGAAATTATAGATCAACTTATTTGATTAAAAACAATTATAATTATATGGGGTGTCTCTTTATTCTGTGTGCACCTGTTTCAATGAGAATAAAACAATGTGTCTGTAACTAACAAAATTTTCAAATACCTGTTTCAAAATTTCAAAATTTAATTATTTTTAGTACGCCCATCATTATATCAAAATTACACTCAACTATGATACACAACTCCTACTACCATCATCTCTACTACCATCATCACCTCCAAGTGCATTTTGCCACCCTCTTCTGCATCCACCCATCCCCTTTTCTACCCCGCCCAGCCCCTCTTCTACCTTCTTTGTCACCCTAAACGGCAAAAACTATATTTACAGCCCAAGTTTTCAAATTTTGACCTATATTTCTTATATACATTATTATATATTTATATTTTTTACTATTATATACTTGTGTTTAGTGGTCACTGAAATTCCTTTTGATTGTCACTAACAACTATTTTATTTTTTATTTTTGTCAAAAATACTATAGTGAGGCCTCATTTTTTAATGTTATCAATTACCAACTTAAAATTTTCTCCAAAAGAAAAAAAAAGAACGTACGTGTCAAATAATTGTCAACAAAGAAATTTTTTTTCATAAAAAAGGAGCATGATTTTGGGAGTTGGGGTGAGCCCACCATGCCCCTCTTTTGGTCTGTTATTCAATCACCAGAAGAACGTTCTAAAATCAATAATTGCTACAATGATTAAAATAATAAAGGAAAACACGTAGCTCGAATTGGAAGCCCCCGAATCCCCCGAATTTAAAACGACGTCGTTTCGTCGTTTTGATTTTTTTGTTTTTTTTCAATAACGCAAAAGAAGAGGGCAAAGAAGAAGAAGAGGAAGAAAAAGAAAAAAAGAAGAAGAAAGGAAAGGAGCAGAGTAGAGAAAGAGAGAGAGATCATCTTCATCATCAACCATCAACCAAAAATCAAACCCACCCCAACACATCATCATCAACACAGCTTCATCATCAACCAAAAATCAAACTCACCCCATTCATCATTAGCAACAACATGTTCATCAACATCACCATCATCATCATCAACACCAGCCAACAGTTTTTTTTTTTTTTTTTCCCCTTCATTTTAGATCCAAAAAAAAAAAAAAAACACCGGGCTAGGCTGCGATGATCGGAGGAGGAGGCGGAGGCGGAGGCGATCGGCGAACCGGGCTGGGCTGCGACGATCGGAGGCAGAGGTGGCGGTTGATTGCCGACCCTCTCTCTCTCTCCATTCCCTCTTCCCCTCTCTTCTCTTTCTCTCTTTCTCTCTTCCCATCTTCTTCTCTCTTCTCTCTGCTCTCTCTCTATTTTCAGACATAAGGAAAAAAAAAAAAAAAAACCGCCCAAAACGACGTCATTTTGGGCGGTCGGGGGATTCGGGGAGAGAGAGATTCGAGCTACGAAGCTTTATTCTAAAAGAAAATTATGCAAATAGTCTCTGTATTTTACACGATGTGTTAATTTGGTCAATGTAATTTCAATTTGCTTGATTTTGCCCTTTGATTTAAGTGATTGTGTCATTTTAATCTAATAAATAACGGTTGTTAAATTAATTTAACAAAAAGTCAAATAATGTGTCAATTTGGACCATGTATTTTCCACAATGTATCAATTTAGTCCCTATCAAAATCAAGAAAATTGAAACTACAGGAATTAAATTGACACATTATTTGATATTCCGTTAAATTAATTTAACAACCGTTATTTATTGGACTAAAATGACACAATCTGTTAAATTAAAGGGCAAAATCGAGCAAATTGAAACGACATGGACCAAATTGACACATTGTGTAAAGTACAGGGACTATTTGCATAATTTATCCAAATAATAATAATAACTTTTATAATTTTTTCGTATCTATATTAGAGCATTTCCAATAGTCACTAAATGGTTCATCAAATTTTCACTTTTTATTATTTCAACCTAGCACTAAATCTTTCATCAAATTCAGAACTTCTTAAATCTTTCATCAAATTGAAGATGGATGTGCCTTTCATCAAATCACTGTTCATATCCGTTGGATTTTTACCCCCGGATGTCCCCGGATGACCACCTCAAGACAAAAATTTATGAAAAAATTACACTGGCTGGTCAATCGGTCAAATATTCGCCTAGACGTTCGCCCGGTCGACCAATGTTTTGATGAAGTCTTAAAAACCTCCATTGGAGCACTTGATATCAAATGAAACTTTTACTCAAATTTTTACTCAAATTTAATGAAAAAAATATGAACGGTTGGAGATGCCCTTAACATTATATATTTTGAAATGGATAATGTTTGAAATTTTTTTATTTTATTTATTAACTTGTATATATTTTTTATAGAGGTAAGTGGTGGTTTGTATTTTTTTTTTAGTGACTTTTTAATTTTTTATTAAAATATGTGTAAAAACTAGAGTGACTAGGAAGAAATTTGACTTTTTGATATTTGTTGATTTTTTTGACAAGTTTAATGACTTTTTAACTTCTAAACTAAGTGAGAATTTGCCAAACGAGACCTAATTAGACAAATGGTTCTCACCGTAGTGTTTTGTTACAATTTAGTTTCCAATATTTTAATTATTTCATTTAATCTCTAGAATATGCGATCAGTTACACTTTAATCTCTAACATCAACACCTTTCAAAATCAACAATAATCAACAATGGGAGAAAGTGTATTTGTAGAATTATAAAAAATAAAATTAAAAAAAAAAAACGATTTGGCTTCTCTCAAGTTAAGATCTCAACTTGAGAGACCGCTTGGACTTAGTAGACTCATTTTGGAATCAATTTCAATAATTCGAACCGTTTACTTTTTCAGACTCATTGAGTAGAATTTTCATGCAAAAAATTAAAATGATTGAACATTGGTAGTTATATATTTGAATCATATTTATTTTAAAAAAATAGACGACAAATATAATTTCAAGAATAACCATCAATTTTTTATAATATAAATTTGATTCAAATATATAGCTATCGATATCCGATCATATTGATTTTTTGCATGAATATTCTACTCAACGAGTTCTAGAAAATGAACGGTTCAGATCATCAAAACAGGACCTAAGGTAGACTCTACAAACCTCTCAAATTCTCTCAGGTTAAGATATCAACTAGAGAGAATCTCAACCCAGAAAAAAAAAAAAAAACATACAACTAAAATGAAAGATGAGAGACAAAAGATTAAGAAAATACATATTTTAGAGACTAAAATAAAACAAAATACATATTTTAAGAAAAAAGGAATACTACAAATTGCATACTTTGAGACTATCTTAATTTTGTTGATATTTCATGGAAAAGTGAAACTGAGTTTTAGTATGTTTGGACTTATTTATTAAGATTTTAAAAAATTCGAGTTCGAACTCAATAAAAATTTAATGAACTGAGCTCGAGTTGAGTTGGCTTAGACTTGACTCGAGCTCGAACCTGTTCATGAGTCTTAACGAGTCAAAAAATTTATAAATTCATATTTGCGTATGAGACTAAAGTTACAATTAAAACTTTGATTATACAATTATACAAACAATATATATAAACATTTAAAAAAAAAAAGTCAATATTTTATCAAAATAATAATATCTACTACCACTATAATATAAATGTACTATCTATAATTAACTATTATTTACATTTACATTTCTTAAATATATAAATAAGATATTTATCTTATTTTTTATACATATTTTTACATTATTTAATAAATAAATAATAAATATTAAACGAGCTGAACTGTAGAATGGCCTCGTTTGGTAGCGCTGTGGAAAAGTGATTATAGATTATAGTTTAACAGATTATAACTTATAGCTGTGAATATAAATTGTTAACTTGTTTAGTGTAGCTGTGAGATTAATGGATTTAAGCAGCAGAGTAGTGCTTGGTTGATAAGCTATAAAATAACTTTTTGCTGTGTAATTGTCCTTTTTGCCCTTATATGATATAAAAATAATTATTTTGTCTTTTTTTTTTTTTTCAGTTTTAATTTTAAAATTATTTCATTAATAAAAGTTAATATAATTAGTATTACATAAATTATTATTTTCATTTTTTCGATTATAAATTAATTAGTATAAAATTATTTCATTTTTTATTATAAATTATTTTCATTTTTTCATTATAAATTATTATTTTCATTTTTTCATTATAAACCAAGGCTTCGCGATAACCAATGCCGGAGAGAGAGAGAACAACTCGAAATCTTAGCCAGAAATCGTCACCGGAAATCGCCTCTCTCTCTCTCTCTCTCTCTCCGGACATGAAGAATGTTTTTTGTCAAGTTTATATAGTGGTATTTTGGTAATTTTTGAATTTTTAAAGGGGCATTTAAGTCATTTCACCTTTCCACAACCAACTGCGCGCATAAGCTAAAAGAAAAAGCACCTCTGAGGTAGCTTACAACTTTTAACTCAAAATCAATTAATTTAAGTTATAATCTATCTCTCATAAGCTCAACCAAACACTCCAAAATGACTTATTTTAAGCCAAAATTTGATTTAAGCTGTGCCAAACAGACACAATGTTTGAACTTGTTTATTAAAAATTTAATGAGTTCAAGTTTGAGCTCGAACGCTAAAAAAATTAACGAACCGAATTCAAACAAGCTCTTACCGAGACGTGCTCTACATATTGATTTTGGATGCACTAACATCAAGAATTAAAATGTAATAAATTACATAAAATTAAAGATGATTAAATTTTTTTTAGTGAATTTAAAATAAAAATAATAATAAACTTTACACTTCAGGTTCTACTCTATTAGACGGATCAAAAAAGTATTTTTTTTTTTTTGATAAAAAAAGTATACTAAAGACCAATTTTTCTTTTTAATTTTGTTTTTATGTTAATAAACTATTTTTTTTGATTTTTTTAAAAAAATCTTATTGCTTTTTAGATCCTTCTAGGTTAAATAGTCAAAAAAATAAAATATTTTGACACATTTTTTTAAAAAAAGAAAAAAATGCGATTTTTTTAGGAAAATTATTATTTAGTGAAAAAATGTGTGATATTAATTATTAATATTTATTACTTTTATGTAAATATTTTTCACTAACACCATGCCAATAATTTTTTTTTTTGTTTCCCCAAAGACTTGTATTAATTTTCTTTACAATTACGAAAAATCAATATTAATAAATTACAAATATATCTATTAAGATTTATTTAAATATGATTTACAATTTTGAAAATTACATCCCGTTTTTAAAAATTTTAATTTCATAACAAATGACTATTTTTATTAATAAAATAACAAATTAATTAACAAATTTTAATGATGTCAGAAATTTATTTTAATTAATAAATAAAATAATTTTATTTTTGTATAAAAAAATAATTAAATTTTTATTTTTTTAATTAATTTTATTTGATAAAGAAGTATTTTTAATGTTTCAAACAACAGACCATTCATATTTTACGTAACTTTCAAAAGTGTATTTATAATTATCTAAAAAAAAAATTTATTTTATAATCGCAGAAGACGCCTCCACGAACGCTGCCAATATTTGCTCCGACACTCCCTCCACTCACTCTCTCTCTCTCTCTCTCTCTCTCTCTCAAATCTCCGTAAACGCGCAATGTTTAACCACCTCTTTTAAGAGTCTCATCGCTCTCTCTCTCTCTCTTTAGAGCTACTTCGTCTTCTACCCCTGCAACGTTACAGCTTCGTCGCCTGCGCTCGAATGTCGAAATCCGCATTGCGCTTTCTCTCTCTCCTGGACACACCTCGTGAGTCGTGATTTCTGTACTTCCACACTTCTACATTTTCCAGGTGATTTTTTCCCCTTTCTCTTCTATCTTTTCTGTGAATCTGTTGAATGTTAAACTTTTTTTTTTTTAATCTTTTGATTATTCTTTGTACTGGTGAACTATTTCGGAACGGTGTATGTAGTTTTGCTTCAATTTCGCTGCTTTCATTTCTCTAGTGTTTTGGTCCTGCATTTTCCATTTTCTGATTTTACTCGGAGATTCAGTATTTTACGTGTAATTTTGTGCTGTTTCCATTCTGTTTCTTGCTTAATTTCTTGATTTATCAAATATTGCATCATTTATTTATTTATTTATTTTTGGCTGCGAAGAGGCATTTTGTTTTCTTCTTTCTCTTTCTCTCATTATTATTATCATTAGTTTTTGGATTTCGGATTTAATTATACGTTTTTTTTCTGAACTCTTCGAAATTCGTGGACTGTAACCGCTTCTTTAGTAAGATATTTTGCTTCTCTCTCTCTCTCTCTCCACTTGCTTCATGAATTTTGGCTGTAGTTAATTTTAGAAAAATGCCTAAGACCCCCTCTTTGTCCCACCCTCTTGACCCCCCCCTCTCTCTCTCATTGGTTGGATTTTTTTTTTTTTTTTTTTTTTTTTCCTCCAATCACCACCTGCCACATGTGTTGGGGTTGGTGGTTAGAGGGGGTCTCCATCACTCCTCTTAATTTTAACATTTATGCATTTATCGAAAATATATTTGAAATGTTATTTGAATTCTAGTATTCCTCGCATTCTTGTACCCAACCTTGGTTAATCTTAGGTTAATTATTTATTTATGCATTTATTAAAAAATGTTTTTGAAATGTTATTTGAATTGTGGTGTTGTTATATGATCCTTGCATTCTGGTACTCAACCTTGAGTAAAATCTTAGGTTAATTATTTTGCTTGATTATATCAATGCTTATACTTGAGCAATGTGGCAGAGATACATCTCTCTATATACACACACTCACATTTGAGCGCTTTTAGTTGTATTTCCGTGGTTTTGAGAAGAAACTAGTGTTCTTAAACAGTAATAAACTTTCACTATTTGGTTACAAAAAATCAGGGTTCTATCTAGTTTTATTATATTCTGTTTGGTTACCCACTTTTATTATAATCTTGGCATTCTTTTTAGTTTGTCCAAGAAACATTGTCGGCTTAGATGGATAAGCATTTGTTATGTAACCTCACAAATAATGCAGCTTTCTTTTGCTACCATTTTCAAATTATTCTTATGTGTTCAATCTGTGGAAAAGTTTGTTGGTTTTCTTGCTTTTGATTGTAACTTATGGTTGTTGGAATTTGGAAATATGTGACAGGACTGAAGCATTTTGGGCTCTAACCCTAGTAGAAGACTAATCAGTTGCTAAATGGAGCAGTACGAAATATTAGAGCAAATTGGGAAGGGGGCTTTTGGCTCTGCCGTTCTTGTGAGGCATAAGGATGAAAAAAAGAAGTGAGGATGATAGTGACATATTCTTCTTTTGCTATTGTAGTCTTCGAGCCATATATCTGTGTTATATTAAATATTAATGAATGATGAAAAGATGAATCATGCTTTATTTATATATATATTAAACTTTTTTATGTGCAATTGGTTTGATCATTTCCCTTATCCAAATGTTAAGGTATGTGTTGAAAAAGATTCGTCTTGCCCGCCAAACTGATAGGACCCGTAGATCTGCGCACCAGGAGGTTGGTAATTTTTTTTTCTTTATTATTTCTGCGTTTGTATTGTCATTATTCTTTTTGAAATGAATTACAAAAAAAAAAAAAAAAATGAAATGAAAAATTTGCTATTAATAATAATATTATTATTATTTTTATTTGGTTTAAGGTGAGTTTTTGTTTTTTTGGATCTTTGGAACAGTTGTCAAATTTATTAGGGTTGGTATAACAATAATTAAGAAGAACTTTATGTTAAATTGTCTGGTATAAAAATGAAAAAAAATTTACTCTAAAATGGGAAGTTAAATTCACTAACTTACAAAAACTACCAACACTTTATAAAGTGTATTTATTACAATAAAATATAGAAACCTAGCTAAAATATGGTTGGAGAATTAATTAAATGTCAAATGAAGAGCATTTAAGTGCTATGCACACAATTGCGCATACTTATCATTAATTAGCATGTAGACATTTATACTTTAGCTGGTTTTGCTACATGCTGAACTTTTGCTGTGGTGTTTATCTAGGACATTGTCAGATTACTAGAGTAGAGTACAGACTAATATTTTTCTTTTTCTTGCACTATGTAGATGGAGCTTATTGCCAAAATGAGGAATCCGTTTATTGTGGAGTATAAAGATTCTTGGGTAGAGAAGGTCAGCAAATATTATATCTCTTATTATTGATGTTGTTCGATTGACATTGGTATTTTCTTTCATCCTTTGTTTTCTGATAGTCTAATAGGCTACCTGAATGTCTCTATCCTATTTGTTTTTGTTCTTTCCTTCCTGTTATGCTGATATTGCTTTAATATGCTTCATTGTTTAACCCAGTTGATCATTTGTCTTATCATTATGAAACTTTACTACTTAAATGCCATCATTTATGGATACTTCTCTCTCTCTCTCTCTATATATATATATAAATATAATTTTGTGTAGTTCTCTGAATCCAACATGTGTTTTCCTCTGCTCACCTAGATTATGAAAGTTTTGAGAAGCAAATTAAGCAATGTCATGAATTAAAACTGTTACAGTGACTTTCCTCTTTTATTTATTTTTTCAGTGTGTATTTTGCATCATGTAGATCTGATGTTATGATTTTGCGAAAGGTGGTCTACATGGCAGAAAATCAGAAATGGTAGAAGTTCTGATGGCCCTCATTAGTCTTAATGGGTAGTTTTAAGCCAGCAGTGAAAACATTTTATTCACATTGACATATTTAGTTGTATGCCAATTTACCTGGTCCAATTTTAAAAGTTTTACTTTGTTTTACCTGTTGCATTGTTTGGCCAGTTGTGCTTTCTTAATAATTTTTCTATGCACTTCAGAATAGTCGCATATGCTCTGTCATTTTTTGGATGTTACAATTGACAATTTCATTTTCTTGGCTCTCAGGGCTGCTTTGTATGCATCATTATTGGTTATTGTGAAGGAGGAGACATGTAAGTGACTTTTCTTGCTAAAACTGCAATACTTGGCTTAATCCGTTTAGTTGGGCTGAAACTTTACATGCAATCTATATGATGTCATCTTTTTTGCTACTTTGTCTTTTACAGGGCAGAAGCTATAAAGAAAGCAAATAGTGTTCTTTTTTCAGAAGAGGTTGTTTTATATTTCTAGTATCTTAGTATCACATTTATTTTGTTTCGTTTTTCTTCTCTGTTGTCGCAATCTAGATTGTACTGCGTTCTACTTCCCACCTCTGCAGTTTTCAGTTTGTATCAGCTCACAATTTCTTTGTTCACTGATACATTGATGTTAAATTGTTTATAGAAGCTGTGTAAATGGCTTGTTCAATTGCTCATGGCTCTTGACTACTTACATGTGAATCATATTCTTCATCGAGATGTTAAGGTAAGTTGCATCTATCTGTATACTTAAGGATTTATAAATTATCTTTCTGAAATTTCTGAAATTGCATGTTACTGACAGTCTTGTTCTTTCAGTGTTCAAATATATTCTTGGCAAAAGATCAAGACATACGTCTTGGTAAGTGATATGTTTTCTTTCCTTAATATTCTTGAGAGGTGTCAGTATTTTGCTGAATCACCATTGATTAATCCTGTTGCAGGTGATTTTGGACTTGCTAAGATGTTGACATCAGATGATCTTGCATCCTCTGTAAGTCTTGTGGTTAACATAACATAACTGGTTCATTTTTCAAGTTTCAACTTTTGCATTAATTTTATTGTCCAAGATTTCTTTTTCGTAACTCAGGTTGTAGGAACTCCAAGTTATATGTGCCCTGAGCTTCTTGCTGACATACCTTATGGCTCTAAGTCAGACATTTGGTCCTTGGGTAAGTATATACACAAATATCACATAAATACATATATAAGTGATAATGCAATCATGAATGCAAGTTGCAACTTGGCATATTTGTAGTTTATCTAGCTGAATGTACACTTACGGATCTTATGCTTGTATTATCAGGATGTTGTATATACGAAATGACTTCTCATAAGCCTGCATTTAAAGCATTTGTAAGTTTCAAGAACTCTGTTTCCTCTGTTTCTGACAGAATTATGTGGTAACGCTTTCTTGTGAGTGTCCTGCGGTAAATGTTCTGTTAGTTGGTACTGAATATAGTTGAAACTGACCATGGATATGGCTATATGGATATGGCTATTTTGCTAACTTTGTGAACAATACATGTGATATAAAAACATGATTCACAATTTTAAATGCAATATATATTGCAGTTTACAAAATGGGGCTCAAGTATTTTTGCCATTTTGTGACACAAGAAGGCTCATTTCTGTATCAGATTTTGGGAACTCTGTCTCTCTTGTTGGTTATATTTGGTTTAATTTTTTGGCAGTATGCACATTGTGCTGTTGTGAACTTTGCCTTGTTGAGGGAATTCATTTGTTGCCTGCCTTTAGTACTCACAAGTTGTGTGACTTGGTAGACATTTTGAAAACTATAGGTCAAACAGTAATTTCTGAAAAGTTGGGGGGAAGGGTGGGGCTGTCCCTCATCCAATGCTAGCTCTGCTTTTGTCAGTTTGTGTGAAAATGTTTGGTCTTATGGAGGTGAGGTAGGGATGGTTTGACTTTGAGCAACATAAAATTGCTATGCTTATGCGTTTGGTTTTGGGACAGGACATGCAAGCGCTGATCAACAAAATAAATAAGTCTATTGTGGCACCACTTCCAACCAAATACTCTAGTGCATTGTGAGTCATTTTCCTTGTGTTACGTAATTATTGTGGCTGTTCATGCAATATCTTTCTTGTTATCTTGGTTCTTCTAGTTTGTATATTTGGGGACTCTCTTGTGCCTTACACCATTAGAGTTGATGTATGGCAACTTATTGAAAAGATAAGATAGTGTAAGAGGATAACAAAAGATGAATGAATATCCTAGTTTTTTATGCCTATGAAATTTTAGATTTTTCCTTGTGAGGAGTAGTGTTCTTATTTGTATATTGTGCCCTTTAATTAGTGTCTTAATCTAATCTTTGCTCTATTTCTGTTTTCCAGTCGGGCCCTCATCAAAAGCATGCTGCGGAAAAATCCAGAACTTCGGCCGAGTGTATTTCCTGTTCTTTATTCTTTTTTTTACACTTTACGAAAATGTTTTACGTAGGAGAAGCATTAATACAAGCATATGAATGATTTGCCATGGCCTTAGATAATCTAAATGATTCCTAATTCATTAAATAGGACTCAGCTAGTTGTGGTTGTTATAGCTAATATATTGCCATTCATAGTCATCGGCATAAGCCTTTTCTAGTAAGTTTCACTAATAATTTTAAATCCCTGTAATGTATCTTCCAAAATTCTAAGCCAAGACGTGTTTAAGGTACTTATTGGTTTTATATTTCAATTGGATTTAACTTTTGGAATGTGTATATATGAATTAAGAAATAAACATATATTTGCTATGCTGTTGTTTGTCTGCAAAGAAAAAGCTGAAAATAATATTTGGTAGATTGCAATGCAAAAATGATATCGTACTGCAAATAGAGAAGCATGACTTTGTTTGTAATCATCATGGTAACTGTAAGGATAGTAGTCATAGGTCCTTGGTGGTCGCTGTGGTTCTAGATGTGATGGGTGTGTCAATAGTGAAGTGCCTGTGGTAGTATGGAATAGAGTGGTAATAATGATGTGGTGTGTTGTATTGGAAATGGCATCAATAGATGTGTCATGGTGATCCTGGTAATGTAGTTTTGATATAGATTAACATGTATGGCTGTTTCATAACCTCTATGGTGGTGATAGTAATCAACGATTTTATGGTTGTAGTATTATGAGGAAAAAAAATCAGGGTTAGGCCATTGATGGTGGTGGTAATAGAACTATTTGTCTCAACTAAATGCAATTTTTTGTATTTTTGCTTCCAAAAAATTTAGCTCTTAATTCCAATGCCAAATATGAGTTTTTCTTGCCCCTCTATTCTTTTTACAAAATCTATTGTTTTTTAAAAAGCTATCCAAATACTATACTAAAGGGCCTTTGTGGTCTCAAGCAAAGTTCTTTTTACTTTGGCTCTCAAAACCAAGAAAGTAATTTCAGAGTACTTAAATAAGTAAATCACATGGCACAATTTGGATAGCAAATTGGAAGTGTCCAGAAGCTCTGAAAGAAGGTTGACCGCCTTCTAGTGTTTTTCCTTTATTTGTTTTGGGTTTGTCTATTTTTTGAGACTTTAATTGTGTTTGTTTGCAGGCAGCAGAGCTTCTAAGGCACCAACACCTCCAGCCTTATGTTCTGAAGGTTCATCTCAAACTTAATAGCCCCAGGCGCAACAGCTTACCAACCCATTGGCCTCAAGCTGACTACATAAAGAAAACTAGATTTGTGGAGCCAGAAGATATTCCTGTTTCCACGTACAAAGAAAAATGGCATTCATTCGGCAATAACAGGACTTTGAATCCAAATATTACTGGAGCTGAGCGAGATTCCTCTTTTTCTCAGAGAAATCAAAGCACTCCAAGTAATTTGAATAAAAAGATAGCAGAATTGTCTGTTGAATGCATTCATGAAGAATCGGACTTTGGTAGAAAAATTATTTCAAAGGCTTCAAATTTTGCCATGACTCCAAGATTGACTCCGACAAAAGCTTCTCCCACTCCTAAGAAGCGAGCAGAACTTTTAAAGAACCAAGTATCAGTAAGTTACAATAAACTAATCAATTTTATCTATTTTATTATATAAAGCACACAACTCACTTTGGCACAACATGAACAACTTTTGAAGCTTTGTCACACTTTTTACATGCCTAAACTACCCATAAAACTAACTGGTTCTTTCTTCTCTCTTTGATAATAAGGGTAAAACAGTAACATGTCTTTTGAAAAAGCCCACTTAATCCATGATGGGAATAGTTCTAACTATCGATTTGGTTACAAAGTCTCTCGCTATATTGTTGGTAAAATCATAGCATTTTAGTTTTAGAAGAATTTAAATAGTAAGTTCAGAATGAGGGATTTTTTTGTGTGGGGGAAGTGGAGATATATAAGTGTAGTAAAATGCACACATGTAGTGTGTGGAGACATTTCTAGTACTTATTAATACATGCATGTGCGTCTTTGTGCGTGTGTACATGTTAGTACATTTCTAGTTCCTATGAATAGCCAAGGTGTTTTCTTTATTGACACACTTTACTCTTTTTGTTAGGGCTGGGTTAAGCTCTTGCACAACTATGGAAATCTTGTATGTCTAGAAAGCAAGATCCAATAAAGAAAAAATAAAAAAATAAAGATAAAGACTACGCATAACAATTTGCATGAAAATGCTTGTTCATTTCAACTGAGCTTACAGAAGGATATGATATTGAAGGTAGGAAATAATTTTCCTTGAATATGTAGCTTTCTATTGGATTGGTGTACGGTAATTGGTACTTGTAATGAAAAATTGAACTTCGTTAACTAAACAAGTTCTAAACTAAATTGATTCGAAACTTGTAGTAGGTTAGACTTAATTGTAAGTAAATTGATGAGTCACGGACATACGATGATAAAATGATATCTTTTGCTTTAAACTAAGAAGCATAGATATTAGATACACACGGCACGACACATACACACTGACATGCAAAATTTTTAAAATTGGTTGGACATGATACATGAGGGACACAAATATATATTTATTATATATTATATATATGAATATTTTATTAAAGCAGCAGCTTATTTGTGGGCTTATTTTACAATTTTGGAGCTTTGAAACTGCAATTTCTCCATTTTTTAAAGGTTGCATTCTTAGATCTTATATGCTTGCACTAGCAGTTTCCAGCTTCGCAAAAACCAGAAAAAAAATCCGTTCATGCAAATCGCAGAGCATCTTTGCCATTGCCGATGAGATCCAATCCGTGTGTCGGTATCCTTGACTGCATAAAGTCTCCAGATGTTTCTGTCAATTCTCCTCGAATTGACAGGATGGTTGAATTTCCATTAGCCTCATATGAAGACTCCGTCATTCCCATCCGAAGAATTTCATCAACCTCTGCACAAGGTTCCTCCACCTCGCCACAAGACGATCAATCAATCATGAAGGACAAATGTACGGTGCAGGTGTTAGAAAGAAACTTTGGCCGATTAAGTTTTGGCAAAATTAAGTTGGGTGGAGAGGATGGAAGTGAGTGCTCAGACCAAAACGCGACAGCTGGGGCATCGAGCCGGACATCGTCAGACTTGCAGCGTCGTCCATTTGACATGTCCTCATACCAGCAGCGAGCTGAAGCTTTGGAAGGGTTGCTTGAATTTAGTGCAAGACTGCTGCAAGACAAAAGGTACAATGAACTGGGGGTGTTGTTGAAGCCGTTTGGACCAGGGAAGGTTTCTCCTAGAGAAACTGCAATTTGGTTGACAAAGAGCTTCAAGGAAAACATACTCAATCCGGAAGATCAATACCAATGAATGGCTGACACGTGTGTTGTATTCAGTCCGGTAATGAAATTTAGAGGTTTGCTGATGAAGTTTTTACACGGGTAGAAATTGATGTTGTAGATATATACTAGTGAGGTGATTTTTGTTTTTTGGCAATTTCCCATGTTTGCAATTTTATCGTTGCATTTGCCCAAAAGAATTTCAAATTTCTTTCTTCTTAGTATTAGTTTCACCTATTTCAAACGTTTCCGAAAGTACGAGTTGACTGCCTCAATGAAAATTAGGATGGGTCAACTGGCATGACTTCAGGACGGTTTTTGTGAATTTTTTTGTGTAGCCTAGCATTGTTGGTTGCTTGAAGCAAATCTATTTTTTGTTAATTAGATATCTTGACTTTCATCTATACTACAATGCTATGCTCTATTATGCTAAAGTAAGAGAACACCAACTATCAAATTTGTTTTATTTTCATAGGGATCCAAATGTACGATTTTAAATTTTAGGGAACATATTAATATTTTAATGATAGGCTTTTTTTTTTTTTTTTTTTTTTTGGATTTGTAAATGAGGATTTTGAATATGCTACCTTAGAATTGTAGGATGTTCAAAGGAAAATCCATCACAACGTACCAGCTGGCTTTCAAGCCAAGAAACTCTCAAGAATTTCAAGATAGATTTACAATCCATTTGTTTTAACAAAAAAAATGTTTTCTAAAAAATGTTGTGAATTTTTTAGCATTTGGTATGTTAGAATAGAAAGTGAGGGATTTATTAGAAAATCTCTTTTTATATATTTGTATTTCAATTAGTTCACGAAATATTCTTGTATTTTAATTGGTCCTCTTCGTTTGCAGATTTGATCTAACAAATCTTAATTATTATATTTTAGGTCTTTTATGAACAATTTTACTCTTATAGATATTTTATTAACTCTTAGCAACCTAATATGTCGAGCTAATTTAGATTATTTTTAATTTTTTGTATATTAAACTTTAAAGTTTATAACTTTTGTTGTACATATTTATTTTTGATGAAATTTATATTTTTGAAACTTATTTAATGAGGTTTATCATACAAGATTTCACTTGAATATATAATTATATAAAATAAAAATAATTAAATTTCACAGTATGAAATGTTCATGATTGATGTGTTGACAAACTACAATTGCACAATAAAGTTTGCAAGAAAAATGGCAGATTTTATTAATAGTACACACCTTTGTATTGTTAACAGAATTAACTTTCAAAAATCTCAAATATTTACAAGTCCGATTATTCTTGTGTTGTGAATATTCACATCTATATTTTACACAACATAGACATCGCAAACATTTACATTTACGTTTTCACTTTCATATTGTATGAACCACTTGTGTTCATGTTGACAATAAGAAGATTCACATTACGAAATATAAATGTGAATAATGAGAATATAAATAATTCATGTACAATGGGAATATTCACATCGTGGTTAAAATTTATAAACAATGAGGAACTTCACTTCCTCCCACTGCTCACTTAGCCAAACAATGCGCAACACCATCTGAATACCGAATACATGCCTCCACATAGGGAGTTGTTTTTGAAACTTTGCTACATATAGAATTAATTGAAACATAACAAATTAGTTTGGAGTAATTAGAACATAAGTACTAGGAGTATGGTTTATGAAAAAATGCCCCAAATAGTATACATTTTTCATGGACGGACATTTTTAATATTTTTAATAGTAAACTATCACCACCACTAATCATTAACCGATTAGTGATTAGTTAACTCATTTTTCCTTAATAAAGAATGCACTTAAAGCCTCAACTATCCACATCTGTGATTGCAACATATAAATTAGATGATTGCAAATTTGTTCAGAATCCAAAAGATTTCATTCCCACCAAAAGTTCAAAATGAACCAATTATAAGTGTTGTGTATTGTTCATAACCCGTAAAGAAATTTACACTATACCTATGATAACCAATATTATCATGCATTTATGATTTCAAGTTTCTTGACAGGTTGACAAGTAATATTCTTTGTTTGGTTATTGAGAAAATTTAACGCGAAAGGACAAAGCTAACTTTGGAATCTTCCTTTTTTGTCCAAGGGATGAACTGGTATTTCAAGCAAGCTTTTGGTAAAGAGGGAGAGAGAATAACAGAAACGAAGAATACTTTTCTTGTTAGTTTGGTGATCCAAGGTTCTTGAATGAATTGTAAACTCCATCTTGGTACTATAACATCAAAAAAAATTAATCAATGAGTGAAGATAAACATTTTGTGAGAGAGGTAGTAAGTAGAAAACTTTATTTATTTTTTAATGAAAAAGTTCATTCCCATGATTTAAATCCGTATGTCTTGTATTTGTTCCATGCAAAATGTTACCCTTCATGAAAGAAATAGGACTAATATGAGGAAAATTTTTATGAAACTTGTAGAAATAATTGAGTATGTTTTAATAAATATATTGTTGGAATAATCTTTTGTGTAAAGAAACTAAATCAAACAAATAAAAATAAATTACTTACAGAATTTATTTACCAAAACAACTTAACAATAAAACGATTAAGTCGAGTGTGTGACACTCTGTCCTTAAGACAGATTTGCCCAGCTTCCGTGCTTACGGATAAATAGCGTCTATCTCCCAAGATATAATGATCTACACAGATTGTAGTAGCACTCCAAACAATCTGTACGGCAAACTAGAATCTATGTTCTATACTCTCTAAATTTTTTTCTAAAACTAATATGAAGAATAACAATGCAAAAGAGCAAAAAGGGGAAGCAAGATTAATTTTTTGGATGTCCAAAATGCTGGAAGATGGCATGTATTTATAGGCAAACTTGTGACAGTTGGACAGATCCAAATAGGTGTGATTTTCAAACTGAACAAATACAAAATAGTTTTAGATCTGTTTGACACTACTGGGCAGTTTTCAAACTGTTTAGAACAGTTTGAACCTGCTGGAAAATGGACTGAAAAAAGGACACTGTTTGGATAGAAAAATTTGGCACAAATTTAAATTAATTTCGTTTAGAAATTCAAATAATTTTCCCGCAAGAATTTGAAAAAATTCAAATAAATTTTGTTCAAAAAATTAATGTTAGGACTGACCCGACCCACCCTCGCGCTTGGCTCAGCTAGACGGATGGCGGTGGTGGTGGTGGTGCGCGTGTGGTGGTTTGAGCCAAGGCCGACTTTATCAATAACTTCTCCCTTTTACAAACTTGGGGTGTTCCTTGAGGTCCAACCCAACTGTTACCACCTAGAACTTACATACACACATAAGTTCTCTAAATTTTCAATGTGGGATAACCATTTCAAGAAAACCCACATTTTACTTTTTTAATTGTCTATTCCATGAACCCGAAAATGACGTTAACTTTCCATTCACTCAAAAATGGTTTTGACGAACCGTCTTCACCGTGTGACTTGCCATGCGATAAGAAATACGTCACTTCTTTGGACCCACCTCAAAAGACGTGTGAGTCCCATCCAAATTTGGGCTAAAACTTAGTTCAAAATAAGCCACTAAAACCCTATTTTTCCAACATATATTTCCTATAATGTGAATATGATTTAAAAAAAAAAAAAAAAATTGTCAAGTTTCCAGACAAGTTAAAAGTTAATCCATCCTACTTGTGGACATTTTGACTTCTAATGAAAGACTATAATTGAGACATATTATTTTGTATAAATTTTTTATAAATAAATTTTGTTTATATAGCATTAATTACTCTAAAAATTTTCCTCAATTCATATCATATTTATGGGTCATGGTAAATGTCATAATTAAATGCTTCTAGTTCATAATTGTAAAAAAAAATAATAATGAGTCATAACTAAATATAAAATGAGGTATAACCAAAAAACTTTTTAAATCATAATTAAAATAGTATAATAATCAATATCACAAAAAATTATAAATAACACCACAATAAGATATAACCAAGGTCACAAACCTGGAACATATCATAGAATTTTCCTTGGTATCATATTTAGGATTTGGGGGTGTCTGTTGTGCTGTCCCATGGGCTTATTTCGGTGTCATTTTTAATGATCCGAACCGTTCATATTTTAGAGTACATCGAGTAAAACACACCTGCAAAAAATCAAGTTAATTGGATATCATTAACCCTTTCATCCACTCACATTTGTATCTTCAAAAATAAATGACATTGTGATTTAAAGTGTTAAAATGAATACAAATGTGAGTGGATGAAAGGGTTAACGATATCTGATTAACTTGATTTTTTACAGATATATTTTACTCGATACACTCCAAAATATGAACGGTTCGAATCATCAAAAACATGTTCCAAAATATAAGCCATAACACGAGCCTTTGTCCCAACACTACTGACTCATTTAATGTTGTTATTGAATGTTATCCATTGAACTACATTGAAAAAATTATTTAATATTTTTAGAATAATATTTCATTTTATTTACATATTGTCACTTAATATTTTGTTTCTTAAAATTTCAACACAAAAGTGGTGGACTTTATAATAGGCAAAATCTAATATGTACACCCTTGAAAAGGGTGTATCATATGTACACCTAATTATACCATTTTCTTATTTTTATGATCAATTTTATTCTTTAATTATGATATTATTTTAGTTATGACTCATAAGATTTAGTTATATCTGATGTTTTGTTTAATTATAACTCATAAAGTATGAAATTATATAATTTTTTCTTTAATTATAAAGTGCATATGGTACACATCTTTTGAGGGGTGTGTCCCATAGTGTTTCCCTCCCTGATTTATACTAATAACAACACATTTGGAGTATCGCCTAGACTTACTCCAGAAGTATTGAATAATTTCTCACTAAATTGACATAACTCAACAAATTAAATGACAAAATCGACCACAAGTAAGAGTTGTTTTTCGTCTTTTTGTTACAAATCATTATGGTATAGTTATGAAATAGATAGTATAAAATATGCACATTTTTAAAATTATGTATTGTAGAATTATATATGTATATAGGTGGGCAGGGGTTTTTGATGTCCATGAAATGAAAGCCTTCAAGTTGAAGGATATCAAGTCCCTTTTAAGTGTCCTTTCGAAATGGAATTATCATTGTGAAAGGAAAGTATTGAGTTCTTAAACAATCACACAAAGTTATGTATAACTCTTATACGCCATTATTCAGTTGAAAGCATCCATGAGGTATTGCTTAAATTCGTCTTCCTTTTTAGAGGCAACAACACATCATATTCTATTATACAAGTCTTCATTCTTTCTTGTTTGAAGTAATTAATCTCTTGAATTTCCCTTCTTCCTAAAATCAATCACCCAAATTCAATACACCTACATCTCTTAGCCTTCTCAAATTAGTGAGAGAGTCTTGAGGAACATAATTGCCTAGGATGGTTGATGCTGTTGTCTCCTCCGTAGCGCAAAGACTTGGTAACCTTCTCGCCGAACAAGTTAATTTTTTGCGAGGAGTGAGAAATGAAGTCAACTCTCTGAAAAACAAACTGGAATACATGTTGTGTTTCTTGAAAGATGCAGAAGAAAAAGAAGATCAAGACAGTAGGATACGCAAATGGGTATCCGATATTAGAGATGCTGCCTACGAAGCCGAGGATATTATTGACAAGTTCATCATCAAAGTTGAAGAGGGAGGGATTCCCAACAAGAAGGTTGGGTTCAAAGCTTGCCTCAGAAAGTACTTTTGCATCTACAAACAAGCAAGCATGTATGGGATAGGTAAGGAGATCAAAGAATTGAAGAACAGACTCGATGAAATCTGTCGAAATCAGGAAGTTTTCAAGATTAGAAATATCGAAGGTGCTGGGGAAGGATCAAGTAGCATGAATGAGAGATTTAAGCAACTACGAAGGACAACACCTTATGAAGACGACCAACATGTTGTGGGCTTCACCGAGGATGTTAAGTTACTGACATCTGAACTTCTCCAAGAAACGCCCCATCAACGTGTGATTTCGATTGTGGGCATGGGCGGTTTGGGTAAGACGACCTTAGCTCGAAAACTTTACAACTCTAGCAGTGTTGGAGATAAATTTGAATGTAAAGGTTGGGTTTCTGTATCCAAGGATTACAACATCCAGGATCTTCAAAGAACAATAAAATCTGTCAAGATGCCCACCACCAAAGATGAATTGGAGATGTTGGAGAATATGGGACAAGAAGATTTGGAAGGCCGTTTGCATGAGCTGTTGAAAGAAAGTCGATACCTGGTGGTGATTGACGATGTATGGGATTCAGATGCTTGGGAAAGCTTGAGGAGAGCCCTCCCAGACAATAAGAAAGGAAGTAGAGTAATTATCACCACTCGTATCAAACTGGTTGCCAAGAGTTCTGGTGAGAGAAAATTTGTCCATGAGCTTCCATTTCTACAAGAAGAAGAAGGTTGGGAATTGTTTTGTAAAAAAGTGTTTCCGAACCATGATGGGGTCAATGATAAAACAAGTCATTGCCCTCCAAGCTTGGAGGAATTGGCAAAAGATATGGTCAGAAAATGTCGTGGCTTACCCCTGGCCATAGTCGTCTTGTGTGGGCTATTGTCAAGAAAACATCCCGATGAGTGGCCCACGTTGCAGGGCCGCATCTGGTGGCATGTAAGCGGTGACGACTTCGAAAGCCATGACTCGACTCATGTTTCACAAATATTGGGTTTAAGTTTCAACGATTTGCCTCATCACTTGAAGTCGTGCTTTCTTTACTTGGGGTTGTTTCCTGAAGATTTTGAAATTGATGCAGAGAGACTTATACGGTTATGGGTGGCAGAAGGTTTCATACAAGCAGCAGAAGGAGAAACTTTAGAGGAGACAGCTGCAGAACATCTAAATGAGCTGATTGACAAAATTTGATTCAAGTGGCTAAAAGAAATTGGATGAGAATTGGAAGATGCCGAGTGCATGATCTTCTTCGAGATTTTGCAATTGGAAAGTCGAAGGAGTTAAATTTCCTTCATATCTATGATGGAAATGTTCATTCTGCACTATCTCCCTGCAAACATCGAAGACTAGCTTCTCATAGCGGTGGATTAAAAAGGTTTGATTCCTTTGATCACTCATCAAATTTGCATTTACGAACCCTTTTGTTCTTCAACTCAAAAAATGAATCTGCTGAAATAGGAGAGTTACAATTTCTGTACAATAAATTGAGATTGTTGAGGGTGTTAGATCTTGAGGAAATTATATTCAGTCATTCCCAAGAAATAGAGCATGTAAGCTTGCTTGATGCAATAGATAAATTGATTCACTTGAGGAACTTGAGGATAAGTGGCTCCAAAATAAACAAGATTTCACCATCCATAGGTAACTTGCAAACCCTACAAACCCTGGAATTTTCCGGATTTCTTAGGTCAATTAGGTTACCAGATGAGATATGCAATGCAAAGCAGTTGAGACATTTAATTGGATGCTTCAAGTGGCCTTTCCGAGTGGAAAACCTAACAAACCTTCAAACTCTAAACTTGATATACATTGAGGTTGATGACCGGATGGAATTGAATCCATTAACGGATTTAATCAATCTTCACAAGCTTTGTGTAGTATTGAATGGAGAACTCAAGGGGTTCACTCTAGACTCTATTGGTAGATTAAGAAGCCTCCACACATTATTTCTATTTACGGACACTGTTTGGAATCCTACACTGCAACCACTTTCTCATTGCCAGCACCTCCTTCAATTGAAGTTACATGACATATAGGAAAGCTACCAACAAAGATGCACGAATTCTTACCGAATCTCAAATACCTTTCCTTGGATGGAGAGAACATGGAGGAAGATCCTATGCCGTCATTGGAGAAGCTTCCAAAGCTGACAATTCTTGACTTGCATGATTACCGTGTAAATAAATTTGTTTGCACTACAGGAGGGTTCCCTCAACTCGAAATTCTAATTATTGTCGAGTGTGATGTGAAGGAGTTACAAGTGGATGAAGGAGGAATGCCCCTGCTTCGGGGTTTGGGTTTGTACCACAGTGACAAGGTTAGCATCCCAGAGAGATTAAGGTCCATCCCTGTCCCCAAAAATTGGGCTTTGGCAGAGCCGGATGAGTGGCCTTACTTACAAAGAAAACAAGTTACAGGTGAGTAATCGTCGCTGCCAGAAAATATATTGTGAAGTTTATTTGTTCTATGCATAATTAAATATATAGTTTATATATATATGTGTGTGTGTTTTCTTAACAATGTATGTTTGGTAAACTAGCTAGGTGAGTAGAGAAATCATAAGATTCACCTTGTTTGGTTTTAATTTTTTGAAAATTATGTTTTTTTTTTAAGGAATTTTTTTTTAATATTTTAAGCAATTTTTTTACTTTTTTCGTATTCTTGTATATTTATTGATTTTTTAAAATAATTTTTTACAAATATTTTACTTTTAAGGTACATCTAGGTTAAGTACATGTAAAAAGTAAAAAAAAAATTGCTTAAAAGCATGTATTGAATTTTCTTTTTCTTTCTTTTTTTTTTTATTTATAAAATATTTTTGGAATTTAGTGAATTTCCACAAAACAAGAGTTTTAGGAGTTTTTAATTAAACTAATTCATATATAGACTAGTTTTCATAGAGCTTGTTTTCTTATCTGCCAAATGATGAATCCAAGCATTTAGTTCCTTGCTAGTTTAGTGAGTTAGACAAATGAAACGATTTGTGAAGAGATATTATGATTCAATCATTCAATTATCAAAAAAATTGTGCTTAGAAAATGGGATAATCCTCCTATAATATGCATTAGTTACGATTTAAATTAATATTGGCAATGTGTAAAAAGTAAGGCGGTAGTGCTATATTTTAAATAGCATCTCCACCTCATAGTTTCACATCAGCACATGTCCTGCCTCAAGTGAGATAATCGATATATAGTAATTGACCCATCTCATGTGCCACTCGTGTGATAATTGATATCATATTTTACATACATCTTTAAGAATTTTGTTTTTCATTTTTTATTTTTTAACACATTTCTTACATCTTACATCTTAGTTTTTTTTTTTTTTTTTTTCATTTTATTTATTTAACAGGAATGAAAGTTGGAGGAACCAAAGAAAGTGGTTGGTGATGCTTGTGTGCCTGTTGTGCTGGTGGAGACTAGAAGGTCTTTTATTTTTCCTTCTATTTGTTGTCATGTTGTGTGCTTGTCATGTTGGTTGTATTTGGATTTCCAATGACTTCTCTTTTTATTATTTGTGTAAAAGACTATTGTGTGATTACATTCTACTATTGACTATTACTTTTTAATTGTAATGATATATATGGTTATGAACATTCATTCTATTGTCAAAATATATATTGATTATTTTAGTTGGTTTTTTAATTGTTTAATTATTTGAATCTGTCTAAAAAAGTTATGTTTGAAATAATAGTTGATTTTTTTTTTTTTGTGTGTAATTGATTTAATGATTGTGAGAGAAAATTAAATAATTATAGTTTGAATGTGTCATTTTATCTTATTAACTATTTTAGCTAAAAAATCCTCCCAACCCAACTTCCCAAACACCCCTTATAGGGTGGTTAATAAAAAAGGCTATATGGAGAGTCACTTGATGGTTGAGTTAAGCTCTTCCATGAGGTCAAGGAGCACAAAGCCAAACAAATCATGTTGCAAAGAATTGGGTGGTTAAGGATAGTCTAGTGGAACGGTCAAAACGTGACATTTTTGTAGACTAAGTAAATATTGGCCCAAAATCCACCACCACCAATAAGATCACCACGGTCATCGCCCACTGACACAAATGAAAGCCCTCTCTTCCAATGAAGTGAGATCCACAATTCGAGTCAATATAATGGCATCAAACCTATTATAGCAATCTAACTATATTAACCTACTAGTATCATATCACGTGACACAAAAAATTTAAAAGAGAGTTTCCTCTATTTTTTCTCAATTATGGGGCTACATTTTGGGCATTAAACTTGGTATTCACATCTCATTCATCTTATACTATGAAAATGCTTAGCCAAAAGATACACTAACATTACAATCTTATTTTTTGATATTAAAAGCCAAACCAACTTTCATAATAGACATAACCAAATAACTAAACAATTACTGAACTACCCATCACCTAATAACTAAACAATTATAAATGGCGGGGCCAGGCTAGAATTACTCATGCCAAGCCCATCCCAAAAAGTAAACAAGCTCAAAATCTCAACTCAACTCATGGGCCAAATATCTATCTCAAGCCGTAGAATGGGTTGGGCTGGTTGGGCCATCAAGCCCATGACCACCCTAGCCTAGATGAATTTAAAAAGTACATAAAAAAAACAACTCAAAGTTGAAAAAAGTTCAATAAAAACCAAAAAAAAAACACCACCAAAAAAAAAAAAGCCAACTTCAAACTAGGAACTAGACTTGAGGTGCATTGGTAAATGGAAAATATCTAAGAAGCACGGGTGCGGGTACGAGTACGGTACGGGTACGAGTACGGGTATGCCGATACGGCAAAATTCTAAAAAAGTAGGGTATGGGTACGGCTGCGGTACGCCGATATTTTTTTTTTATAATTATGGTTAAAATATCCAACCTACAAATTGAAGTTAAATATCAAAACTATAAATAGAACTATAAATAAAACTAAAAGACAAATATCATGGGTAGGGGGTTTTTTATAAATATTTTTATTTTAATACACATTAATTATTTTATTTATTTATTATATTTTTCAAATAATGTGTTTTAATTAATTTTTTTTATTTTATTTTAAATACATGTATTTATTTATTTTTATTAATATGTATAAAAAATATATTATCTTATAAATATATTATATGTTTATATAATAATAATAACTATTATAAATATATTATATATTATATGTTAAATAGTTATTATAGAATATTTAAATGCTACCTCAGGTTTAGGGAGAGAACGTGAGACACAGAGAGAGGCGGGGACAGAGACGCAAGCGATCGATGGCGATCGCAATCGCGATCGCGATCGCGATGGAGAGAGATAAGGCGAGAGAGAGAGAGAAGGAGAGAGGCTTACCTTCAAAGTCGTCTGGGTGTCCCGACTGTTCGATTGACTGGATTGAGTGGATGAGCTTCGAATGGAGTTCTTCGATCTGCAACTGGATGGAGCTACGGCTGGATGGACTAGATTGCGCAACAGGTTTGTCTCTCTTCCTTCACACTCTCTCTCCTTTGTTTGATCGTTTCAATTCATTCCCCCCCTGGCGTACTTGCGTACCAACGGCGTACCCTGTCGTACCCACGGTGTACCCAAGCCGTACCTAGTTCTCCCAAACGTACCGAGCCACTGTTTGCCGTACCCGGTACACGTGCAGCCGTACCGGTACGCGTACCCGCACCCGGTAAGTACCCGGTACGTGTACGGCAACATTTTTGGAGTACCCGTGCTTCATAGGAAAATATAAACAAGAAACTTACAGTCTCCTCTATAGGTACTGATGTGTCAATCCAGTGTACGTAGTAGAGATCAATGTAGCCCACACCAATGCGGTTCAAACTAGACTCACAACAAAAGCGCACATATTCAACAGTACCCTTCACCACAACTTGAGTAGGTTCCATTTTGACAATTCCAAATTTTGTAGCTAGCTGAACTTTTTCTCGAGGCAAATCCTTTAATGCCTGCAAATATTAGGATCAACAACTGAAATATCACACAAAATTGCAAAAGCATATTAATTTTTTCTTTGGAAAACAGCCAACAAGACCCTCTTTGGTTTGATTTTCAGAATAAATTTTCTAGAAAAAAAATTCAAATAAACTAAAAACTAATTTGGTGTAAAAAATGAAAAGGGAAAATTATGCAAATGGTCCCTGTAATTTACACGACGTGTCATTTTGGTCCCTCTAATTTCAATTTGCTCGATTTTGACCTTGAATTTTGAACTATGTATCATTTCGGTCCAATAGATAACTTCTGTTAAGCATTTGGATGGAAAAGGCTTGCGTGGACAACATGTGCAGAGTTTTTAAGGGCAAAAAAGTCAATTTGCTCTCTCTCAATTGACTCAATGATTAATCCATCTAACTCAAAGTGAGTTAACTCACTCCCATTTAACTCAATGATATATGTATATATATATCTATCTATCTCTGTACACAGGAGAGAGAGAGAGAGAGAGAGAGAGAGAGAGAGAGAGGATGGGGAGTGAGGAAGAGATGTCGAAGAGTTGGGGGAGGGAAAGGGAGGTGGCATCGAGGGCCTATGTGGGATGGCAAGGCAGCGTAGGGTGATAGCAAGGCGGTTGTTGCCATGAGTTTGGAATCAAAGGAGTGGGGTGATGGCTCGCAATTGTGGAAGAGGTAGGGTGACGCGATGGAGAGAAAGCCCCTAAAAGAAGAGAGTTCTAACCAAAACCCTAAACCCTATTCGGCCGAGGCCATTTGAGTCGACAAAGATTGATTCAAATTTTGATCTGTGTTGGG
The DNA here is from genome assembly GCA_036172215.1 of Camellia granthamiana. Lineage (NCBI taxonomy): Eukaryota > Viridiplantae > Streptophyta > Magnoliopsida > Ericales > Theaceae > Camellia > Camellia granthamiana. The sequence goes on along the minus strand of CM069904.1, from coordinate 109,004,051 downwards.
TTTTTGTATGTGTTCATGATTACTTTAGAAGTTCCTTTAGTGTTCAGAACTGGATTCAGTGCTATGACACAAGGGGGTTTGAATGGGTTCTTCAATGGCGTATTGTCTCGGCCTCTAGAGCTTCAAAGCGAAGAAGAATTGGTAGAAAAAGAAGCTCCGATTCGGCCCTTGGAGGTCCCTCCAAGAGATTCAAATCACCAACATTCACAATTGAGAAGGCCCGAGAGGCGAATCAGAGAGTACAAAACTCTATCGAGTTTGAATTTCGAGAATAGTGTCAAGAATAGTAGTAAAAATAAGTTTTCAAGGATTTTCAAGTCGAAGAAAGAGGCATTCAAATTGGGGAAGAGGCTCTGGGATGATCTCGAATCAAGGAAAGTTCGAAACAATGTGAAAAAGACTACAGAGAATCGAACCAAGCCGTGCCCAAATTTGATTTCATTGTCAGGGTCTGAATTCACAGACCGTGGAGGAATCATTGTTCTTCTATGTGGATTGACATTGGGTTCTCATATAACTGTTGTGGGGAAGCCGAGACAAGCTCACGCCGAGCACAACCCGAAGGTATCTTGATGGTCAGTATGTGATGGTTTCACAGTTTATTATGGAATTGCAAGGTTTGAAGACTGTTGATGGAGAGGACCTGAAGATATCTTTGTGTTGTGATTTTTGATCTAGGGTAGAAAGTTAGATTTTGTTTTGTAATTTTTGATAGTTATGATGATCTGTTGATGTTAGGATTGTTGTTTGGCTGTGGTGGCGCTAGCGGACGGCAGTGGAATGGCGGATGACGGTGGTCGGTGGCTCTGTTTAATAACAAGCAAGGAAGAAGCTAAAAGAGAAAGCAAAATGTCTATTTTGCCCTTGGATACATGTCATTCACATGCAAATTTCCCGTCCAATTTCTTAATTTCCGTTTTCAATTGGACCAAAATGATACATAGTTCAAAATTCAAGGTCAAAATTGAGCAAATTGAAATTAGAGTGACCAAAATGACAAAACATGTAAACTACAAGGACCATTTGTATAATTTGCCCAAATGAAAAATACTCATCATTTTCACACGGTTTTATCTTTAAGGGAGACAGAAATATTCTTTGAAAATTTGAAAATACCTTTTTGGTGCTTATTTTTATCAGACTAGCTTCTATTTTATTCAAAAAAAAAAAATACAGAAAATAGATTAAGAAAGTGAAACAAAATTTTCCAATTAAACTTCGACAGTATTTGTATGTATCATATTCTGCATATTTATTTGTTTTCCCTTTTCTGATTGATATTAAGAACAACTACATTTATAGTTATAGTCATACCCAAGTAAACCATCAAAACAAAAAGTATTAATATCCTCCTCGAATATTTTATTTCTTGTTAAACAAACTATGAAAAGAGAACACTATCTCCCAAATGTAGTCTCCACCCTGTAGGTGTTATTAGTTCAAGTCTTATCTATCAAATCAATCTATAACACATCCCATTCAATGATGCAAGAAAAACAACAACAATCAAATCAAGTATACTATCAAAACCTTTCAAAAAGTTAGTGGAGTCTCCATTCTAAAGGTGTGAATACAAAACATTCATAATCAGGTTTTATCTTTCAGATCAGTTGAAAATGCATCCCATTCAATGATGCAAGAAAAATGACAACAACATTAATAATCAAAGAAGTATAGCTCCAAAACCTTTCAAAACCGAACTTTTTTCCCTTTCCTTTCTTGGACTCATAGCACAAATACTTCTAAGAGGAAATTGTATCTATGTTGTACCCATATTGGATACCGAAACTCCTTAGATACTCGCGGTTACGTATCCAATACTTCCTAAAACGTATCTAATATTTGATGCCAATTTTGAGAAGTATTGCATACTTTTTGGATAATCTAGGTAACATATCCAAACTATTATGAAACTAAAATTATAATAATTTTGCATATTATTAGAGTATAATTGTTAAAATAGATACATGAATAATTTTTCAATATTTCTACTTTCTTACCCAAGAAGAAAATAGTGAGATTAAAGTAGTACTCTACCTTTTCAAATATTATCAAATTAGTGTATTGGCTCAAAAAGAAAAAAAAGTAAACTGGCTCTTACTCTAATAATTAATATCTAAATAATGGTTTCTCACTATTCTTTGAGCTTATGTATAATATAATACTAAAAATAAAAAATAAAAAGAAAAATTCAACATATCCTTGCCATACCCGTATCCTATTTTATTAGATTTTATTGTATTGTCGTATCCGTATCGTATTGTATCTGTATCCCGTATCAATATCCTTACTTCATAGGTTGTTGGATATGGTCCAAAACACGTTTTGGGCAACACAAAAAACAGTAAAAAACATAATAAAAAAAGATAGAGAAAGGCCATTTCGTAGTCAACCAAGTCAACAAAATCTTGCTAAATAACCTAGTCAACCAAGCAATCCCCTTCTTACCCAAACATTTCCAAGCTTCAATAGGGATATCATCGGGTCCTAAAGCCTTATTCAATTTCATTTTCTTAAGTGCAATCTCCACTTCAAAATTCCTAATCTTGCGATAGAACTTATAGTCCTGGTTTCCCTTATTACTGACTACTTCCTCCCTTATTGACCTACCTCGATCTATGTCCAAAAAAAAAAAAAAAGACAGAGAAAGTGTGATTGGAAAAATGAAAAATTGTGTTTTAGTGGGACCAACTCAAAATAATTACAACTTTCAGGAAGATACAAGTTGGTCTTAGTCCGGTATCAGTGAAAGTTGTGGCATAGAACACAACTCCCACTTGCACCTCCATAAAAATGCACTTTTTTTGAGTTGTTTCAACTAAGACGCCATTTCCCTAAGAAATTTTGATCTGGGATATATGACATCTTTTCAACAAGTTTTTAAATGAGCATAATCCTAACAGTCCTTTATACCAATGTAGAGTAGAGAAGAACTCATGTTTTCTTTTTCTTTTTTTTATTTTATTTTATAAATAAGAGTAACTTTATTAAAAAAAAACAAACATCAAGACGATACTAACAAAAACAATCCACACCAAGAAAATTACATCTCAGCCAACTAAAGAATCAACAAAAATCAATAAGGAAAATAAATCCGGCTCAACCCTCCCCAACACCCAACAAGACAACACCACCAACAACAAGAACTCATGTTTTTCTTTTCCAGGATTCTCCCAAAAAATAGTTTTAACAAAATCTTTCAATTTCTTAAGACTTACTAAGTTCAATTCTTTATATTTCTCTATAAACAGAGTACATTAAATGTAATAAATGGCTATAACCAAATTCCCTAACAAGCCCAAATGCTCAGGTACCATGTTAATGAAAGCATTACCTTTCCCACTAATATTTCGTTAGTGGTTAACACCATAAATATCTGACGTATCAAAGAAAGTAATTCCTTTACTGAATGCATACTTGATTATTGCAATGCCATCCTCATCTGACAAAGGAGAATTGTAGGCTCCACTAAGCCCCATACAGCCATGACCCAATTTTGAGACCTGAGAAAAAGAAGAAAAAAAAAAAAAAAAAAAAAAACGATTCCAAATTCAGAAAATGAATGAGAAACAAAAATACATTGACAAAACATTTCTAACACTCACACCTAGCCTGCCTAACTAGTTGGTAAAGGGTTTGATTCCCCTTCCCCCATTCCTATTAAAAGACATATAACTTAAGTTCTAAATACAGCTAAAGGTCACCAACTTTTATCATTGCAAACATGGAAAGATATATATATAACTTTCTTCATAATATAATTTATTCCAAACATGGAACTAATCACAAGCATCCAACTAGGCAATTACATAAAACAGCGACAAAAACCTGGTGACATAAACCATTTTGTTTTTAAAAATACTAGCAAACAAAAAGAAAAACAACCTTAACATTTTCAGCAGCCCTGTTATCATAGCCTATGAAGCATGGATACTTCCATATCGAAATTGTATTGGATACCAATACTCTTTGGATACTCACAAATGCTTATCCAATACTTCCAAAAATATCCCAATTAAGGTTTATTTGTCTTTAATTTTAGAATCGAAGTATCATATATGTTCAAGATACTCTTAAGTATTCAACATATTTTGACAATAAGACGTGACATTTCTTGTGTAATGTTTAGAGTATGATTGTTAGAATAAATGTAAGACTAGTTTCTTCAAATACTTGCATTGTAGACCAGAAAATTTGAGAAACAGTAAAATTAAAGCATGTCAAATTTTGTCGAAATTTGTGTCCTCATAACATAACCTTGATCTTTTTTTACATGAATATGTTATAAAACTGAAATTAAGAATATTTAACTGATACTTAAATACATAATTAGTAATAAATATGTTATGATAAAATTACTTTTATATTTATACACATACATACATACAAGATATATATACATAGGTTTAGTGTAGTTTTCAAATCCAATCCAACTTGTTCTTGAATGTTGTCACATCAAAGTGCAAAACAGATTCAACGCCCTGGTTCTCAATCAACAGTAGACCATTCTGTGAGGAATGCTGACTGAATAGGATTTGAAGAGCTGTCACGATCATTCACATCAATTTCAGTGGGCAGGAAGGGCGTGGAAGCTACCGTTTCTAGAATGCAAACAAGGTAGCTTCATGTTAGCAGCTCATCTTTTTTCTATTTTGACCACCTAGTCTAACGCAATGTTAAGGTCTTTGTGTATGTGACGCCTAGCTAAACTCTATATGATTAAGTAGGTGCCACACTGCCTTATGCATCAGTGGCATATTCACTCTAGACGAGTCACCTAGGTTGATGCAATGTATTTGACCAGTTGACTGAAGACTTGATTATTGGTATACTGATCCGTCCAGCCGAGTTGATCCGATTCAGGAAGCTCCCTCCAGAGCAAAGCAAGCTGTAAGTCTGTTTCAAATCTGCCCTTCCGCAAGAAAGCTCACTACACACCACATCACTTTTTGACTTAGCAAAGTGCAGATGCAATGCTCAGGAGGTGAAAACTACTGAATTGAAAGTTCTGGTAGGTTCTTAGCAGTTTGTCGTAGCTAGTACAATACATATTCATTGTTGTATCATACTTTTTCTTTTTTATAAATTTGTCATATTGGTATCCTTCCCATGTTGTTTCTCTATCCTGTATTCATATCTATGTTTCATAAATCATGGCAGTCCTGTCTGTTGCCAAGAAAACTTTTGATAATGGATAAATTTTTTGATTTTGGTTGTTGTCAGCAAAATCAAAGCTTTTCAAGTATTATTTCAAAAGTACAAATTAGCTTAACTAAAATAAAAATAACCCAGCCAGAAAAATAATTAAAATATATCAACAAGACTCTGATTTTTCACAGTCTATTCAAATAAAAGCCTGATTTGAAGCACTACCGAGACTGAAATTCAATCTAATGTGTATATATATATATTCTATTACACACATATACACAAATTTCTCGACGCAAATGCGATTGGAGTGTAAAGAATTGAACCGACATGTACATTGATAATCATCTGAATTTCAAATTCCAGCTCCATAATCGTGTTTGAACAGAAACAAATATCGATTATTGGTGGGAATTTGGAAAAAAAATAAATAAATAAAGAGAGGGGGGGGGGGGGGGGGTTGGATAATTAGGGTTTTGTTACCTCAAATCCGTGGATTCCGAGTCTAACTCTGGGCATCTCAAAATCAGCCATTGTGTGTGTAATCGGTCACTTCCACTTTCTTCTTCCTCCTCAACTCCTTAACTCTGCAACTGCACTCTTTCCCTAAATATATTGGGCCATATGGCATTACCAATATAGGGAAAAAATTTGAATACCAAGATATATATATATATATATATTGGGCAAGTTTATTTACCCCCTTTTTTTTTTTTTTTTGAATTTATAATAAATTACAAATACACCACCATCACATTTGCTTAAAATATATGTTGTCTCTTATACTTTTGAAAATTACATCTCGTCCCTTTAAATTTTTAATCGCATAATAAATGACTCATTTTATTAAAAAATTATTAAATCAATTAATAATTTTTAATAATGTTATAAATATATTTTAGTTAATAATTCAAATAATTTTATTGTTGTATAAGAGAGTAGTTAGAAATTTTATTTTTTCTATTAATTCTGCTAAATAAATTTTTTTACAATAGAGAATTTGTAATTTTTAAAACTATAAGGAGTAATCTCTATTTTAAATAAATATCAAAGATGCATTTGTAATTTAATTTTTTTAGATAAATTATATTCACCTCCCCCAATGCTTGGACATTATATTGTTGACCCCACCCCACTTTTCACCCCAAAAAAAGTTAGTTTTCTATTTTTTAAAAATCATTTTTAAACAGGTTTTCGTCTCTTTTTAATGAACCTTTTTTTATATTCTATTTTTATTTTATTTTTTTACATTTTAGATACACCAAAATTAGATGTAACTAAAAAAAATAAAAATAAAATTGACTAAAATATAGAAGAAAAAAAATTTACTAAATATAAACGAAAATTCAAACAAAAACGCACATAGTTTTTTTTTCTTCTAATTTTCGTTTGTTTTTAGTCATCTATTTTTATATTTTAGTCAATTTTTTTTTAATATTTTTTATATGCATTTAGATTAAGTGCATCTAAAAAATATAAAAAAAATTAATTAAAATATGAAGAAAAAAAATCCCTAAATACAAATAAAAACTCATTTAGAAACAGTTTTTGAAAAGTTAAACCAAATAGAGCCTAATTTTTTTTGATTTGTGTCCAAAAAACATTTCTTTTCGATTTGGTCACAAAGTCTCTCAGCAATATTGTTGGTAAAATCATAGCATTTTATTTTTAGAAGAATTTAAATAGTAAGTTCAAAATGAGGGATTTTTTTGTGTGGGAGAAGAGTAGAGATAAATAAGTGTAGTAAAATGCACACATGTAGTGTGTGGGGACATTTCTAGTACTTATTAATACATGCATTTGTATGTGTGCATGTGTGCCTTTGTGTGTGTGTGTCTACATGTTAGTACATTTCTAGTTCCTATGAATGGCCAAGGTGTTATGTTTATTGACACACTTTACTCATTTTTTTCATTTTGTTAGGGGTGGGTTAAGCTCTTGCACAACTATGGAAATCTTGTATGTTTAGAAAGCAAGATCCAATAAAGAAAAATTAAAAAAAATAAAGAAAAAGACCACGCATAACAATTTGCATGAAAATGCTTGTTCATTTCAACTGAGTTTACAGAAGGATATGATATTGAAGGTAGGAAAGAATTTTCCTCGAATATGTCCAGCTTTCTATTGTATTGGTGTATGGTAATTGGTACTTGTAATGAAAAATTGAACTTCATTAGTTACTTTGAAAAATTGAACCTGTAATGATCTAGAAAATGGGCTTAGAAAGAGAAAACACATCTCTTCATTATCAATGCTTTGTATTTAGATAGAGAGTTTAAGTATTTTGATTTTTTTTTATACAACTACTTTTGTTTCTTACCAAAATTGGTGATTTTGGTGAGAAACAAAACAAGAGTTTTAGGAGTTTTTTTATTTTTTTATTTTTATTAAACTAATTCATATATGGACTTGTTTATTTGTTTACATAAGAATTTTGTTTTTCATTTTTTACTTTTTTAACACATTTCTTACATCTTAGGTTTTTTTTTTTTTTCATTTTTTTTTATTTAACATGAATGTAAGTTGGAGGAAACAAAGAAAGTTGTTGGTGATGCTTGTGTGCTTGTTGTGCTGTTGGAGACTTGGAGTTCTTTTTATTTATTTATTTTTTTTCCCTTTTATTTGTTGTCATGTTTGTTGTATTTGGATTTCCAATGACTTCTCCTTTTATTATTTATGTATAAAAGATTATTGTGGATATATTACTGCTACTATTGGCTATTACTTTTTAATTGTGATGATATATATTGTTATGAACATCCATTCTATTGTCAAAATATGAATTCGCTATTTTAGTTGGCTTTTTAATTGTTTAGTTGTTTAGACTGATTAAAAAAGTTGTATTTAGAATGATAATTAGTTTTTTTTAATTGATTTGATGTTTGTGAGAGAAAAAATTAAATAATTATAATTTAGATGTGACATTTTATCTTATTAATTATTTTATATTTATTTTGCCTTTATTAACTATTTTAACAGAAAAAACCTCCCAGCCCAACTTCCCAAACACTGCTTATGGGGTGGTTAATGAGAAAGGCTATAAGGAGAGTCACTTGATGGTTGAGTTAAGCTCCTCCATGAGATCAAGGAGCACAAAGGGAACAGAGCATGTTGCAAAGAATTGGGTGGTTCACTGATTGAATGGTTAAAACTTGACATTTTTGTAGACAAAGGAAATATTGGCCCAAAATCCACCACCACCACCACTACCAATAAGACCGCCACGTTCATCGCCACCACCACAAACAAAAGCCCTCTCTTCCATTACTACCAAGCTTTGATGGAATCGAACTATAACTAATGATCCGAATATTTAATTGCCAGTGAAGTGAGATCTAAAATTTGAATCAATATAATAGCTAGTGTCAAACCTACTAACATCTTATCATGTGACAAAAAGATTTAAAAGAGAGTTTCCCCTATTTTTTTTTCTCAATTATGGGGCTACATTTTGGGCATTAAACTTGGTATTCACATCTCATTCATCTTATACTATGAAAATGCTTAGCCAAAAGATACACTAACATCACAATCTTATTTTTTGATATTAAAAGCCAAACCAACTTCCATAATAGACATAACCAAATATTACTAGTTAACTGCCACGAAGGACAGTTTTAGCAAAAACATGATCTGGCTTGACTACCTATCGACTTACCTTACATATATTTACATAATCAAAACCATTAATTGTTGGAAAAAAATGGGTTTTTTGATAACTTTAATGTGAAATTAAAGTAGGTTCCAACCATTGGTTGAGGTGGGATTAAATGGGTTTAGATTCTTTGTAATAAGGTCTTTACACCACAAAAAGAACGACCAAAAACCATTAAAAATTGAATTAGAAATTGTCTCATAAAGATGGCCTCATTAATGAGGTATTGGGAATTGTGTATAGCTACCAATCCCACATTGATTGTAGAGGAAAGTTTTGATGGGTATTTAAACCTCAAGATTTTGATAAGAGTATGAGCCCTTTGGGGCATCCAAATATTCCGAAGGAAGGGAGTTATGGATGCGTCAAGGATGGGCTTAGGCCCAGGCTATGGTCCAATTTGGTTATGGAAAAATTGTCACACACACATGCGCCACCCGCCCAGACGGGGTCGTGGATCTTGGATCTTGGGCTTGAGGTTTGAGGTTTGCTAGAATAAGTTAGGTTTAGGCGTCTGCTGCAGACCTGTATATATACACACAGGTGTATAGTATACATTGAATCCCCGTCAATTGTGTGCATTACTCTAGCAGTTTTGTAGGAGTAATGGGCATTGGTTGCCAGCCTTCATGGCTGGAAGGTTACTCCTCTCTCCCCCATTGTGTATAAAAGGAGGCCCATCTCCCTTAGGTTCAACACAGAAATTTTGCTCTCAGATTATAGTCAAGTCAGTCTCCTCCTATAATTTTCTTCTTGTGTGAGAGAGTGCCGCCATTGTCGGTTCGCCAAAGCTAACAAAAGGTGCTTCTGAATTAGCCGGTCTAAACCATCGTATCTTGGGAGATAGAAGTCAACGTACCTCCAGCACCCACAGTGAGGCGGCTAATCTATTTTAAAGACACTGTTGTATCACACAGGCTTCAGTTTGCTTTCTTTACCAGTTTTCTATTTCATATATATTTCTGTTTATCATGTTTATGTTATGGAATTTATTTTATTAAATATGAATTTATTTGTTTTGTTTAATTACACAATTTGGGCAATAATCTTAAAACAGACTATATATAATTTTCCATGAAATTGAACAAATAGATTCATCTAGTAATTTAGAATAACTCAAATTCATGTATAAGATTAATTGGTTTGGTTTCCCTAGATTTGTACACTATTTTGATTTGTTCATCAGAGGACAATTGGTCACTGTTAATAGCACTTGATAATTAGATTTGTTTATGTATTTTAGTGGAAAATTTTGGTTTCATGCTGCCTAGGTTTTGTTTTGGTTTCCATGTCATAATATGTCAAGAACTTCTATGCTAGTCATGATTAGAATATTAGATTAATATATATGCATACTATTGTTTTGTTTGTTCTAGGCTACCTGTAGCATATAGGCTACTGTTGCAATGTAATTTATTTAATAATGAATTAATTATTTCAGATTTGTTTGCTTTCCACTTGTGTTCGGTTCTGTTTGTTTATTGAATAAATTTTTTCTAGCCTTTCTGTTCTAGATCTTTATCATGTTGTGCATATTCAGTAGAATGGGGATGGCTGGGAGGTATGCTTCAAGGATGGGCTTGGGCCAAGGCTATGGTCCAAGTTGGTTATGGAAAAATTGCCACACATGCGAGCGCGCACATGCGGCTTGGGCTTGGGCTTGAGGTTTGAGGTTTGCTAGAATGAATTAGGTTTGGGCTGGGCCGGATTGGTGGTCCACCAACCTAATTTTTTTGGGCCAAGTTTGCTGCAGATATGTATATACACACAGGTGTATAGTACACATTGAATCCCCATCAATTGTGTGCATTACTTCAGCAATTTTGTAGGAGTAATGGGCATTGGTTGCCAACCTTCATGGCTGGAAGGTTACTCCTCTCTCCCCCATTGTGTATAAAAAGAGGCCCATCTCCCTTGGGTTCAACACAAAAATTTTGCTCTCAAATTATAGTCAAGTCAGTCTTCTCCTATAATTTTCTTCCTATGAGAGAGAGTACTGTCGTTGTTGGTTCACCAAAGCTAACAGAAGGTGCTTCTGTGTTAGTCCGTCTAAACCGTTGTATCCTAGGAGACAGAAGTCGATGTACCTCCAGCATCCACAGTGAGGCAGCTAATCTGTTTTAAGGACATTGTGGTATCACACAGGTTTCGGTTTGCTTTCTTTACCAAATTTCTATTTCATATGTATTTTTGTTTATCATGTTTATGTTCTGGAATTTATTTTATTAAATATGAATTTATTTTTTTTCTTTAATTACACAATTCGGACAACAATAAGTATAGATCAAATCTCCAAAATTAGCGGTTGTAAGGCCCAATCTCATGATGATGTACCACAAAGCTGTTCGACCAACCATAAGCAATCTGTGAAAATTTGGAGAACTCGAATACCTCGAACTTGACACCATCGAAACACATCGAAACATGCGCGGGTTTCAGCCGTCGTCGCCATGATGTTATTAAGACAACACACCAAAGCCACAACAAGCAACAAGAGGAAATACAAAATTGATCAAAAACATATTAACATTATCACCAAAAAATATAAATCCAATCACTTGGAATTCTTTGGTAGCGGTGTGTCTGCAAAAATATATGAGACACGAGTAAACTTTCATATATTCTAGGCCCCGCGATCTCGAGGATGGGCACTGCATCAGATATTTCTTTTAAATCATCTTCTGTGAGCTTCACTCTCAAGGCACCAATATTCTCATCAAGGTTTTTAATCCTAGTTGTTCCTGCAAATGCACAATGCGAGGTTAAATACAACTTAACCATCCAGAATACAACATTTAGGAGCACATTTGGAATTTTTGGTTTTGTTTTCAAAACTTATTTTTTAAAAAATACTAAACACTAAAAGAGAACAATTTTGGTCGGTAGAAGTTTTCATACAACAAGCAGGTAGAGAAGCTTTAAAGGATACAACTGCGGAATATTTAAATGAGCTGATTGACAGAAGTTTGATTCAAGTAGCTAAAATAAACTGGAGGAGAATTAGAAGTTGCCGAGTGCATGATCTTCTTTGAGATTTTGCAATTGAAAAGTCAAAGGAGTTAAATTTCCTATGATGGAAATGTTTATTCACACTATCTCCCTATAAACATCAATGACTAACTTCTCGTAGCTGTGGATTAAAAATGTTTGATTCCTTTGATCATTCATCAAATTTGCGTTTATGAACCCTTTTGTTCTTCAACTCGGAAAATGAATCTGCCAAAATATGAGAGATATAATTTCTATACAAAAAATTGAGATTGTTGAGAGAGTTAGATCTTGAAAAAAGTAGGTTCTATCCTTTCAAAGAAATCTTCTTTGATGCAATTGAGAAGTTCATTCACTTGAGGTACTTCAGGATAAGTGAGGTTTGAAAGGCTGCAGACTGCAAGCTAGAAAAGCTAGGCTTGGTCCAAAATTGGGACAACAAAGGTGTGGGGTTTGAAAGGCTCAAAGCTATGGCATTCTGCTGAGGATTTCGAGCACTTGGCGAGCATATAAACTCATCATCAGGTGTGCATGCAAGGACATCCAAGTCGTAAGGGCCGTCAAAAAAGGGGTGTCTACAGTTACCCCTCTTTGACAGAACTTGGAGTTATGAAATGACGTGAGTGAATGTCAAAGCCCAGAGACGACCCATTTTGACAAGGCCGTAAGACTTGGACAAACAATCAAGATAGGAATAAATGGTTGCCCCCGCACGCTGCCTACATATCCCTTTGCAAGGAATCAAACCAGCGTAGTTCTAGGGCAAAATGCAAATGATATGCACATGCAACTTTGAAAGCGGGACTCACACGCTTCGCGAAGCCGACTATTTTGAAAACTCATGATCATGCGATACGATACAATAAGCAATAACAAATGTGATAAGCAAGATAACAACATATAAATAACCAGTTTCAAACTAACCAACACAGGTTTCATGCAAAATGAAGATAAGCACACGTTTAACCACGCCAAAACACAAGACGAGGAAACAAAACACCGCTCAGGGTTGCGTTTCACGTATCCCTGAAAAAATTGAGAACCGCTCAAGGTCATGTTTCACACGCCCCAAGAGACAAGAAAAGAAATTGCTTGGGCTCGCATTTCCCGCATCCCGAAATGAAAGAATAACAGCTCGGGCTCACATTTCACGCGTCCCGAGATGAAACCTGCCCAGGGCTAAGCGTCACGTGTCTTGAGATAACAAGAAACCGCTCGGGCTCGGGCTTTGTGCGTCCCGAGATGAAACTCGCCCAGGGCCGCGTATCACGTGTCTTGAGATAACAAGAAAAATTGCTTGGGCTCGCGTTTCACGTGTCCCGAGATGAAACCCACCCAGGGTTGCGCATCACGCGTCCTGAGATAACAAGAAAAACCACTCGGGCTCGCGTTTCACGCGTCTCGAGAAACAGGTGAGTGGTGTGCGATAGATGCACGAAGATAAACAAGTGCGATAGATACATAAAGTGAACAAGTGCAATAGATGCACAAAGTGAACAAGTGCGAGTTCTCTTACCGAGACACAAATGAATTTATCCAGGACTCCTCCAAATAAACTGTACATAAAATATCGTTTGCTGGTTAGTATGTGATACGGTGACAATGCATGTTCTATGCAAGATAAACAATCGAAATATGAAGTTAAGTGAAGGCATGTTCTATGCATTAAACGAGATGCATATTCTATATGTGACTCATAACTGATGCAAGACACGTGTGCAATATATATGTGAAGTGAAATGCATATTCTAAGCAACAACATGAAATGCATATTCCATACAATAAAGTCAAATGCACATTCTATGCATGGAAAAAAGTGAAATGCATATTCTATGCAAGGAACAAAAGTGTAATTTAACAAAAAAAAAAAAAAAAAAGAATTCAGTACCAACTTCCGATTTACCTCTCGGAAGAGTTACAATATGTTTAAAAAGGATACATCTCGTTCATGTTGACAAGCGATGAACATTGTGCGCCAAAACATAGTTTTGAGCTTCCGTAGAAACAATTTGGACCCAACAGTGAACCTTCCTAGCAACTCTTGGGAAACAAGACACAAAACAGCATCGAAACACAAAAGAAGGCCACCGGCCATTGACCGGGCTCCTGCCGGCCATGGAAGAACATTGCCGGCCGCGGATGAGCCTTGCCAGCCAACGATGGCAGCTCGAGGGGTTTTTTGGACATTTTGGCTTGGGTCTATAAATAGAAGTGTAAGCCCTTCATTTCCTCACACTTACACATCCGAAAATCCTCTCCCTCTCTCTCTAGGTGCTCATTCTCTCTAGATGTGCACTTTTTACGCATTTTCCAACGCCCCACACAAACTTTATATGCTAAACCCTCTTGATCCTCTTCACTTTGAATTGATTGGAATTTGATTTCGACACACTTTTCCTCATTTTCACCCTTCTAGGCTTGTTCCCCTCGAGTTTCTCTCGAGTTCCATGCACTTTTCTCGACTTTGACTTTTTCTTTCATTTTCTGTCATAAGGTTGATTTTTTCTAAGTTTACCATCTTTTCTTCATTTTTCTTCATTTTTCACCCACTTTTTACCCATTTTCCAGATGATAGATGGTTCACCATACGACGGGCCCCCTCCAAAGGTTCCCCCTGTATTTTCACCTGTTCTTGAAGCAGATAAGCCAGTCGTTGCCGAGACGGCTGGAGGTATTGAGGCTGATCTCCAAGCAGAGTTCAAGCCAAAGCCAGAGCCAGAGCCAGAACCACTACCAGTGAGAGTACGACCATTTGATCTGGAGAGGTATTATCCTCGCACACATATCCTACCAGCCGAAGGCATTAGGCGCTTCAGCGACTTCTTTCTCGGCGTACAGGAGGACCTTCTGCTGAGGGAGCCGGCTTCTCATCTTTCATCCATCGCAGTTGAGGTATAAGCTCTGTTTTCATGCATCCTTGCTTGTCTTTATTTGCATTTCTTACACTATGTCTTCTGATTGTACTTTCATCACTGTCTGATTTGATTCATCTGTTCTTCGCCACAGGGTGAGTCTCGTGCCTTTAGAGGGTACGGAGCCACGACCGCACGAGACTTGTACGACGAGCTCCTCGCAAGAGTTCACGACATCGTAGACGAGATTGGCTTCGGCCTGACGCGAGTTATCACGAGCCATCCTCTCATGGGCGCACTTGTGGAGAGGTAGTAGGATACCACGGACTCTTTTCATTTTTCTACCGAGGAGATAACGATGACTCCCTATGACTTCGCCATGATCACTAGCTTAGACGTAAGGGGTGATCCGGTCCCATTCGATACCGACATTGGAGAGTAGGAGACAGCCTGGGTTAAGCTGCTGGGAGAGCGTCCATCCATATACCGAACAGGCATGGTTAGATATACCTGGTTCGCCAAGCAGTTTAGAGGGAGCGAGCTCGAGACAATAGAGGAAATAGAGCAGTACATTAGAGGCTTTCTGATGTTCGTCTTCGGTACCACCTTGTTTTCGAACAGGTGGAACACTGTGGGCTTGTATCTGCTGAGCGCTCTGGTGACTCTTCCTCGAGTGCCCTTCTATGATTGGGGCAGAGCCGGCCTTGCCACGTTATATAGATACATGAGCTCGACCTCCCGTCTGAGAGGAGACTTGATCGAAGGCTACTAGAGAGCCTGGGAGGTATGCATCTCAGTTTCCTCTTTGCATTTTACATTTTCTGCTTTATATCTGTTCAATACCTGTGTTTTCTGCTTTGCACTTTCTGTATCTATTCATACATTGTGCTTTCTACTTTGCACTTTCTGTATTTATTCATACATTGCGGCTTTTTGCTTTGCACTTTCTATATATGTTCATACTGTATTGACACATATCACTGCATTTTCTCCACAACTATGGGTGTATGCTTATTTTCCAACTCTGGCTCCAAAGCCCATAGAGAAGCTCCCACTGGCAGTCCCTTATTCACGGAGGTATGACGGCTGACACCAGTGTAGGACCCGCGAGACCTTCTCGTTCTTCCGCCATTACTTCAACACTGTGGTTGCTCATGAGGTAACCCGAAATGCAGTCATTTTGCTTTACAACTATTCTAATTCACATTTAGCAACTGACAACAACTAATAATCTGTACAACCTTTATTTGTAGATCATGTGGCAACCATAGGCCATGATGTCGGCCGGGATTCGGGACCAATACGCCTGGGCCTGGGCCACTTCTCGCTTTCACATTCTACTCGAGGGCCTAGTTTGTCGGGCCTGGTTCTTGAGCGAGCGGTTCGTGCACCAGATTGTGGGCCTGCTTGACCTGATCATTTCGATAGCGTAGCCAGAGTCCATGCGATCAGCAGACAGCTTATCTATTGATGAGGTCACTCAGTTTATGGTGGGCTTGGATGCTGACTACTTCCGAGCATAGGGCGACTATGCAACCTTCATTCAGACACACCTCATGCCACCTTGGACCAGTGCTCGTGGAGGTGAGGGAGTGAGAGCCCCTGCTGCGAGAGAGGTGCCTAGAGTGACCAGAGTAACTAAGGCAACCAGGGCCCGTACTAGAGGGGCTTCCCGGGCGAGGTAGAGGGCTGGTTGACCAGAGCTTCCCACTACACTGACATGCTGGTGGCATAACAGGGATGCTTACTAGGTCCCGATTGAGCCTGCAGCGGCTAGGCACAAGCTTGTCGGGGTTTGAGGCCCAACTAAGGTATGGACCACTCTTTACTATTTGCACCCCATATTTCATTTCAGATATATTCACTGCGAACACTGATCATCCAAATGCATTTACAAGCATCCATTGAGTACACGAGGAGTGCTCTTGAGCTAATAGCCTCCTTGATGGGTATAATATAGAGGAGGGAGACGTTGCTTGGTCTCCACGGCATCCCGGTAATTTCTTCAGTTTACACTTTATGCTATCAAATTTCCACTGATGCACTAGCATTTCAACTATAGACTGTTCCAAACTGCACTGATACACTACATTCACACACTGCACTTACGCATTATATCTGACTTCTATATACCACACTTGCATCTGATACACATACTGAAACTGATACATGACAACTGTCTTTTTCAGATCCTAGCTATACCGACTGCTTCAGCAACGGCAATACCTCCTTCAGCAGTAGGGAGGCGAGGCAGAGAGAGGGGCACTCGAGAACAGAGCAATCCTCTCGAGCCCATCTTGCGCGACGATGATGCTGAGACCAGCAGCTTGGAGGAGGCAGCAAGTCAGCACTCTAGATTGTCTGAGAGTGGAGATGATGACGCCGGCTCTAGTTCTGAGAGCAGAGGCAAACAGAGATGGCTGGGAGGTAGACAGTGTATGCTGAAGCTCACTAATCTGAGCACTCAAGAAAGCCAAGTCAGGATTAGAAGCTGGTGCAGATGTAGTAGAACAGGCAGAATCCTGAAAATTACTCGGAGAAGAATGGCAAAATTGGGTCTGAGACTGTTGAGAATACGAGCCAAATAGACATCCCTTCTTAGGACAGTGATACTTCCAATGGCCCCTCTGGTGGCAAAAGGCACACTTATCAGAAGCCAAAGACATCGTAATAGCCAGAAATCTGAGAGGTTGAATACCCAGAAATTTGAGAGATTGTAGTAAACCCAAAACAGAACAAAATAGCCAACCAGGGGGTTCAAGTGTAATAAATTGAGAACTGGTGGGTGAAAACAAAATAACCATAATATTAGACCATTGAGTGGGAGAACACCAGTGGTACTCTCGATCAATACTCAGTGCGAGAAAACCAAACTCCACAAACCAGACGATTAGGTTACGCGATGAACCAAGCTTCTCAAACCCGACGACAGAACTAGTAAGGAAGAGAGAATCGCGAACCCAAATGGATTACTCGAGACTCGCGATCATGTGTTCAGACGGAGACGAGGATCACGAGTCCAGAAAGAGGCAGCTCGGATCAACAACTTCAGCAATTACTTAGAAGACCAGGTTGTTGATGCACAGATGAAGAAGGGCTAAGACTCGCGAGACAAGAGATTAAAAATTTCAATCACGCGAGGCGAGTCGAACACAGAGGTGCTTATTGTGAACTAGATGGGTGAGTCGCGAACTGTGATTCCGATACAATCGCGACTTCTAAGAACACAGAGAGAATCAGAAGAGAACCTCAACCGAAGAGGCTAGAATCGAAGTCAACAACGATGGCGCTAAGATTTCACACACGGCTCTGATACCATGTAAGATTTCTAAATAATCTATATATTCAAATGTAATCGTAATACAAGAATACATTGGTTTATATAACAATCTAACCCTAAAACGAAAAAAGAAATACGACTTATTACCATATACAAAATATATATACTACCATATATACATAAAATCCCTAATATATTCTCATAGTCCTTATAGTGAGATTTGACCCATAGAGCAATTCTTACTTTATCAACTCACAAATCTCCTCCATCTAAATCTGCTTCCCATTAAAGATGCACTCATTTCTAAGTTTCCAAATGGACCATATTACTGCTAGTGGTATGGCATTCCAAATTTTATTTTCCAACTTCTTCCATTTAAAACCCCTCCACCACTCAAGTAACCAATCACCTTATCAGGCATTACCCAAGTTAAACCCCACCAATTCATAAGATTCGACCAAAGCCTCCAAATAATGGGACACCACATCAACACATGATTCACAGATTCAATTTCAACCTTAAAGAAAATGCATTCAGTACTCACATTCTGTCCAATTACCCATAATCTTTGAAGATAGACAGTTGGTTTAACTCTCCCTTTTTGGTGGTGTAATATTGTTCCAAAGCAGTTTAGTGACCCCAATGCTATTTCTAGAAGCATTCCTATTATAAATTGTAGACATAGAAAACTGACATGATGGGGAAGCCTTCCAAAATAAGCAATCCTCTTTAATTGAAAAGAAAGGTAAGTAAGAGTTCCAGATGGTAATGAGTCTTTCCAGTTCTTCCTCCTCCCAAGCAAATAAAGATCTCCTAAAAATTAGGTTCCAAGTTGCTGAGATTCCTCTTGTTTCCACCATCATTCTCAAAGAGGTCTCTTTTTCAGATGACAAATCACAGTCTTGGATTGACCCACCTCACGTGTGTCACTTGTGTGATAGTTGATTTCATTTTTTACATACATCTTTAAGAATTTTGTTTTTCATTTTTAATTTTTTAACACATTTCTTACATCTTAGTTTTCTTTTCTTTTCTTTTTTTCATTTTATTTATTTAACAAGAATAAAAGTTGGAGGAAACAAATGAAAGTTGTTGGTGATGCTTGTGTGCCCGTTGTGCTGTTGGAGACTTGGAGTTCTTCTTTTTTCTTTTCTTTTATTTGTTTTCATGTTGGTGTGCTTGTCATGTTTGTTGTATTTGGATTTCCAATGACATTTCTTTTTATTATTTATGTATTAAAACCTATTGTGTGGTTGTATTACTACTACTATTGGCTATTACTTTTTAATTGTGATGATATATATTGTTATGGATATCCATTCTATTGTCAATATATATATTGTTAAGTTCTTTCATGAGGTCAAGGAGCACAAAGGCAAACAAAGCATGTTGCAAAGAATTGGGTGGTTAATAAGAAATGCTATAAGGAGAGTCACTGGTTCAAGGGTTAAAACTTGACAAAAATAAGGTCAAAGGAGAAAACAAAAGAAATTGGAAGTCTTATAAAAAATAATAAAAATGGCTACAAGTTTAAGATGGAAATTGCAATAAAGAAGAAATCACAAAAAATGATTACAAGAATTTGGAGTTCAAACAGAAAGTAAGGTGTCTTCTTATGATAAACATCTTTCTATAAGCAAAAAAGGGTGATCCAAAGCATGAGGCTCCCGTTAAAGCGGTGTTTTTGAGGATTATTTTAATGAAGAGTAACAATTGGGCAGGAATCTCCAACATTTTGGATAAAATTTAAGTAAATTTTGGAAACAAAATGAAGCACCTGCAAATCGGGATTATTTCTTCTTCAATGTCACGAGTCGAAAGGGAATACTCCATTTGTAAAGCAGTTATAGGATGAACAACATGTGCCCTCCTTATTGTGTTTGGGCTTGCTTTTGATAAACCAATGTATTTGATTTTACCCTCTTCCACCAATTTCTTAAGTTCCCCTATCTGCCATTCATGAAGAAAATTCAACATCAACCAGTAAATATTTCGAACATCACTTAGATTTGAGGAAAGTATTCCAACTAATTCGAAATTAGTAGCTACTAAGGTACCATTCCTTTCAAAAGAAAGAACAAAAAGAAAATCAATAAGACAGTTAGCTATTTTGTCAAAAAAAAAGAAGTTAAATTTTAGGGTCATCTTGTCTATACAAACCTAAAATGTACAAAAATTTTGACTAAAAATTGAAAAAATTTCACTAAAAACAAAGCCAGCTTAAAGTTGGGAGCCAAAAGAACAGGACTTGAGGGTGTGTTGATAAATGGAAAAAAGAAACAAGTCACTTACAGTCTTCTCTATAGGGACTGATGTGCATAGTAGAGATCAATGTAGTCCACACCAAGGAGCTTCAGGCTAGCCTCAAAATAGGAGCGCACATATTCAACACGAAAAATGCTTTGAAGCTCTAATTCTTGAGCTCTAAAGCCAGCTCCAATGAGCTGGCAGTGGGCTCCACCCACTATGACGTGATGTTTTAGTTTGTGTTTGTTTGTTTGTTTGTTTTCTTTTTGCCATGTCATTAGTGTTCCATTAGAGCACCAAAATTAGTACTCTTAATCATTACTGATTCTTAAGGCAATTGCTTTTGAAAAATCTAGAAACCCCCTAGATGTTGATTTGTGATTATGTATCAATTTTAAGCAGAATATAACAATCCCAATCAAACAATCAAGATAAATCAACACAACGATTTTATGTGGAAAAACCACAATTGGACACCTCCAACTGTGATAAAAAAACCACGGGCAACTGCCACAAGACAATCCACTAAGAAGAATTAAAGGAATTACACAGGTATACTCTCAATTATCTAGTGAATCCACAACGCCTAATTGAACCAACCTCTATGTGCCTCTTCCAACCCCATCTTCACCACGGAATTGTCTTTCTGATGAGCCACTCCAGAATCCACCAAAGCTTCAGGCTTGAATTTTTCAGAATCCACCGAAGAACAACTCTCTCTTTTGTATAACAAACACAACCTTTGATGTACTCTCTTTTAAACCATGAGTTGAATACTCAATAAAAACATCAAAGAAAACTTAACAAAATATCTCCAGATATAACCCTTAAGAACCAAAAAAAAAAGATCTGGAGAGGTTCAATGAATAGTTTAGTTTTGGGAGAAAACCAAGTATTTATAGAAGACCAAAAGTAATCCTAGATTTGGAAGAAAACCAACTCCTTAAGAAATCCGGATTTTGAAGCTCGCTCGAGCAAAGCTTCTCTCGCTCGAGCGAGGAGCTTTGTTTTCATGATTTCTACTAGTGCCTTGGCTCGAGCGACGAATCCTTGGCTCGAGCGACCAATCAATTCTTTTAGGTTTTTGTGTGGACGCAATCCTTTGCTTGAGCGAGCATTCCTTGGCTCGAGCGAGAAAGCCTTAGCTCGAGCGAGCACTCCTTGGCTCGAGCGAGAAACGACGGACATGCAATTTTGAATGCAATTTTGCATTTTGCTTCAGTCGCGAGCTGATCGGGCAGCTCGACCCCCGTAATAATCAGCGAAGTGGCAATCTTGAAAGCATTGACATCACAAACTTCTCTGTAAAGCTCGATTCGGGTTGGATTCGCATCTAATAAACTCATAACCTCACTGAAATAAAAAGTGCGAATAAAATTACAACTCAAAGGAGTTTTGTCAAACGGGATTGCCAATAATAAAAACCTAACAGCTTTAATGCCTGCAAGTTTTAAGATCTACAACTGAAATAACTAACACACAAAACACCCAAAAATGGATTCATTTTTTCTTTGAAAATAGCCAACAAAAAGATAATTTTCTAGACAACATCCACTGCATGTATCATATTCCACATATTTACACTCCATTCGTTTCTACGGATTAGAAAATATTTTCATTCATATGTTTGATTACGACTTTGAAACTAATGTGTCAATGGTTGTAGTTGTTGTGGTAGTGGTGGTGGGGCAGCATCTGTGACTGGAAGTGGGGTGGTGGTAGTGGTAGTGTGGTGGAATTAGTAAGACTTTAGTTCAGAAAATGTTTTCTACCTTTCAAAAGTATAAAATGTTTTCCCCCTCAAAAAAAGATTTGTTGTTAGATATAGTCCAGAAAACACTATGGGCAACATAAAAAATAGGAACGGAAACAAAAAGAAAAAATGAAGGCAGAGAAAGTGTGATTAGAAAACTTGACTTAGAATATATGACAACAGAGTGCTAATGGTCCTTTGTCCCAATGTAGAGCAGAGAAGAACTCACGTTTCAGGAATTCTCAAAACAAACAATTTCAACAAAATATTTCATTTTCTTAAAACTTATCAAGTTCAAATTCTTTATATTTCTCTATTAATAGAATACATTGAATGTAATAAATGGCTATAACCAAATTTCATAGCAAGCCCAAAATGCTTAGGTACCATATGAATGAAAGGATTACCTTTCCCACTAATATTTCATTAGCATTGTCAGCTCCATAAATATCTGATGTATCAAAGAAAGTAATTCCTTTACTGAATGCATACTTGATTATTGCAATGCCATCTTCTTCAGGGATGAGAGAATTGTACATTCTAGTAAGCCCCATACAGCCGTAACCCAATTTTGAAACCTGGAAAAAAAAAATTAAAAATTAATGAGAAAGACACGTTGTCCATTTGCTATTGTAGTCCATTTTTGTTGATGAATCAAAGCTTTACTAGTAGTATTTTGACAGTACAAATTAGCTTAACTAATAAAATTCTTTGTATAGAACTTGAAAACTACATGATGTACAAAGCCCCAGTGTATATAACCCAGCTAGAAAAATATTTAAATAAATCAATAAAACTAATTTTTCAAGGCAGAAGAGGATTAAAAGCTTGATTTGAAGCCACTACTAAGATTGAAATCCAATCTGAACATTTTCTGAAAATCCATCACTCTTTTCTTTTTCTTTTTTCAAGAACACCCATAAATTTTTTAACTGTTCACACTTTTTTTCCCCAAATTATAATTCAGTTAATTTAAAAGTCCACATCCAGTTACAAATAGCTGTTAACAGGTTCTCAAATTCAACACATCTTTCTTATTCATCAAACCACTCAATTTAGATAAAAATTACAAATGCATTGCGTTTTGCACCCACCATTAATATGTATATCTATTCTATTATATAAAGCACACAAATCACTTGGTGTGAATCTTTGTTACATAATTTTGATTCCCAAAAACTTATAGCAACATTTTATTTTTCCCAAATATTTACATTTGATTAGTAGTTATTTGTTTGCAAAAATATTTTAGAGCTCTAAAATAAGAGCTCTAATGGAGCTTTAGGGGATAATGGTTCTCATGTGATGTGATGTGATGTGATGTGATTTTTTTTTTTCCAACTTCACGTCACTAGAGCTGGGTTAGAGCCCAGCTCTAGAGCTCTGAATCATCACACATTTCTTTGGAGTAAAAAGTAAAATCAACTGTTGCTCATTACTCAATATAGACTCTCTCACTCTCTTCTCACTCTCATTACCTTCTATTTTGATTTTAAATTTTAATAAATTTTCATTTTCTTTTTCTCCTTCCATATTCAACTAGTTGATTTTCATAGCACGCTCATTGAGTGTGCACACCTTCTAATATATATATACACAAAATAAAAGTAAAAGTTTGTTGATGATAATGTGATTGGAGTCTAAAGAATTGAAACAACATTTATATAGAAAATCAAATTATTAATTTATTGACTTATTTTAGTCACATCAAGCATTTATTTATTTTTTAACATGTATTTTCATGATATATATATATATATATGACATACCCAAAACAATCCTCAAACAGAAACATTACCGAGTATGGGTGGGAATTTGAAAAGGGTAAATAGGGTTTTTTGGTTTGGTTACCTCAAGCCCGTGATTTCCAAGTCTAACTTTGGGCATCTGAAAATCAGTCATCTTTCTTCTTCCCCTGCTTCTCAACTCTGCAATGCAATGCATTCCTATATATATAGGTGAGGGCTTTTGCTGACGTCATGGATCGCGTCACGATCCAGCTTTTTAGGTGCTTTCTAATATACTGATGTCACGCATAACGTTTTGTTCTTCTCGTCAACGGAGGTAACAAATAAATAAATAAAAATATAATAGTGAGTTATTTTCCCAATTTATTTTAAAAATAAAATATAATAAAATAATGTAATTACAATATGAGTAAATATAACAGTGAGTTATAATAATGTATTCATATTGTAGATGTTAGTGAGGTTTTCTTGCTTTCTTTACATTTCCCACGTTGCAGTTTTATCATTTGTAAATTACACTAGCAATTCTTTTAATTTTTTTAAAATTTTACTTCGATGATTTTTTTTCAGTTATTGAAACAGTAATTGAAGAAGAGATCATATTATAATAAAATTAAAAATATAAAAGAGTAATGTTAGAGAGTCACAAATTCGCTCACAGTGATGTGGTATGGAAATTAGGTCCACTATTAAGTGTGTAATAAATTAAAAGTTGACACATATCCTGCTACATCAATGTGAGTAAAATTGTAAATACTTTTTGAATGTCTCAAATATTTTCTAATATAAAATAAATACTTTTTGAATGTCTCAAATATTTTCTAATATAAAATTTAAATTATTCAAATTAAAACTATGAACATTAATGTTATATTTCACTTAAGCTCCTGAGGTTAATGGTGTAATTTATCCTTCCATTACAACCAAAGCAATTTTAAATTATGTTCCAAAGTAGAATTGTTAGATTATGTTAGATGATGCAAAAGTAAGGAAAATAAAAACATTTGTGATGTGAAGAGACATGATTCAATCATTCAATTATCTAAAAAATCGTGCTTAGGAAATACGGTGCAGGTGTTCGAATTGGAGGGTTTGTTAAAATTTAGTGCGAGATTATTGCAAGACGAAAGGTACGATGAACTGGGGGTGTTTTTTTTGGTGTGGGTAGAACTGGGGGTGTTGTTGAAGCCGTTTGGGTTGGAAAAGGTTTCTCTTAGAGAAACTACAATTTGGTTGACAAAGAGTTTCATGGAAAATACTCTCAAGCTGGAAGATCAATACCAATGAATAACAAAATTTAGAGGTTTGTTGATAAAGTTTTTGTGCGGTTAAAAATTGATGTTGTAGATATATACTAGTGAGGTGTTTTTGCTTTTTTCATTTTTCTATGTTGCGGATTTATCGCTTGCATTTAGTTAGCTCTATGCCCAAAAGAAATTTCGGGCTTCTTTCCCCTTAGTACTTGTTTCTCCTATTTTCTTGATTCTTTATTGTCAATGTTGGCTGACGATAAGTTGCGGCATCACGAAAATTTGGATTGCCTCAATGAAAGGTATCAACTAGTAGGTTCATCCACACGATTTTAGGATGGTTTTCGTTAAATTCTTTTGTGAAGCCTAGCATTGTTGGTTGCTTGAAACAAATCTATTTTCTATTATTTAGATATCTTGATATTCATCTATATGTTATGATCTACTATGCTAATGAAAACATTCAACCTGCCCAAGAAAGGCAAGGGTCAATTAAAAATTTATATTATACAAATTCTATAAAGGAAAAAAAAAAAATTACCTTCATCCATCTCTATCATCTCTTTTTTTTTTTTTGATCAGCAAAGAAAATCCTTTATTGATGAAGAAACATACATTACATATGAGAAAACATCAACAAGGGAGAGAAAGGAGAAAGGAGAAAGGAAAAGAAAAGAAACCGAGCATAGTGTTGGTGAGAAACCAACACTAGCTCACAAGACCGCAAACACTTGAAGTCAAAACCCAAAAACTAGCTAACAACGCTTAAGCCCACAAGAGAAGCTCCAACTAAGCTTACTAGAAGCCAACCATCAACCTTTTGAGATCATACCCTCCTATTTGGATCTCTCTTTGTCCTTTAGCTCTAGCTCAATAATCTTGTTTAGTACATCATCTTCTTCCCCATTGAAATTGATGCCAAGAGATTTACCTAATTGTATAGTGGCTTTAGCTTCATTGAGGAGGAGATTGTTCGGACTAGTAATATCCTCCGACAGATCTGAACGATCATCTCTATCATCTCTTTTTTAGAGTTATTTTGAGAAATTGTTTAAAAGCTATTTTTTTGATTTTTTGACTTTTTAAAAAAAAATGTATAAAAAAAATAATGTGACTCAAAATAGGTTAAAAGTCAAAATTCTCGAATTAGGCTTAGAGGTGAATGTGCTGGAGTGAGATAGTGGGTTGCGAACTGTAGAGGAGAGAGAGAGAGAGAGAGAGAGAGAGAATTAGCAAAATTAAAGGACCCTTATCTAATTTTAATTTTGTAACTAAAAATAAAAGATGAAGTATTGCCTAAGTAATAGTTTGGGTAGTTGATTTGATTTTGTGTGGTACTATAATTTGTTTATTTATTTTTTCTTATTGTAAACTGATTTTTAATAAATTATAAGGTAAAAAATAAATAAATTTTTTGTATCTTTTTAAAATTTTGTAATGATTTCTTCATTTTTTTTAAATTTTTGTAAATAAATTTTAGTAATTATATATATATATATATGTAAAGCATACTTTGCATTGATGCAAGCAAATTAAAAATATATAAATTGTGAGTAATTATCATTTGAAAAATTCTATGGTACACACTTAGTTATGACTTTTGTGATTTTGATTATAAATCATTGGAGTTTTAATTATGATTTATTGTAATATTGATTATAATAAAAAAATTCTTTAATTATATTGATATTTGATTATAACTCGTATTTTTAAAAAAAAAAATTATATCTCCTATAAAATTAAATCATGACATTTGAATAATGGAGGGTGGGTGCGTTCTCACTCTCTTTCTTTATTTTACTTTCATTTTCTTTTGAAGGAGGTATTTGTATAAATTTTTTTATTGATTGAGAGATTTAAATGTACAATTTTAAAATTTAAAAAATAAAATATTTAATGATAATTGAGAGGAAAAGTGTAATTAATAAATAAAAAAACATGAAAATGGTTTTTTTTTTTGTGGTTAGATTTGTAAATGAGAAATTTAAAGGATTTGACTTCTTTCATATTCACATATCAATATGAGAGAATTTGAAAAGTTCATGAACTTACTATAAATCTCGTTTCGATAATCTCAATAATTTATTTTGTAGAACCTTTAATGCACATCATCCATGAAAAAATTCATTTGATCCAATAATCATGATGTTTTTATTTTTTCGCACTTGTTTCTGAAAAAATAAAAGACATATATAATTTTAAAATTAGATCATCTATTTTTTAAAGACAAACACAATTAAATAATAATATTATAATTTTTGAATTAATATAATTTTGTTTTGAATGATTTACATTGAGGACAATGGCGACTTTAAAAAATTTTGTAAGTGGGAGTAACTCGAAAAATTTTTAACTCTACAAATTTTATTATTAACATTTGATATACATTTAAAATTTTTTTTTTAACCAAAAGAGAGAGAAGACGACGGAAGGAGAGAAGAACGCCGGAAGAAGAACGACGGAGAGAGATGGAAGGACGAGACGAACTCACGGTAGAGAGACTCGGCGAAGGGTCAGGTTTGGAGACTCAAAATTAAAAATAACTACTCAAAAAAAAGAAAAGAAAAAATCATTGGACATTTCAATTGGAAAATTAGGGTTTTCATTGAGAACCTAAAAAATTAGTTTTGTTCTTGATTTTTAATTGTTCATTCTTGTTCGACTTTTGGAGTAGCGTGGTTGTGGTTTTTATGGATTTTGTTGGATAATATTTTTTATTATTATTATTTTTCATTTCATGTCGTTTCCTTTCATTGTTTTTGTGGATGTGGATTTGCAAGGTTTCCAACTTCTCGACTTTGTTTCCACTCAACAATACAATAATTTGTATAAAGTGTATCTTAGTTGTGTAAATATAAATATAAAAAATATACATGTGTATATTTTAGTTCTCTCTCTACTGAGTAATTTGTATAACATTTTCCTATACATATAATATGCCAGTGGAACTGATGACTGGTGGAGCTCTTGTATGAATATTATTATAGTATTAAAATAGTAGAGTATATGCATAATTATATATATATATGCTTGAGTGTGCTCTGTTTTTTTTTTTTTTTTTTACTTGATGAGTTTCAGTAATAATTAGTTTCTGTCGGTGGATGATTGTGTGTGTTTAGGCTTATATTGGGTATGTATCCATAAAAATTTAGTACCGGTAAGAGCAAGTAATTCAAATGGGAAATCACAATAGTATTACATGCAATTTTATATGTTTTGCTTATAAATACAAGTTATAGGAGCTATCACAGGTGTGATTACAAAGATTCAATCTCTATAGAACAAAAAACAATCAAAATAAATAAAATCAGTGAATACACATGTAAAAAGAAATAGTTGACTAGGCACTGTTTTTATTTGGTCAGAAAGCCCTCAGAATATTTTGGAGGTTTCCAAATTAATTGCTGTGTGTTAGATTATTGGATTCTATTTTTCTTTCAGTTGTGCTTTGAAGAATAACCTTAGCTATGTTGTTAGATTTTACCTTTTTACTAGCTACCGTTGGTTGGGTATTTCTACTTTGAGCTGTCTATGTTTATTGTTAATTGTTGTTGTCCCAAATCTGTTTTTCATTTAGTGTGTGGAGTCAATTCTTGTGTCACTTAATATATACTTTTTTGGTTTTTCCTACTTTTTGTAGATGTATTTTTTTAGAAAGCTTTTATTTTTGCTGTGAGTTGAAAAACTAGCATGAATGGTTACAGCATGTGAGTTGAAAAAGTAGCTTCAATGATTTGAAAAATTATGGTTCTAAAACAGGAGCACATTGTTACTTATCAATTATCAATGAACATCATGTTGAGTCAAAATAACAAGAAAAGTTTGATGGGAGAAACTAATTTTAAGTATCAATATATGCATTACTAGATCATGTTATGGAAGTAAATTTATGAGTTATGATATAAATTTATGGATGGTTGCAAATATAAATAGTTTCTAAAACAGGATGCTTCCGCACTCCATATCTCTTACTTCATTTTTCTCTTTTCTTTCAGAAAATGGATCAATTTTTTATGTTCTCCTTCAGCTTCTCTCTCGAAAATGTATAAAATCTTTCGTGTTTGTGTTGTTGTTAGATCTACTGGTAGAAACTATTTAATTTTTATAAAAATCTTAGTTTTATATGTTATGTTTGCAATTTTTTCCCTTTTAGCTGTGAAGTCTTTGCTTTTTTATTTTTAAACGCAATATGGTCTATATTTTCTCTCTAGAGGAGGAATCACTTGAATTTTTAGTTTTGTGTTGCTTTCCATGTTGATATATGCTTTTCCCATTGTCTGTATTAGAAATAGTATTCTTTGGCTTCTTTTTCTTTTTCCAATTTATATAATGCTCTATAGTTTTCTACACCAATATTTTTCCATGGATTTAAAATTTAATTGTTCTAGAGTTTCCAAGCACAGATCTAACTACAAAGTTATTCTTGTTCATGGATTTGGCAATGCCAAAGAAATGAATTTTATGGCATACCAAGTACTAAGATAAAAACCCTCTTCCTCAGTTTTGCTTATGTTGATCGGAAATTCTCAATTGGATTTGCATTTGCATGTAGAACACGATTTACAATATTTGAAACAAAAGAAAAGAAAAAATAGAATCTTTATCTATGAATTATTGTGCTTATGAAGATTATCGTATCATACACATAAAAAGGGCAACACAGTGCATGAGGGCCACACAGGCCAAAAACAACACTCACTACAGATGTTAGCATCGCTTCTGTGCTTTCCATTTATGCCTAAAACATCTATTTCTTTGGCCTTGAAACTATTCATGCAGGCTAGCAAGGGTAGTTCTGATGATCAATTACAATTGGACTTCTCTTCCCGGTGGACACTTTGGGTTGCATGGTATACACCAAGCTTATCAATTGTTCTACCAGGTAACTCTTTTGCTCAACCTCATCATACCTGTTCATAAGTTCAAAGTTAGTATATGAATTTGCTCAACCTTGTCAAAAGAATGTAAAACATTATGAAACTATTAGCACTATACCAATTGAGGCATGGAGTACTGCTATTGCTATGGGAAATATGAAGTCTTCACTCCTAGAGTTCAATACCCGCATAATTCAACATAATTTTTCACTTGAATTAACAGCATCTAAATGCATTCTATCTTTGAGCTATATTTGAAAACTTCTTTGGGTTATTTTGTATGTCAAATAAAATAAATAAAAAAGTCTATGCAATTCTTTGTATTAGAAATGACATAATAGTTGGCCACCATGCCTTCCTTAGGGCTTAGTCCCAAGGAGGTTATGGGTTCAATTCCCCTTAGGGGGAGTTGAATTAAGAGAGTGCAAACACTTAGATGCTTTGCCAAGGGTGTGGAGATTTTCTCTCATAGGTGCTAATCTAACAACTAACATTTGCCGATCCAAAAAAAAAATAAAAAAATGACATAATAGTTTGTATGAAGTTGTTCCCAATTTGAGTAAACTTTTACCATTCATTTACCTTTTCTTTTTTCTTTTTCTTATTTTTTGGGTGCAAACTACTGCTCTTCATTTCATCTTGCATTCTTTGGATCATTGACGCGGAATGCTACTTGGAAATTTTCCCAATTTGATTGAGAAGAGTAACCCGTAACCATAGTTGTCAAATCGGGATTCGTATCATGAATCGAAATGGCCTCGTACCGAATCGCAAATCAAATTGAATCATGAATTGTAAAGATTTGGTCACTTTTTCTAAATTACTTAAGAACATATATCTACACATTTAGATGTTAAATATATCTTATGAATATAAAATATTTAAACTTAAATCAATGAAAATATTATTTTGAATAATAATCACGTAGTTTAATAGGTAAGAAGTTAACAAAGGTTCCTATGTAAGATCACCATCTTACCTTTTTTTTTTTTTAGATATTTCTTATCAACCATTCTTAATAAAGATAATAACTAAATAGACAAACTATCAATTTCCAGAATAATAATAATTAACAATAATGTTAATATTTGGACAATAAGCATATATAATTTTCTAAGTAACAGTGAGCAAATAATAAGAAAGAATTATTTAAAATCTTTAATTTTAAAGCCTAAAACATTTTAAAAAGTATAACTAACCTCACACATGTAATATTCAATTTAATAAAATAGTAATAGATAATTTATAGTGTAACTTCAATCTTAAACATCTTTAGAAGATATATTATGATTTTTTAAAAGGAAAAAAAAATGAGAAGAAAGGTTAAAAATATATTGGGTCTGACTGAATCTGATTGGATTCTATTAAAAACTCCATGATTACTAAAATAACAACAAATCATGTATATATGTTGGTTATTTTGGTATTAAACGCTATTAGAAGTTGTATTCTGTCATTTTCACTAAAAAGATAGAGAAAAAAAGAGTGAAAAATATGTCGGACACAATAATTTCAAAAATTGCATGAATCGTAAAAAGTGAATCGAATCGTGAATCGATTGTGAATGGTGCGATTCACTAGAGATTCACTTCCAAAATAGATTCACCCATAGATTCGTATTGATTTTGCAAAAATTGCAAATCGAATTGTAAATCGAATTGTGAATCGTAAGATTCTGATAATAGAGCCTGTAACTATTTCTATTTCAGGCTTGGAATGGGTGACATGATGGGTCTTTTTCTTTTTTTGGTGAACAAAGTGACATGATGGACTTTGATCAGCTGATCTTTTGCTATGTTAAGTTTTCTTCAATGTTTTCATTAGTAGATGCAAAAGATCAATCATCTAGAATTTTTATTTTGATTCTACATGATGTTGGGAAAAATGAAAAATACATGTATACATTATGTATTTTGAAAATATGCTTTATAGTTTTATCTTTTCTAAGACTAGAACAGTCTTTACAAACTAAACATAATTACAATTTGAACTTTTGTATATACAATGTAGCACATGATATTGTATTCACATATTGGCAATTGTCATTTTGCTTGTGCGTATTAATATTTGACACTTTTCTATCTTCTTTTATTAGTTCAAAAGAAACCTAGTTGATGAATTTTTTGTTTTCTAAATTCTATTTATAACCAATGAATTTTTAAACTTAAGGGCTTTTTGCTTCTCCCAGATTCTTTGATTTTAAATTCTGATTGTTTTCATTCATTGGTAGCAATGTTTACCAAACAAAACAGTCAAATGCAATCAAAAAGATTTTCATCCCTTGTAACGGGCATCATACGCAATGTTTACCAAACAAAGCAGTCAAATGTAAAAAACAGTCAAATGCAATCAAAAAGATTTTCATCCCCTATAACGGGCATCATAACTCAATGCATGCAGCCACCTCACTAGTAAACCATTAATTTGTCCGTGATAACTCTATGAAAAGTTACCAGAACATGGTTTTTGTGCAATAATGCGCAATAATGCTAGGTCATGCTTATGTCATATCTAAGCTTAGCATTATTTTTAGAGATTTGTTATGAAAACTATTGTTCAGACACAGTGAACTTTTGGATTGGAATATCACCAGGTCTCACTCCCTATTGGCTTGGTCCCATATCATGAACTCAAGTTCTTTCATTATCTTCTTCGGTTACATCTTTGTTGAAATTCATTATGATTGAGCATGAATTTTTTAATATTCTAAGCGTAAAGATATTACTATTAATTATAGATTTTATAACCTATTATTCCGATCATGGAGATATTATTATCAGTTATTATATCGGATTTTTATTAGGGAATTTTATTGATAAATCCCATTTAGAAGTGTTCTAACCCAAGAAATTCATAAAGGAATTTTTTAACCCATTTAGTCCCATGTATTTGTACTTTTATTCCACAAAGTCTTTTTTCTTGATTTACACTATTTTCTTAAACTCTTATGCCCTTGTATTTAATATTGATATTTAATGTTGGGGGAGGAGAGAGAAGAGAAGGGACCAAGGCATAGGAAATTTCATACACAAATTAAATAACATTGATGTTATTATTTTATATTATTATATAATATGAAAATATTTTTAATTGACAACACATTAAAAATAATGTAAACATTCTCTCTCATTTAATGTAGTGATGTCAACATTCACATTCGTATGTTTTAGTATGAATATTCACATCATGTAATTGACAACATAATGACAAAAATTCATTTCAAATTAATGTGAATATTCATTTCAATTACATGATGTGAATATTCACATCATGTAATTGACAACATAATGACAAAAATTCATTTCAAATTAATATGAATATAATGACGGTCAACATCCTGATGCATGAGAACTACCAAAACATAATGACAATCAACATTAAATATCAATATTAACAGGGGGCATGAGAGACTGAGGGTGTTTTGGTCTTCTTACCTCAAATCGGATCTAATAGAATAGTCAAAAAAAATATGGGTTAGGTAGAAAAAAACTCTCAGAAAGAAGATTTATCAAAAAAAGCTCCCTTTTTATTAACATGAATTTTTTGAATTATTATTCCATATCATGGAGATATTATTGTCAGTTATAATGTCAGATTTTCATTATCTATGGAGCATGAATTTTATGAATTATTATTTTGACCATGGAGATATTATCAGCAGTTATTATGTTGTTATCTGCATAGCATGGATTTTATGAATTATTATTCTGACCATGGGGATATTATTATCAGTTATTATGTCAGATTTTTATTATCCGCGAAGCACATATTTTATGCATTATTATTTTGACCACGAAGATATAGAAGATCAATTATATCGGATTTTAAATATTTGAGGAGCATGAATTTTTTTACGAAACGCGGATGGAGACCGTTATTTTAGTTAGATATGCCACCGAGCCAGGATGGAGACAATTGTTTTGGTTAAATATGCTATTGGACTAAGATGAAGTCTCTGCTTTATGGATCACGGGGGCAAGATGAATTACGCTACCACTTGGTTAAAAATTTTATCTCCTTGCCGAGTGAATTTTGCTTGGTAAGAAGCAAGTTGGTGGTTTGTCCAACTCTGGGATTCCTTGTCGAGCGGATTTTGCTCGGCAAGGAGCAATTTGGTAGTTTGTCCAACTATGGAATTCCTTGCCTAGTGGATTTAGCTTGACAAGAACCAAGTTGGTGATTTGTCCAACTTCCTTGCCAAACGGATTTAGCTCGCCAAGAAGTAAGTTGGTGGTTTGTCCAACTCTGGGATTCAAATTCGCTCGGGAAGAAGCAAGTTGGTGGTTTGTCCAACTTTCTTTGCCGAGTGGATTTTGCTCAGCAAGATGTAAGTTGGTGGTTTGTCCAACTTTGGGATTAATTGTCGAGCAGATTTATCTCACCAAGAAGAAAGTTGGCAGTTTCTCCAACTCTGGGATTCTTTGCCGAGCAGATGTTGCTTGCCAAGAAGCAAGTTGGTATTTTGGTAGTTCCTAACGAGGTTAAGCATTCTTGAAATAAGTCCTAACGAGGTTAGGCATTTTTGGAATAAGTTCTAGCAAGTCTAGGTATTTTTGGAATAAGTTCGAACAAGATTAGGCATTATTGAAATAAGCCCTAGCACCATATATCGTTCTAGTTAGGAAATATTACATGATTATTTTATCAAAATAACAACAGGCAATTGAGAGGGAATAAAAATAATCAAAGGAATATGTGGGTCCCGATACTGTCACGAGGTGTAATTATGGATTATATGGCGGTTGTCAAATCCTCATCAAACACTGTATTAGTGTTTTGTGTTATGAAAAACTCATTAGGAGATAAAATCTTATCGATATAGGAGTCCTAAACAACTGGAGATAAGACTTCTGGAATATTCAAACTACTTGTTAGGCAAGTCACTGAATATTATAAATAGGCAACACCCCCATGGGTTGAGATACGCGATTTCTCTCTATGAATTTGTCCATTAAATATTTTGATAATATTGGAGGACTGACTTGGACGTCGGAAGACTCCCGGCTACGGATGTCGGTTTTTTGTCTTGTAGATGGCGATCATGTGGTAGTTCAAGTTATCTTCTTCTTTGGATTTCTTCATCAGCAAATACATTATTTTTTATGTCCATACAGGTGATTTTTCTGAGTTGTGACTGATTTTTTTGACAACTTCTGTATTTTGTTGTCTATATTTTGTGTTGGATTTTTTGTTTGGTTCTTTGGGACCTTATTGTTGTTCTTTTCATGTATGTTATTTTTTATCTTACTATAATTGCGTTTAATTTTTTTTATTTTATTTTAAATGTACCACCCATTTGTGACTAGAAATGGTTTATTTTTAAAAATATATAAAAATAAATATAATAAAATAAAAAAATTATGATTATTAACTAGATTTAATATTTTTTTATAAATAATATATATGAAGGATTTTATAAAATAAACCATTGAAATCATCGGAACCAAACTTAACACATCACATTTTAAATTTGAGGGAAGTTAAAAAGCATTGGTTGATATGAAAGCAAAGCACTTTCAGGTAGGGGTGGGTATCGGCGCATTGGCCCGCTTAGCCCACCTAACCCAATTCTATTTTGTTAGGGTTTGGTAATATTATTTTAGTTCATTTTTTTAATCCGATTAATTAATGAGTTGGGTTTGGAAAATCTCATTCTGGCCTTGCCCAACCCGGCTCGAACATATTTAATTTATTTAATATATTAAAAATATATATATACCATTTTGTTGGTATTTGAATAGATATATATTAACTTTATGAACATATATATTTATATCACACTGTCAGGTAATACATTTTGTTCTTTTACTTCGTGGATCCTTCTACAATGCAAAACTCTTAACTTTATGACTTCATTTTTTGTTTTTCTATTTCAAGAAACATGAGCACTGAAATATATACATTCTACAAATGCTATTGTTGAACTCTTCTGAGTACACTGCTGTTATGGATGTGTTTGGTTTAAAAAACTGAGAAAATATCATTTTGCCTCTCAAACTTTAACGCATTTTTCAATTTGATCGCCAGACTTTGATTAATATCAATTTTACATCCAGACTTTTGAAATTTTGATTAATTTGGCGCCTGCCGTCACATTCCGTCAACAATTGGACGTAATGTGCTGACGTGGGGGGCAAATTGATATTTAATTTGGGGAGCAAATTGATTTTTAAGGTATAGTTTGGGGGGTAAAATAAAATTTCAAATGAACTTTGGTGTCACGTCAGCACATTCCGTCTAATTGTAGAGGGAATGTGACGGTAGGGGTCAAATTGATCAAAATTTTGAAAGTTCAGGTGGAAAATTGACATTAATCGAAATCTGGGGGTCAAATTGAAAAACGTGTGAAAGTTTGGGGGGTAAAATGATATTTCCTCTAAAAAACTTTGTAATGTTTTAATTAATATGGTATTGAATCTTTATAACATCTAGTTTGTTTTATAGGCCTTTGTTTTTTTATGAAAAAAAATATTTAGTTTTTTTTTAATAGCTTATGTATGTAGCTTGATGGACGGGTTTGTGAATTATAATTTATTTAGGACTGGGCTTGGGATGATTATATAGGCCCGATGTTTTGGACGAGCGGGATTGAGTAGACACAAAATCCCTTATTAGGTAGTACTGACCTGGCCAGGTGAATGATCACCATTACTGGCAGGCATCGATTGTCATTTTATTGCTATATGAAAATTCATAGGAAAAACTATAATCTAGTGAGCTCTTCCTAAAGTATTTACAAATTTCTTAAAAAATACATGTTTTTAATTAGAGTATTGCTATTAGCACCCCATCAATTATTTTGGACTCTCCATTTTTTAAACTTTTTTTTATTACAATTATAACTTCAAATGAAATTACTAAAAAGAGCATCAATAATTTTGGGATATTCCATCTCACAATTAAACCTACACACTCACTAAATCATGAGTTAGGGTTTATGAGAGTACTTACCTCCATAACCATCTATTCATCTTCCCTAAATCCCACCTTCAAAACTTACCTACCATCAAAACCTTAAAAACCCTTTGGTGGCAATATTCCAGCGGTAACGAGGGCAACCATTTGATTGCCTACAATTCTCCAACAATGACAATGAGTGAAAGTTTTTTCGGCAACCACAATACCATGAGACGAGAGGAGTACAACAATAAAAGCTCAGAGGAGGTTAACAACTTTGATGGTGTTCTTAATTTAGAAGAGATAGCTCGTAAGAGCAGGGACGGAACCAGGAATTCAATTGTGGAGGGGCCAAGACATGAATAGGTTTTTTATATGAATTAATATAAATTATTATTATTTTTGAATTCAAAAAATAAATTAAAATTTGATATTAAATTAGTACGTAAAAAATAAAATAATCATATATTTAGTGATTTTTTTTTTTAGATGGGTATATTTAGTGAATTTAATATATGAATAAAAGCAAAGTCATGTATTAAATAGTTCTTTATACAAATCAACTCAATCATCTATTAAAGTCGAACTCGACGTTTTTTCATATCTCGAAATAATAAAATTTTTCGCAATTTCCTTTTTAATGTACACAAGCAAAGAGTATGTAAAAAATTATATTTAATATATGAATAAAAAGAAGTGAATTTTTAATTATATTTTATGTTCAGTTTTTTTTTTTGTTTTTTTTTTGGGAAAGAAGAGGCCAAGAAAAAGGAATGGCCAATCTAATGAATAGGTGAGGCCCATACTAGTTGACAATGTCAAAAGAGGGGCATATTTCCTACACAATTCTATATTATTAATATTAGGTTAAAAAATAATATATAATATAATCTTTCTTTTTTTTAATTTAAGCAGGGGGGCCGTGGCCCCTATTAGTCCATGCATAGGTCCGTCCTTGCGTAAGAGTAAGTTTCTTGAAAAAAAATGACAAAAATAATAAAAATTGTTCGTCATTTTTTCAAGATTAAACTCCCAAATATACGATCGAAATTCAGGAACACATGTTCGAACATTATTTATTTGTTTCTAGAACAGAAAACCGAATATTTCTTTTTTTTTTTTTTTTTTCAAGAAGAGATAAACGAACATTATTAATGAACCTTTTTCAAACTTTAAAATTACAAAACCCAAGTAAGATAAGGAACAAGAATTGAAACTGTCAGAGAATTCAAAGAAACCCACCTAAGAGATCACAAAACCAAACTAGTAGAGATCGCAGAACCCACAAAAGAGGAATTTTGAATAAATAACAAAAAACCCTATATTTGTTTTCTCAAGTCATGAACAAGTATGTAACACCCGCCTTCTTAATTAATTGTTAATTATGTGAATTGCCTTAATTATGTGTTGTATGTTCTGTAATTGCTACGTGTTATGTGTCATGTGCTAATTGTATTTTCTTATAATCAACATATATGATAGATTGTGAAATAAACCTGTCAGAATTGTTAATTTTAAGGTTAAAATTAAATGTTGGACTAGGTGGCTAGAGCCTAATTCACCTTATTAAGATTAAGTATGGGTTGAGTTAAATTAGGTTATAATGAGGATTGACTTAATTTAAGTGAATTTGATTAAAATTAATTTAAGCTTAAATTGGATTAAGGATAATGAAAATTAGATATTTTGTTATGTGGAACTCAACATAAGTATAGAGAGAGAGAGAGAGAGACCAAATCTGAGAGAGAAAAAGAGAGTTCTAGAGAAACATAGAAGGTGAACTCAAGAGGAAGAAGAAAGAAGAGGGAAAGAAGGGGATTGAACTAATCTTCACAAAATTAACCTCCAAGGTAAGAATCCTCCTCTAACTTCTTGAAGTTGAGTTAATTTATGCATGAAATTGTAGAATTTAAGTTGGATTAGGGAGTTGAGAGAAGTATGTTGAAGTTCTAAACCCTAGAAGGAGAAATTGAAAGAAATAGTTAAAGCTTATGTCATACATAGCATCATTTTTGTTCAATCACTTGTTCTTGCATGAGGTTTGAGTTTGAGGAAGAAATTATCATGGATTTTTAAACATGGAACTCTTATATGCATGATTTTGTGATTTTCCTCTTAATTTCAAGCTTTTGATTTGTGGGTGGAAAAAGAGCTTTGTTTTGAAGTCATGATTTTGTTTGAAGTCAGAAATTGCTCATATTCAACATATGTTAGAGGGTTTTGGGCCTTGATTTGTACATAATGGAGTTGGGTTTTGGAAAGGTTGATTTTTAAAACAATATCATATTTTTGAGCTGGTTTTCCACCCAGACCGCTCAAGCGGCCTGGGCCACCGCACAAGCGGCCAACCCTTTTCTACTCATTTTGCATTCTGCTGGAGCACTGTACGAGCGGCTGTGGCCACCGCACGAGCGGCCGGCCCTCCCCTGCTCAACTTTGCATTTTGCTCGCTAGAGCGGCCAAGGCCACCGAACGATTGGCCATGGGCACCGCACGTGCAGTCGGCAGGGCCGGCTCAGTTTTGTTTCCTTTTTATGTTTTCTTTGCCTTTTGGGTCTCCGGTTGCAAGGTTTTCAAGTGTTTTCATGTGCGTTTGCATCTCATGAAGATAATGAAAATTAATAAATGAAAGGGGAACATTAGTGACTAAGTAACGAATAGGTTATGAAGTAATTACATGAGAGGACTGTATGATGATCCCTTATGCTCAAATGTGTTTGTGTAGGTCAAATGCCACTTCCTACCCTCGCGTTCCAAGGAGCCAACTATGAGTAACGACCTTGTAAAGATATGTTTGAATTATAAGTATTTTCTGAATTGTAAAATGCTCTGTTTCTGAAATGATGTTCTCTGACTGATTGAATGATTGTCTTATTTATGAAATGTATTCATGGCATCCTTAGTATTTGTTTATTGTTACTGTTACAAAGATCTCTGTTAGTTCCAATTCTTGGAACTTCTATTTACTGTATTGATGGCACGCCTATCAATTCTGACTGGTCGGTCTTCATGATCGTCTGTACTGTTCTGCTATTGGATGTACCACGTATGACTGTTATGTTTTTTGTATGAAATATGGATCTGATATGCCTGATTTTCTGTTTATTGCTATAATTAACCGATTTGAACTACAGTAAGGACATCATTCTTAACCTCTTTACACTGTTGTTATTCACTGGGCTCTAGCTCATTCTTTTATATATGTATGTTGGTGATCAAGTGCAGGAGGGGACGTAGTGGTGCCGACCTAGCCTCAGTTTTGTCAAGCCAACTTTTGTGCCTCACCACGAGGTTCCCATCGGTCAAGTGTCGAGGCTTTTGGGTGGTACGGAAATCACCCTTTTGAGATTCAATCATATGTCTGTGAATAGTTTATGATTTTTGTGTACCTTTAGATAATGGGATTGAAATCCCTCTTTTGTTTATGCGTTTGGCATACAACTTGGTGTGGACCGTTGTACATATATGTCTATATGAAAGTTTGTTTGGCTTCATTTAAGTCTTCACAGCTTGTTGGACGTTTTATTTTCTTATTTATTGACTTCCGCCAACTCCGTTACTGTATTACCGGTAAGTAGGCCTTTGGTAATCACGGATTATTGGCTGGTTACAACACTAAACCTATAGGGGCGGGTTTGGGTGGTGACAAAGTATGTGGAGATGGAGTAATAATCATCTTTGTGGGTTTTGTTAGGGTTTTTGGGGAGAGACTTTTTGGGGTGTAGGGGTATGGGGGTGTACATTCAATTGAATGCCTGTAGTGTTTTCACAAGGATAATTTTGGAATTATTTGGGGAGAGAAAAGAAATTTTAAGGACTTTAGAATTTATAAGTAGGGGTCTAAATAAATGAGGGGTCTAAAACAATTAATGGAATGCTAATAGCAACATTCTTTAATTATTAAATTGATAAAGTATATCATTGATTTGAATTTTTTTTTTTTTTACAAACTTCTACTGAATTTCAATTTCTCCAAATTCACAATACACGTCAAATTGGGCCTCCCATGAACAATATAGGTTTGCTAATCAATATCGAAGCAGTTCCCTACACTATCTTCTCAATGACTCTTAGGTGATGTTTGATTGGGATTTTAGGAAGAGGATTGGATTATCATTTGTGAGACTCATCGAACCTTATTTGTATAAAACAAAATGCAATGGATTTAGCAATTTCATAGGAGTATGAATCACTTCTTAGGATGAGATTAACATCCGCATGGGAGGGTTCAGATTGTTAATCTCCTCATACAAATTGATGGTCAAAATACCCACGTTGTTTCTCCTCTACTTTATAAAATTAACAAAATTGTATTATATATGAGGGTTTTTAGGTAATTTTATATATTTAATTTTAACTAACTAGTACCACTACACTAGTTCACAAACAGACATACTTTATTTTATATATCTAATCTAATACCACCATCCTAATAATCTCCTCACTTAATCTCACCGTACTCATAATTCTATCCAACCTAATTCGCCAAACAAACAAGGCTTAAGGTTTTTATTTTGTGTGTTTCGTAAGGCACTACAACAGTGATCTGAACTGTTTATTTTGTAAACCTCAAAGGAAAGAAGATATATGAAAAAGGTTGGTTTAATTACACATCAATAAACATATTAATTTATTGTATTTAATTTTATAAAATAAACAATTTTAGTTTAAAATTATATTTATCATTAATTTTATAAAAACAAAACATAATTAAGTAGTGTGTCTATCAATTTTCAAACAAATTAATTTTTTACATATATGTATTTTTCTTTTCAAAGCTTGAAACGTTCGGATCACTGTTGTGGGGTCCCATAGGATGTACAAAATTTAGCCTTGCAGGTTATGGAGAAAATAGAGTCTTGAAGGGAACTACTTATATTGTCTTTACTTAATTATCTTGAAGTTAATCAATCGATTTATTTTTGATTGGTCAGAATTTCAACATTGCACTAAAAGATTACCGGTTGAAATCTCCCTACTTATATATGAGATTTAGATTAGATTTCATCAGAAAAATAAAATTTTTTAACTTTCCTTCAATATAATAAAATTATTAATTAACTTAATAAATAATTAATAAAAGAGTCATCTGTTACATGCTTAAAAATTTCAAAACAACATGGGGCCATTTATATTTTGAGCAATCTTAGTGTGAACATTTTAATGTAGACCATTTATTTAAAAACAAAACACCTACAAAGATAATATTATTTAATTATATTTTTAGCTCATGAAATATGAGTTTTGTATCATTTTAATTTTTAATATTTTTTTGCTCAAAAATAAAGTTAGTATGTTAATATAATTAGATTACAATTGAAGAGTCACCACTACTCTATGAGCTTGAACCCTTAACTTGTCACTCACCACATCCTAAAGTAGGGCCATTAGGCCACACCCCTAGGTTTTTACTTTCAATGTTTAAATTATGTTAAAAATATTATAATTTAATTCTTAACATTAAATTGTGTAAATTTAATGTTTAATATATATAAACTATTTCAATTAGGTAATGTTAGGGATATCAAATTTTCTACCAAACAAATGATCAAATGTCTCACATAGGTGTGGGTTGTGACCCCACACCCATGTGAGACATTTAGTATCTATGTGAGACATTTAGTCATTTGTTTGGTAGAAAATTTAGGACCTATAACATTTTCCATTTCAATTTAATCTCTTATTTTAAATATGTTAATTGACGCACTATAAATATTGAGAATCATTTCCGGACTTTATAAGCCCATGTATCCTTTGCATACAATGTGGGTGTTTGAAAAGTTGCTATTTTAGTAGGCTATTTTAGATTTTAGCTATTTTAAGAGGCTAAAATTTTTATGTTTGGGAAGATAGTTTGATTTTTTTGTAGTTGGATGTGATGTTTGTGAGAGAAAAAGTAAAATGATTATGAGTTTGACGTGACATTTGGTCTTATTGGCTATTTTAACCTATCAATCCTGCTACAAACCCCCAGCAGAAGTTGACCCCCAGCGACCCCCAGTGACGTGGCAGATGAGGTGGCAGCTGATGTGGAGTATGGGTCTATACGTTGCTGTGCTGTGAGGAAAAAAAAAAAACAAAAGATATAGCGGGAACCTCTCAAACCTGTCTCTGCCATCTTTCCTCGTCTGTCCTCACCTATCACCGCCATCCTCCTCCTCCACCGTAGCTCTCTGCCGTCGACGACGGCCATAGCTCGCCGGGAACTCTGGTCGCCCTCTGTCTGTATCTGGCTGTCCTATTTCTGTCGCTCTATATCTCTGTCCGTCACTCTCATCAATCTTCGGCTGCGTGTCTGTGTCTCCCTCGTCTGTCCACAGCTCCATTGTCGCTGTCTATCTTCGGCTGTGTCTCTGTCTCGCACGTAATCTGGATTAGTGGTTTATGAGGTAAAAAATCAATTTCATTAACTTCCTATAAAAAATCAATTTCATATAAAATTAATAAACAAATCTGAAATTTAAATAGGGCCTTCACATATGACTAATCTGAAATTTGAATATATGAAGTTCACATATGGCCTTCACA
The DNA here is from genome assembly GCA_036172215.1 of Camellia granthamiana. NCBI lineage: Eukaryota > Viridiplantae > Streptophyta > Magnoliopsida > Ericales > Theaceae > Camellia > Camellia granthamiana. The sequence continues at coordinate 108,960,828 of CM069904.1, read as the reverse complement.
TATGCTAATCCTCATCTATGGAGTTTGTATATATGGAGTTTGTATATATTCTGATATGGAGTTTAAAATGAGTTTATATATATATATATATATATATTCTCACTTGCTTTATATATATATGAATTCAAACTAGATTCTCTCCACATTCCTGTAATTGTTTCATTGATTAGTTTTGATAATACTTGGTGTCGTCGTGTATGGGCTGGACCGATCCTAGCTCCTCAGGTCCACTGGAAAACCTGCAAGCAAGTTCAATCGGGAGACGGGGTAGTCCCCCGGCGAACCCTCCGGTGTGTGAATTAGAATGGGTAATAGACAAAACGTAGAGAGAGGGAGAGAGAGAGAGAGAGGTAGAAAACTTAACCTTCTTCTTTCCTTTTTCCTTGCTTATATCCTTTTGTAATCATTTCGTTAGCTCTGCTATTCTGGGATTTTCCCCGCCGAAAGCTTGTGTCGTGATTTGCCTTGTTCAGGGTGAGGGGGTGCCGTGCCGGCTGAGAAGTGTTGTCGCAATAAATGTTCTGATGGATTGCATTAATGGTGATGTGCTGTGGCAATAACTCTGCAGATCTTTGTCTGCTGACGTGGCCTGTCCTGCATCCGCCGCGTGTCCGAATGTCATTGGTCTTCCCTGTCCAGTTGGCTCCCAGTGATGCTGGGTTTTACCGCCCGGGTTGTGCAATGGGGTTTAATTGGTGGGCTTGGGTTTACTCATGGTGGGCCGTGGTCCCTGTGGGCCTATCCCTGTCAGTAGTCCCCCATTCCCGAGTGCAGCTTTAGTCCAACGAAGGGAATAATAAGAGGAAAGATGGATCGGATCGGTGGGGGGAGAGCATAGGCCGACCGTGAGGGTGGCCGAGCAGGTGAGGCCGATCGTGA